>NW_019059645.1:2333475-2350218 GCF_000696155.1 Zootermopsis nevadensis | reverse complement strand
TGGTAGGCGAGTGGATTGCCTCACGCTGCGGCCGTTTTACTCCGTAGAGAAAGAGAGGGACAAATTGTGTCTGCATTTGCGGTGCACCCTGTATCCCCACCCCCTCACCAGCGTCCATGCAGCTGTACCGCTCACAATTACTCCACAAGGCGCAACGCGCTGTCTGCTCATCGCACGTCTTGTTTGTTATACTCTCAACAATTTGCTCTGACAGTAACGCCGGCATCGGTTTTCGTGGTTTTCCTCGACGTGTTCTGGCCGTGTCTTGTCGCAAAACCTGAGCAGCCATCGCGACCTTTCCTTCTGCGCTCGGGGTCTCTGTACGACAACGCAGACCGAGGGCGTTGAACACAAAAGGAGAACTGGAGACAAATACATAAAGAGGCGCTTCGTATGTGAGATTTGAGGTTCTCACGGCAAGAAGTATGAATGAAGATGAGCGTCTTCACGGGACAACGGGCCGTGTAGTCTGATATATTTACGGACGTTTCAAAGGAGTTTTCCTCCTCCATCTTCAGGGCAGGTCACGGATAATGGAAGCGGTGTTGGACGTTGCAGCAGGTTGTAAGCCACAGTCGGATGCGTTGTGCTTGGCCCAGAGCAGCCGAGACCTGCACGCGATGCTGAATCACTGAACAAACACCCCAAGTGACCTAGCCACTCACTTATACAATAGACAATCAGCCAATAGAACACTCGTAATAAGGAAATCCTAAGGGCATGGACTCACCAAGTTGAATGTCTCTGCTCCTAGTGGACCGCGCACCTGCTGTGGCCAACGACGTCAGCGCCAACAGTAACACCACTTGCCTCGTTACCATGGTCACAGGCAGCTCAGCGTCGGATGTCCTGTAACAAAACCGTCAATAATTTGAGCTCTTTCCAAGACAAGTTTCATCTCTTGACGCTGAATAGTCCCTTGAAGCCGAAGCTCGTCCACGTTTATACTTAAGAATCCAGTCCGTACCGCAAAGAAAGTACAACACTTCACCATTACGAAAAACAACTGGTTAACGCTGTTTACAGCGAGAATTATCTTGCAGGCATGAATACACAGTAAAGATCTGCTGGGTTTTAAAGGGTTAGTGATGCAGGAAGTACGAGAGGTTTCATAGGCAACGCAGCCACCCGGGTGGGAGTAAACAAACAGTGGACAAGAGAGAAAGGATGCACAGAACGAAAGAGGGAAGAATAGAAAAAGACGATGGTGTTATGGACTAAGAATATTTACGAAACGCGTTATTTGCAATTTCAGGTTACATCACTGGCCTTGACGAACATTTATTGGCTAAGCAAACGATGTCCCACACCGTAGTAACAAAAAGTTCATCTTCTCTCTCGCACGTCGTTAAACATCTCCCGTACCCAAAAAAAAAATGGCTCAAATAAAAGTTTCGCATTTCAATTACACCACTTTTGTACGCAATGTAACAATTTCTGTTGCACGAGAAATTTCTTGAGAAATCCAAGAGTCCAACGCGGCCCCTCCTGAAGACCTGGCAGACATAACGGAATTCGTCTGTCGTGTGAGATTTCAGGTTCTCACGGAGGCTCGTATGAAGATTGCTGTCTTCTAGAAATTGCGCCATTCAGTCTGACAAAAACCGACCGACTTCTGCCATCAGGGCGACAAGCAAAGTGGCAGTAAGTACCTCTGAAACGTCAGTAAACACTCGCCAGTCTCCACTACGTAACATCCCAAGAGCCTTCAACCTGTAATGTGCATCTAAAATACTAAATTTAATCGAAATCCTTTGAGTATTCTGGGAGACACACACGGGTATGACGATCGGCAGCGACCTCCAGCGGTATCAGACCGATCATCTCAAAAATCATTAAAATTTGTGTTCTTAATTGAATCAGAAGACGGGGTTCAACACACACCGGATAAATGTAAACTATGATCTCCATTAACTCTTGTAATTTGAAAGCATTCAGACATAAATAGACGCTACTATATGAGTTTTACCGAACTATGTTGCCACCGCCCAGTGCTCATCGCCCTGGGCGGTCCTCACCACGATTCCTGGCGGTGTTCTTTCAAACTCACCGCCTCAGCAAATGAATTATTCATCAGTGCGGACAGTACAGTATTATTCATCCGGATGAATTGAATATTTGTCACTTGCAACTAGATTGGCCCCTACGAAGTTAGACTACCACCTAATGATTTACTTTAAATGTATTCAACGACACTATTCCAACTGCTAACGTTATCAATATGACTGAACAATAGTCATCAACAAAGTTAGTTGTGAGGATTGTCGACGTTTCGGGAGGCAAAGTAACAAAAAATGGAGAAGATTACGAAAATTAAGAGCTTCAAAATCGGAACTTTTCATCTAATAATTTTACGGCCGGGTGGTTGGCACTCCTGCTTCGTACTCGGGAGGTCCCGTGTTCTAATCTCGGCTATAATTATACAGACAAATGCTTGGACAGTATCTTAAATTACGTCACAACCGTTTCCTTGCCATTTCTTTTTAGTTCTTCAGTGTTCCTATCATCCGACGCCATATTGTCTAAGCTGCTGATAGCGTCTTTAAACCACATAATCCACAGCGCCAGACTGAAGTTTATGGTTTCTTGCGGTGCTGTGGCGTTGCGAGCAAAGAACAGAATTTTTGGTACCGTGATCCAACTGGAGGGTCACAACCACCCTGTAAATCCCAGGGCTCAAAATGACCTGCGTCCTGCCCTAGCGAAGGTCGGTGATTGATTGGTGTCTCTGGGGAACAAAAACTCAGAAGGTCGCCTTCCGGACACTTGCGGCGCCAGTGCAAGGCGAGCAGTTCAGGTCGAGTTCTCTGAATTCCGATGAGAAAAACTTAAGTGCCTACAAATTCCTACGCTGATCATTTGCCTTCAAGGGATTTTGGGTTTTACGGGATAAAATTGTTGTCATGGTAATGCTGTCAAGGGAAGCCCAATATAGAATCACCGATCCATTGCCCTTCTGTGGAGTAAGATGGATTCACGTTGAAAGGAGCTCCAGCCATTCGAACATGGCTGCGCCCTTCAGTTCCAACAAATGAGGAAGAATCCCGACTACGACGTGTGGGCTTGCAAGGGACAGTGATGCCCCGTCTCTAGGGAGAGATTTGTCCTAAGATATCCCTTCTCTCAGGAGAGATTCGTAATATGAGATACTCTGGTTTTCAGGACAATTTCTCATGAGATATTCTGACTGTCTGTGGAAATCTTTCCTCGGATACTCTGGCTATCGTGAGATCTTTTTCCTTCATAGACATTCTGGCTCTCAGTAGATATATATGTTTTCTGACCAAAATATCCCGAATCTCGGGAGAAATATTCCTTGAGTCACAGCTCTGGAGAAGTTTGTGTAATGTTCAGAGGGTCGGTCAGTTAAATACCGGACAAGAGGTCAATTTCTGGATGCCAGCTTCCTCATCACTTACAGCCAATCGCCTACTATCCAATGCACTGCCGCTGTTAAGTATCTGAATCTCATCTTTCGTGTGATATTACATCCACCATAAACTTCAGAGTTCACGGAACAAAACGTGGCATAAATTAATATTGAGGGAGCCAGGATCTGTTAGGTTGACTTCACCACGTTTGTTTTAACGGCCTGTTTAAACTGGGGTCGCTCGATGTACGTCAGGGGTGCGGAATTAACTTTCGACTCAGGGGTCGCATGCAGCCATTTCACAATCTACAACTAGGTCCGAAACTTTGCTATCTACTTACAGGTTTACACGGCGTTTCAACTGGCCAACATATGGATTAAAGAAGTGTCTTTAATCAGAACCATAGCCGCCTTCTTATGTGATGTTCCAGAAAGGTTTTTCGACAGTTGGTAGACGACTTCATCAAAAGAGTCGTCCTGTCAAAGGACAGCACCCACGCAACACGTGAGAATCGAATACGTATTCTAAAGGACTTCTCCGGCACTAACATAGGACTTATAAAGAATTTCAACAGGATTTCTCAAGGAATTATCCAGCACTAGTCCAAGGCACCTCACGACCACCCGATAACACGCTAGTAATTTTCCAGTACACAACCCAACCCATCATAAAACAACACAACCCTCTCTAACATAACCGAACTAAAGCTAACCTAACTTAACATACCCTAAATCAAACTAACCAAAAACAACCTAACCCAAATTAACGTTTCCAAATCAAACCTAACCTAACCTTACCGACAACACAGGATCAAAGACACCGCCTAAGGACTTCAGAAGAACCTTTCCAGGACTTCTCCAGCACTTCTCTATGACTTAAAACTTACGTAAATTCTTTAAAGGACTTCTAAGGCACTACTCTACGAATTCTCCAAAATTTCTCCAGTACGTCTCCAGCACTTCTCCAGAACACCCTGAGATCAACTGATGAACACCAGAAATTCTCCAGGACACAACCCAACCTATCGTAAAACACAACCCCCTCTAACCTAACCAAACCTAACCTAATCTAACACAAATTAACGTATCCAAATGTAACATCGACTAATAATACCTAACCGACAACATATGATCAAAGACACCGCCTAAGGACAACTCCAGCATTCCTCCAGGAATTCTCCAGCACTTCTCTATGACTCAAGAATTTACGTAAATACGTACACGATCCCAACACCATTTGATGAAGAACCCACAATAGACCGATCGTCAAGTGTCACTGCATCATAACCAACACCTGACTTCACGTCGCACTGCAGGCTCAGAGCCAGAGCAGATATTATTAGAGGCGGAACACAAACACGGTGTTCTGATGGTCACGTGATCGTGTGACGCTGTATACTGATTAGCTCTGTGTTCGGGAGGTTCCGGCTTCAGATGTGGACCCAGATGTCAGACACTTTAACTGGCGTTTGTAATGATTTTCCTCGTTCGCTCACAGAGAAATTTCTGGAGTAAACATTACGTAAAAGGCACGCCACGACCTCTTCGCTTCATCATCGTCCACTGACATCGGCTGTCGTGAATCGTCTTCAGGATCAGAACGCGTAGATCGATTAGTCTCTTGTCTTCGCACACAAACATCAAAAATTACAAATTTAAACTTTCTTCGGCGTGGGTGTTGGATGTGACACTACTGCGAAGGATATTTCGCACCTCCGAAGACACAAAACCACAAGGAAATTTGGAAAATTACACAATGTTTGCCACGATTTCTTGAGGTCATCATTAAATCGACGACTTTTGTCAGAAGCGTGGTGGACTCCCGGCTGGACAAAGGGACGCGGGTTTTCCCGACGCGCAAGTGCCTGTCAGATGCTCAGTTGTTCCCTACCCCAGGGAACGCAGATAAGGCGCACAGTGTTTTCGTTCTGTCCCACCCACCCCAATGTTAGGAGCTGCCGTTTGTTTGTATTAATGATTTTTAATAACACAGGCCACGTGCAAGAGACACGTGTGCTTGGGTTTACATTACCACCCACCCAGGGCGCGCACAGGTAGCCGAAAGACGAGGCTCCTCTCCATGCCATCCTCAGACGCTGTTTCTCCCTGACAATGGAATCCTACACATCCTTCGAGGTCTTCCTGGTGACCGCTTTCCCACCGTCATTGCGTACGACAAATTCCGATAGGGAATTCATATGGTGAAGTGTTGTCAGTCACGGAGCTGAAAGACCACCTCTTGTCGGCTGTCAGCAGCTGCGCTACTCTTCCTCATGGACACTTCTTTGAGCACTGGAAAGTCGATTCATCTGGTCAAGACGTTTTCCGCCCATAAATAATTTGCTTAACTGGGCCGAGTTATGCTCCATTTCGAAAGTGATGAACATGTCTGCAACAAATCCATTTTAATAGTATCATCCCATTTTAGCATAAGTCTCCCAAGTAAGTTTTGACCAAAATTCTATGTGCATTTAGTCTTTCTCCAACGCACCAATCCCGCCCTCGGGGGTAAATCGGTCGGGGCGTGAAGGTCACCAAACCGCCTCCATCTAGTGCCGATGTCAGGAATAGGTGGAGTCATGCATCCACTGCCACCCCCACACTTCAGCATGACGCGATGTAAAGTTAAGGACAACATAACCTTTGTATAAAACAGAAAACTAAACAAAAAACCATGTGGTCTGATAGAAGTTTACCGACGTTTCGTAGTTCCTTGCTGCCTCCATCTTCAGGGCGATAAGTAGTCGGCGATGTTATGACGGAAGACGCCTCAAAACCTACTTTTTTAAAAGAAAAACTATTTTCTTGCCCGTTATCTGTTTCAGGGGGCTCGGAACGAGACTGGATCCAGTTTGTATGAAACACTCACGAAATCTTTCCGTTTTTGCTCACAAAGAAAGATGCCGTTTTCTTGGCATTGTGTTACCCTTGTTCCTTGTCTCCAGGCACCTCACGTGCGCTGCAGACCAGCCCGCTGCTACTCTCCTTCTGTTTTACGACACGACGCGTAAACAACAGCGCAGCGTCCACACATCAATCACAGGCCCTTCCACCACTTGCTGAAGACAGTTTCGAAGTTCTGATTTACTGACAAATCGACTTCCAGGCTCACGCGGCCTCGAAGCTGGTCCGCAGATTCCCCCACGACACAGCAGATTGGACAACCCTTTCTCAAAACACGTCTCAAGACATGAATTTCAAAACGGGGTTTCTAGCACACGAAACAGGACATGCCAATTACTCCGCCCCGATTGTCAGTACGGTAGCATCCTCAGTTGATTCAGCATCGTTCTATTAATGGTTTGCTCAATTACAAACAAGTTAAGAAACTTGATTTGCTGGGTATCCTTTCTAACAGACGAGAGTCTCTAATAGTTTCGTGTCAGACACTTCAGGTTTCTGTCTTGACCCTTCGTGTTCAGCGAAACAATTTTTGATGGTTGTACACCTAGGTCACAAAAACATTCCCTTCAGCCTTAATCCTTTTAAACCTGTTGGTAAGTATATATACCACCTGCTTTAATATTAAGTGGCTGTGCGCTTTACCATTTATCATTCTCAGAACAAACAACTGATCGTTGTCATGGACACGCGTTGTGTTTTCTTCTTGGTACGGGCTGGATCTTCTTGCTCAAATTTCCTTTCGAGAATTCAGACTGAATATTAACTAACTAACTAACTAACTAGATGGCTTACAGAACACGAAGGTTCATCACCGAATTAACCAAAGCCCACCACCGGACCCTGTCCTGAACCAACGAAATCCAGTCTCCTTCAACTCCTATCTCCCATAGAACCCGCCTGAGATTATCCTTCCATCTACGTCTAGGTCTCCCCAGAGGTCTCTTTATTGCAGGAATAAAAGAAACTGTGGATTATAGGAAGTAAAGAAAAAATTAAAAGTGAACTTCAAAATTTGTTTTTCACGGTGCACGAGCTGGGAAGGTGAGAAACGCGCCATGGGGGGGGGGGGCACCCTGAGCAAAGTTTGAAAGATAATATTAAAATTAATCTTAGGGAAATAGAGAGTGATAGGGTCGAATGAAATCTAGTGGCTCAGGTTATGTTCTGGTGGTGGATTCTCACGAACGCGGTAAATTTGTGTGTGTGTGTGTGTGTGTGTGTCCCGTAAAAACAGGGCATTCTTGAACAGCTGTGCAACCACGAACTTTTGAACGCAGAAGCTGCTCTGTGGAGTAACTTGAGCCGCGTCCATGGCACCACGTGCATTACTGTCCAGTCACTGTTGGCTTTTGTAATCACTGTGAAGGACGTGGACTTGTTACGTAAGAGACGCACCCCGCAGACCGTAAACAGGAGATGCACACAGCAGATACTGCAGCGAACGGAGTGTCATACACACGGCACAGGCCGAAACGAGCTCATTAGCTCCTCTCTCTGTCTGCGTGTGTTTATTCGTTCGAGCATGTTCCACCGTTTACATTCTTATGAACGCGTGTAGTGACCCTCTGAAGCCCGAAGCTCAAACTAACTCAGTCCTTACCTCAAAGAAAACACAATCGATTTGTTAATGCAGTTTAAGGAAATAACATTGTCTTTTTTTTCCTAAGGATCATACCAAACACATAAAAACACTCAGTGGTCAAAATTCGGAGTTACTGAATGTTAAAGAATGTGATATATATATATTGTTACCGATGGGGGTTAAAGCAGTTTAAGACTTGGGCTACATTCACACTTTCTTATAAATGACGATATTTGATGAAAACTTCAAGGCAGTTTACTCAAAATACGACAAAAATTAATACATTAATTTTCTCTAATAATTCTGTTCATTTACATGTATTATTTATATACTTAAAGCAATTTGGGTATTCAAAATTTTGGCGATAAATATTTGTTTAATTATACACGCGCCACACAGTGACGGAAAAACGTACGCCGGCCGCACTAAAGGACAACTAGCGGGCCACTGTTTGATAACCCGTGCACCATATCCTCCAAGTATCAGGCCACACCATAGCATCACAACTTGCTGGGGATTGAAGATTCAAACCCACATCCTGTGAAATTTAACCATGCACCAAAACATTTTCGGTAACAAGCTCGCATTTGTAAGTACTCCGGCATCAAAAGAATATAAATACTTCACGCACACTAACGAACAACGAATGAATTGCATACGGCTAGTTATACAACACTCGTCTCAGCCTAGACAGGACAAGGATCAGACAGGTTTAAATCTTGAACGTAATTACCATAACGCAAGTACCATGATGATAAGTAAAGAAGGCTTTCAGCCCACTCTAAGCCTTGACCTTTCTCGCGAATCTTTTCGCCATCTTTTCAAAACCCGTCAACATATGAACGTCTCTGCCTACACAGAAGAGACACACGTACATCAATGCCTCCAGAGGGATCCGAACCCATGGTTTTCCCTTTATTCTTTTTTGTTCTAATATGGCACCAGGTAAACTCAATAAAACTGGCAAATACTGGAACTTAATGACCTAAATCACAATCCTGTTACTGCCAGTTTTTTTAAGTTGTTTGCAGAGAAATGCAAACACAACGCAAAGACTTGATTTGAATGTAAATACAGGAATAAAACAGATAGAACTAAACATGTGAGCACGTCATGAATGAATGAATAAATAAATAAATAAGATCCTAAATGTGTCTGCCAACAAACACAATAAACACAAATAAAATTATTAAATTACAAAAATAATAAAGTCACAAAACACTCATCATTAGTTTAAAAGTTATTGTCCCTCCAATTAATAAATTAAATATGTTCTATATATAAAACAGGTCTGTCTGCTTCGTATTTAGGGACGTCCCTAGCTCGCTGTTTGTTGTCAACAAGATGGCTACAAAACATTCGCACTGCTTCCATCTTGTTTTACGTCATAAATAAATCTACCTTTAGAAAAAAAAGTTCTAGTTGTAAATGGCGTTTTTGCCGTTCCAACCACATAAGTTCGCATATCCGCCATGTTTTATTGCCAACTGTATTAAATTTAAAGATATGATGCTTGTGTGACATCCGATGTCATAACGTTTATACCAAGTTTCGTGATAATCCGTCGACTGATTCAAAAGTTCGAAGTGACTCACAGACAACATGGCCTTCTCATAATCCTACTTTCCTTATTCAAGAAACCAGTATGGATAAGAGAGCTTAGTGTGAAGGGAAAAGAAACGGTAAGTTTGCTTACGTATGTGTGGTATCACTGTTCGCTCCCAAGATGGTTGGTTGGTTTGCCCTCAACGCGAGACACGAATCCCAGAAGCAAGATTTAGTAATTAGTTTTACAAGAAACTCCCCAAGGACATCGGGGATTTCACACATCCTGCCAGCTGCCCGGTGTCGTCCTGGGCTGAACGAAACGACGGAGGACTTAGTTGTCAGCACATGTCCAGACGAAAGCCAGGTGGCACCGAGGCCAGAATTCACTGCGATCACCATTTATCGGAGTCAGTCTCTGTTATCATCATCATCATCACCAGCCTTATACTTCTCACACATCCTGTGTCTTGTTACGGTCTGCCCAAAGACCATCGTAGTCCTTTTCCTTCGCAACGAAGGATTACTGAAAGGTACATTCAAAGGACATATTCTCCTTTTCAGTTGCGGCAGCTCTGAAATTCTTTGTGAATTCCAGATCGATTTTGTATTTAATCAGACGTTTTTTGAATTTTCCTTAATTAGCGCCTGGGAAGGAAGCGGTGTTGCTCCACCAGCTGTCTTCGAGGGACAGAAATCAACGAGACACTTTTTAGTCGAGGCGGCAGTACCTGGCTACAACCCCAGGACCTCCCAAGCACGGATCAGTAACGCACTTTCGGTTACTCTAAGGAATCAGGGCCAACCGAAAATGCCATCAAAGCACTGTTTTAACCGTCGTCAAGAAGGATCTGATTGGTACGGCATGTAACACGAATGGACACAACTTAAAATACGACACTGTCGTTCACGTCTTGAAAATACTTCATCACGTCTCAGGTCTGACTTTATCTCTTTGTGGTTAGTAGATCAGATTATACAGTGTCTCATGATGTGGTGACGTGTTTCGGGTGAACATACCGCAACCATCTTCAGTTGGTTGCCACACACAAGGAGACGACAGTCGGCGGTGTTACGTAACACTGGGCTCAGGGTTACCCGGCGCGGTTTACACTTTCCTGCCTTTAAAAGTGTGGAAACGGGTTGGGGGGGGGGGGGAACTTAAAAGTCGCGTTGAGATTAATTAGCGGTGCGGACGAACACATGCGGTGCACGTGTGGGCAGTACAGTCAGAGCGAGAAGGGCGACCAATTCGCTCCCGGGCTCGTGTACGTACAGTCGTACAGTAGAATCCTTCGCCTACGACACGCCCCTCGACGGATTTCGACGCCACCTCATTTCATGCAAACAACTCCTCAAAGACTTTGCAAAGTTGACCCTGATGCTTAAGCTGATGTACGAAGGACACTGGAGAAAGGTAAGTGGTTAACTTGAAGCTCCGGCCACCTTACCCTTGAAGAAAACCCTAGTACATATTCGACATGAGATTGGGCGACTCTGGACCTTGTGGCGAAGCACTTGCTCAAAAGGACTTACTGGGAAGCCATTTTGCAACGATGAAACAACATGCAAGGAAGATGTCTGTCTGTTTTCCGTGACGCTACGTCGTGGAGTCTGTCAGAAACCGGCCGATGTTTCAGCGGTACTTACTGTCTCCATGACCACACTGATGGTAGCAATAAGCACCTCTGAAACGTCGGTCAAATTCCACCATACTGCCTAAAATCTCACTTACTTTGGAGAGAAATACAATTCTGCAGCATCATGTTTCGAAAACTAATCACCACACATTCTATCACCAGGCATGGAAGGCGACTAGGTTAGGTTCTTAGCCTCCAGCTCCGGTTGATTTATCCGTGTACGCGTTACACACAGGCTGCAGTCGGTCGCCGATCAGACAGGAGGAGGGCGGGCGCGCGCGAGGAGGACCTGACGTCACTGCGAACAACGGGGCGCCTTGTCTGACGCGGACGGACTCCGACTGACGCCATCGGAAGCTTCTT
This sequence comes from Zootermopsis nevadensis, assembly GCF_000696155.1. The sequence continues at coordinate 2,338,814 of NW_019059645.1, read as the reverse complement.
CGTCTTTCGGTTCGAGACTCTTGACTCGGGTCTTCCTTGCCTTCTCCAGTCTAATTCCCGACTGGTTCCTACTGATAAGCCACGGCCACTTCCTTCTTCCCACACCCTCTCTGTGTGGGGTCCCACAACTGGGCCGGACGATCAAAACGAAATGTTTTCTTTTGTTTTTGTTCTTTCTAGTGCTTCGTGTACAACCAAATTCACTGAAAATCAGGATGTTAAGTTCCGCACACCGAGGACTTAGCTGGTCTGCTTCGTTACCGGGAGGTCACGGGTTCATATCTCGGCCCTGGGAACGGCTATCCAGACTGAGGTCTGTCGTGGGTTTGCTCAGTCTCAACCGGGCAAATGTCTGGATAGCACTTTCCATATTCATTCATCGTTCACTATCAAAGCTACGCAATCTGGGCTACTGGCAGTGTCGTTAAATAAACAATATTAGGCGGAAAATTTATTCTGGGAATCGTATGAAACAAAAGAAGTGCATTCTGGTGGCAGAAAAATTACTGGATGAGGTGGTAAGTATGCTTACCACTATGCACTAAATGGTTAACAGGCAGGTGCAATGCAAGTCAGTGTGAGGTGTCCACATTTGCCACGCGCGACAGACGGCGTTTCTGTTTGCAGACAATTCACTTGGTTGTTAGCGGGTGGACGTGAAACGGTTGTGGAGACAGCGAGAAACAACAACCTCGCACTTCCTCCCTGCACCCTGACAATGCAGAAAGAAAAGATCAATTCACGACGTCGTGGGAAGTTCGACGGACCAAAATACAGGCTAACTGGGCGGTGGAAAATCTCCGGTCTTCATTTGCTTTCGCAGCGGGACATGGAGAACGAAAGGGGGGCATTGACAGACATCACATAATTCTAACTGTAAAGTCTGAAGGAAAAAGGCCACTTGGGAGACGCAAGTTCGGATAAAATTTAATCGGATGCAAATGAAACAGAGCGTGAGGTTTTGGAGTGGACTAAACTGGCTCAAGATTAGGGTGCCGTGGCGGCCAGAAACGCGGATATTTGACGGGAGGACATTCGTGGCTGGGTCTACTTCTTCCCAAACGACACTGCGGTACCATGAAGATTACGGCGGCAGGAACAGCGAAAAGTAGAATCCGAACAACGGATGGGCCTGTCGCTGTTTTTCGTGTGCGTCTCATTTCCTTTGCTCTTGTTCAACGACGTACAAAATTCTGTGGCCGTGACATTCACTTGTTCCGTCGCTAATGGAGAGATCCTCATTCTACTTAAAGTTCTCTTTCATTCGAGATACGGGCGTTGAACAAGGTGGAGCAGGTTTCGTCATCTCTGCTGACAAATTGAATAATCGTGTTCAATGATAAACTGGTCGAGTGGACAAATGTAAAAGCTGTTTTAGTTGCATCAACTTGCTTTGAGTTCTGTTTAGTACAGCTGCAATGGAGTTCAAACGCACGTGAATAAATTATGAAGGCCGGGATGGAAGATGCAGTGGACCATTTTTTAACTTTTTCCTGAAGGAACTGAGAAAGACAACGATAAAACCCCAGGGAGGATGACGGATTTCCAAACCACGACTCTAGACGTCCAAACTGTTACGACAGATTAACCCTTTTAACTCTCTTCCCAAATAACATTTTAAGAATCCAGTCCGTCCCGCGAAGAAAACACGACTCTTCAACATTACAAAGAATCCAGTCCGTATCGCGAAGAAAACACGACACTTCACCATTACGAAACATCGACTGATTAACGCTGTTTAAGGAAATAATCGCTGTTTGCACTGAGAATCATACGAAATACATAAATACTTGAAGCCATGTTCAATCACAGGCAACACGCGTTTCTCTCATCAAGTTGCAGCGAGTCGCGGTTTCTTTGTTTCTTTAAAAGAAGAAGAAGAAGAAGATGGTGATGACGATGATGAATCACAGCTTACCATCATCACACGCGCGCGCTACACAAACTCAATTACGCCAGCTACAGGCTGGAAAATGCGCATCAAATGAAAAACGGCTTATCAGACGAAAACTTAATTTTTGTACCACAAAATGCAGACCACGTGCCGAGAACGAAGAACCCATAATAACTCCGCCATCCCGTCTCCGGATCGTGTCCAATGGCGCGTCTCGATATTCGCGGTGTTGAACCATCGGGTATGTTAACAGACATTTGGTTAGTTTACATTTCTGCACGAAGGTTAGAAGCTCCATCGAATGTATATTATTCATGGAAGTGTTCCAGAGATTCTAGTTGGAAAAGCGTATAAAAGTAATTCGGCCAACGAAGGAATTCACAAAATTCACAAGACCGCACCTTTATATGCTATAGTAAGCGAGAGCACGCGTTCACAACACAACTGCATCCATTTTAATATTATCACCTATCCACGCCTGGGTCTCCCAAGTAGCCTTGGTCCTCGAGGTTTTCGAAATAAAGCTTTGGAATGTGGCAGTCGGACATCCGCCGCCCGAGTAGGCAGCAACCCCCACGACGCGAAGGTCGTCCGTCCTCAGTTTATTTGCATCCGCCGATAAGCGACGACTCGGCTGCTGTGACGTCAACTGAAGGGTGTAATTTGTGTTCGACTGTGCTAAGTGCTTTTAGAAACGCCCTGATAGCTCGTGGTTTCTGGTGCGATTAAATGTAGCCGAGAGTTCTGTGACAGAATAAAGAAAAGACAACACGTGTCTTCCAACTGACCGCTGCGATCACTTGCCCTGATATTCGTTTATTTTAGCTACGTTCCTCGAAAGCTGATACCTCAGAATATATTGAGTATATATAATTCAACATATCGAAAAATGTTTAAAATGTCTAAAAAAAATTCATTTTCATGATTTCTTTTTTTGAGAAATGTGAATTGTGATTTGACTTTCGTGTAAAGCAAAAGTTATACTCAGTGGTAACATGCCACTCATTTTAACATTCATTACCCCAGAATTTCGCCCGTACGGTGTACTTATGTGTCTGAAATCATTCTCTGAATGGACAGCGATCATTTCCTTAAACAGCGTTGACCAGTTCATCGTTGTCACAGTGACACGCGTTTTATTCAAGGGCTCGGACTGGATTCTTACAGAGTATTTACATTAACGCAGTGCTTCAGAGAGTTAAGGTCGACCCCCTGCAATTTGCGGGCCGCGTCCAACATGCTGATGCTTGCAGACATGTTTGGTTGTGCATTACGTAATTGAGAACACTTAAACAAATAATACTGACAGCATCTACGAATTACATAACCGGAACGACTACCAAACACATAGACTTTACAGACAGCCAAGTCACCTTCCTGCCTTGCCAATTAAACTTATGCGCTTAAAGTCCACCTTTTAAAGTAATCAGACTGGATCGCCATGGAACACTATTTAAAATTTTTACGAACAAAGATTACAAATCACGGCTGCAACCTCAAGAAAATTCAGGGAAAGCTGAGAACTTTCTGTCTTCCCGTCTGAATACGTAAAGATTAAAATACACAAAACCATAACATTATCTCGTTTCGTCTGAGTCTGAAACTTGGTCGCCGATACAAAATGCCACTGGAAGTGAACGTAAGACTAAGAATCCTCGATCACAAGACGCTGGAAAACTGACGCCGAGCGTCGCGACGCATATCGACCAGACGCCGAATCAAGATTCCATTTCTGCGAACGTACGCCCACGGAAGCCACACGACGCCAGAAATCCGATGCTGGTGACTCGGAATTTCAGATCAGGCCTAGACAGTCCCGGAACAACGCTGGAAAACCGACGTCCAATGTAGTGACGCGAATCATCGTGACGACGGAAACAAACGCCATATTTGGCGTCGATAAGAACCGACGCCGAACAGGAACCGCTTGTGAAGGAAATATGAACCACGGGACGCCGTGTGGCACGACTGTAACAAAACGACGCCTGGCGTCGGGACGCTGACCATCGCGACGTTGCTAAAAGACGCCACATACCATTGTACATGACGCTGTTGCACTGAAAGTTATAAGAAACATAAATGCAGTGTTCACTGGATGTCAAGGTTAGGTGGATTTGAAAGGGCAGATACGGGATTCTTTGAGCAGACCGCGTCTTGCTGCATCAGCTGTTTTAGTTTTACTGCGGACCGACCAACGGAGGAAGCAGCTGACAGTCCGCCATCACAATCTGCACTCGACTGAAGGACACTCACTCACTGTCCGGCTGGCTGGCCCACTTACGTAACTCATTCTGATGGCTCCTTCCTTCTTCTTCTTCTTGACGCCGACCGTCGCTGAATTGCTCAGAAGAAATCATCCGCGTTCTACGCAACTAAAAGGTTTATTTCCGTGTTCACAGAGGCCCTCACCCGGAACCGGCGAAATCCACGTCACATTCTCCCACCTGCCTTTAAAATTAATATTAATATTACCTTCCCCTCTACATCTAGGTCTTCTGCTATTTTCCCAGCCAATCTCACAATCATCATTGTTTTCATAATAATAATAATAATAATAATAATAATGTTCTGTATAGAGCATAAAACCTGAGCCAGTGTCACTTCTGTCAGGGTCCTTGACACTTACAGCCATCAAAGAACGATACACCATTTCACATCCAGTGTTTAACCACTCCACAGGGGCATCTTGTCATTGTCCAAAAAAATTAAAATATTGAAAGATTATGTTTCAGTCATTACACGATTCTAAGTTCCATTTTAATATTATCATTCATATACATTTAGATGACCGAACGCTGGAGCCGGGTGTCAGCACTCCTGCTTCCTGCTTCCTGTTCCGGTGGTCCCGGGTTCAAATCCTAGCCCGGAGACCAAGTCTTATGACTGCGGTTTCCTCAGTCCCTGCAGACAGACCCCTCTTCCTTCCACATCCCTTCTCGCCCTTAACTAATGAACACCCGACGCAACGCGGGCTGTTCCAGGTGTTGGGATCGGGGGAGGGGGCGCTGGGCGGGAGCTGTCGGTCCAGATGCTTCGCGTCGCCTAAGCAAGTGTCGCCAGGTGGACTCCGTCAGAGACAGCGTCTGTTTGTTTCTTCAGCAAACCGATTGTTACAGTGTATCCACCATAATTCACACGCCACACAGGGGTGGCCAAGCGCGAACACCCTTTAAACTAACACCCCTCCATCAGACATTAGAAATCCACGTCCAAACTATTTAGGTACCTGTCAACGTTCCGCTTACTTGTTGACCTCAAAAAAAAGGCCATTCTCGCCAACATTCTTCGAGAATTTCATGCCACTTCGATGATTCCGATTTATATACTGGAGACTGTAACGGAGCCATTAAAAAATGCTCTCAGCTTTGTGGTGGAATCTAAAACCGAATGTGTCAGAGCCAAGCCTCGTACGACGACCCGAGATCCCAATGGCTCCGTTTAACGG
>NW_019059645.1:2321885-2333443 GCF_000696155.1 Zootermopsis nevadensis | reverse complement strand
TTCTCCTGCTCCTGGGTTCACTTCTACCAATGGTACGCAACTGCAGTGAAGGTACTGCGATTTTCACCCACGCGTCGAAGTTCCCGGAAGCTGTTGACGAAACAAGGCTTGGTTCGGTCTGTGTGTTTAACAGGACAAGGGCCGACACTCAGCGACCCATCACCAAGTCATTGGCCGGGGTTCAACTCCTGCTTGTGGGATTGGCAGTGTTTCATCACCACTGTGTCAGCACGCACCCATTGGCACAGGGTGGAGCGACACTGGAAAATGCTCGGAGCTTGTCCGCGGTCACTGCGGCCGCAATATGGCCCGATGCTTTATAGGCCGCAGATATTTATTTTCTTAACTGACATGCACAAAATGGAACTTTCGGTGTTAACGTGAAGCGTAATTATCACACATTAACAGACCGCGACACGAAACGTAGCTCAAGAACACGTTCTCCTCCCCTGACACTTCCATAACCTTTTAAAAACATATAATAATTGTATTCTGATTCCTCATTTAATAAGTAACGACTTTCATCTTACGTCAATATTTTATTTCTCGACACAGAATAACTCTGTTCAGTTTTCTTAACCCTTTGAACTCCGAATCCATCTTAAATATTTCCACTCGCACGAACTTGAAAATTCAACACTGTACATGTGTTTCTAGACAAATATCTCTTCGTTCCACATCAAATGCATCTTAGTTCTGCTGATAATTTCGCGCTGTGTCCAGCAGAGAGCGCTGGGCAGCTGCGTCACTTCCCACGACCTCCATGTTCATTAGACACAATCATTTCACTTGCCCTCTCGACTTATCAGCAATCAGATTGAGTGCGCGGATAGAAAGGCGACTGTTTCAGCCAGAACAAGAGATGGGACGCGCCAAATGCTAAGACGACGGCCAACTCGAAGACCACGAAGTGCGTGGGGAAATTTTGATCGACAGCCTAACACCATTCAGAATACCTAGGCACAGATGGGAGGATAATATTAAAATGGATCAAAAATACATTTCGTGGAAAAGACGGAGAATATACTGGCCGACACAACAGCCACAGGGTGCTCCAGAAAAACTCTGAATCATGGGGTTACTAGCCCACATTTTTTAAGCAAGTAGAAATTCGGAAAGTATGTGATACTTTGAGGGAGAAAAACAGATTTTAAGAAAAGTGGCATAAGGGACAAACGCCCAGAATAAATTATCTGCATGATTAACTTATTTTCATGTCTTGGCAAGATTTCAGGTCCTCTGTGAGAAGTTTGAAGGTCTGTGTTATAGCGCCCTGATGATGGAGGCAGCAAGGATCTCTGAAACGTTCGCAAACTTCTACCAGACTACAGAGCGCTACAACTCAGAAGACGGCCATCTCAGATCTTTGTGAAAAGAAAAACAATGCATGTTAGTACAAAAATGGCAAGAAACCAACATTTAATTCGAAACACTAAATGTCATATAAATCCACCGAAACATCTTACGAACTTGACCTCCACTTCGTGAACTGAGTGTACCTGGCATATCCGCAAATAGTGACCAATTCTGAATGGCGCTGTTAATGCGAAAGCGTATTTCCGGCGGGTCTCGAAATAGCGAACACTTGCAACTACGTCATACGCGAAGCGACGTCAGGAAAATAGCTGATCAGCATCAACCGAGTTCGGACGATTAATCGACTGCCAGACTAAGTAACATTTTACAAACACATGACTGTTAATCATGTGAAGCCCGAAGCTCAACTGAGTTGTATATAAGAATTCAGTCCGTACCGCAAAGAAAACACCGCACTTCACCATCACAAAGATCAACTGGTTAACGCTGTTTAATAAAATAATCGCTGTTCATTCTGAGAATCATAAGAAACCGATGTGGGAAATATTTGTCTACATCGCGTGCGAGTCCAGCCACAAGGCGCGTGCGCAAAGCTTTCCAGTGTGAATGCAACCCAAGACTTCATTAAGACACGCGCGCTATTAATAGACCGCGGAGAATTTGGCTCGTTCTCCGAAACCAGCTCCAGACACGTCCAGATTCAGGTTAATTTCTTAACAGCGAACAGCACTTCTGTTTCAGACGAGTCGATGTCCCCGCCTCACAGCCATCAATCACAATTGCGTTCTGAGCACAAGTGCGTAGTAAAATCGGGGGTTGCAGCTGTTTCATGGACTGAAGTACCCAAAAAGAAGTCATGAAAACTTTAACAGAATTCGTTAAAAATGGCAAGTGGCAAGACCATAAAAAAAATGGATTCACTCTTGTAAGTCGTCTTGTCATTCCAGAGCTACTAACAGCGTCGTTAAACAAGAAATAAATGCACGAGACTAGTTGGAAGAAAGGAACTTTGAAGTTGACTTATAACACGAGGCTGGAAACTTCCTGAGTAGATGAACGAACCACTAGCAGCTTGTCAAGAAGTATGCTGCTCCATGGAGTTATTATTTAGGTAAGAGGGCCACAAGTATTTTGTGCGAGCGAAGTCATTTCTGAAAGCGCTGTTAACGGTCACAAACAAATGTCGAGAATGTGAAATCATTTCAAAAAATTGCCGGCTATTTCTTTAAAGAAATAAAGAAATAAACAGAATTCATAAATACGCTCTGTAGAAGTAAAATTATGAGTTACAGAATGTCAGAGGTGGTACGAATGGTTTAAACTGCTCTAAAAAGATTTAACCGCCACTCTCATTTCACCCCTGAAAGCTGCTGTATCGTATCGAAACTTAAACGCGTCTTTGTAACTTTATTGGTCTCTGATGGCGCCAGCAGACCGTCGATTGTTTCTCTACGCGGCTAGTTATTTTTATCAGCAGCCAGCCGCGAGCAGTCTAATTTACGAGTGCAAATTCATCCGATATTGGGCTTTGTACAAGACTGGATGTGCAGAAACGCTCCGGAAATTCCAGGGGTATACACCAAACAAAACATTATTAAGCCACAAACTTTTCGCGCTCCCGGCCTCAAATATGCAAATCTTTACCGTGTAGAAATGATTAAGCGTCACGAGTGAAGACCTCAGGGGAGCAAACAAGGAAATAACAATGGTAACGCTGGCCTTGTAATCCTGGGGGGTCTCGGGTTCGATTCCCGGCGGTGCCCGAATTTATAACTTGCGTTGGGCAAGGCCGTGGTCTAGGCAACACGGAGTTTTCCTCCGTGGCATCCCAACAATTACTCCATTCACACACAGAAGAAGGCAATGGCAGACCACTTCTGGATCATCTGCCAAGAACGTATATGAACAGGTCCCAGTCCGAGAAAAGGATGGAAGGATCCTGTTCATATGGACCTGTCGTCACACAGAACACTAAATAATATAATAATAATAATAATAATAATAAGTGAAATACTTCTGAAATCATAAGGGATGTGACGAAGTGAATCATCCCGGGGACCGGTTTGTATAAACATTTGCAAAATTATGTTATGTTATGTTAAGCCCAACTCCGGACGTTCCTGTGCTATTGCGAACACCCACTACACCGAGACTGCTCACATCCTGACGTGGCTCTGTCAGTCAATAAACAGATGTGACTGTGAGCTTCTGTGCACGAGGGCTCTCTTAACTGTGCTGACAAACGCACTAAGAATTAAGAATTATCGCCATCAGCTTTCTCTAATCTCAAATGCGTGGATATGGAAGGCGTAGGGCGGATGCACAAAGGTCAGAAAGAAACACGGAGTGTCACTGGAGAAAATCATGAAAATATCTGTGGCCAAGTATCGAACCCGTGACATCCGATCCCTGACGTGAGAGCTGTAACAGACACGCGATGTGGAACGCACAGCAGCTAACAAAAAGTGCGTCTAGAGACATCATGTCATCGTTTCTTAAACCGTTCTTCCAAGAAACATGGTCATCAAACAGATCTTGCTTCACAGAAAACAGGGCTCCTCAACTGGATCCACAGGATAAACAACACTGCTGGAAAACATCCAGAAGTTTGAGGGGAGTCACAGCGAAATGAGCGCTCCTCTTAGATGACAAGGGGAGGGTGGGATAACATCTTTCGGATCCATTTTGACAACTCAGGGCACAAACAGCGATGTGTGGAAGGAGTGGTGGCCCTGTTACTGTTCATCAGCGTCCAGTGGCCACCGTTCGGTTTCACCTCTTGTTCTGTACGGGTGCGAAACTTGGTCTCTCTCACCGAGAGACAAACACAAATAAAACGCTTGTGAGAAAAGGCTGTTGAGAATATCTGGACCTAAGAGGGATGAAATGACATGATACATTTTGTACTCTACATTTTATAAGGGTTATCAAATCACAGGATAGCACATACAGAAAACATGGAAGAAATTAGAAATTTTTAGTGACAACATCTGGAAAGAAGATATCATTTGGGAAACCTAAGTGATAATGAAAAGATAATATCAGATCTGATCATAAATACGATAAAGGTCTGGATGGTATTAATCTGGCTCTATATATAAACTCATGTCGAGATTTTGTGCGCAAGTTAATGATCATTGCATTTTCACAGCCAGCTGAGAAACTATTAGATGCTCACGAAGACGTTGGTATATATGGTACATAAGCAATGTGTCTTAATGGGCTCGTGATCACTCTGTCGGAATAACGAAAGAAAATGGCTCAAGGCTGCCAGTTATAGGCAACACACCTGGCAGCTGCGCTGTGTGGGTTGCAAACGTACGGAGGCAAATTCATGGAATTTTGCGGGCGACAGTGGGTGTCCAAATGAGAGGCCTTAATCACGGGCTTACATCGTCTCTGTATCATGACCGTTGCGAGGCTTTCAAATCGGAGATTCGCAGAATACGACGACAAACATAAAGACCAGTTCTTCCTAACACGTTAACCCCAAACACAAGGTAGAGTCCCTCATGAGAGGCTAACCGTACGCTCGGCTAGTCAAGAAATTACGCGCCTTTTATGGAACATTACCGTTTTCACAAAAGCGCGCCACCTGTCCCCATTTTCGGCAAGACAAATTCAATCTACAAAGCTCCAGCCCTATTTACCTAAATTCATTTGAAATGCAGAGGCCTTACGAATGGTCTCTTGGCCAAAATTATGTACGCGTTTATGATCAGCCCCAGGTCTGGTACGTGCCACGAAATCTCATTGTAATTGATTTGACTGTCGTCGCAGCTCTAATTTTTTTTAAATAATTCTAAATTAATGTCACCAGCGCAACGTATCTGTCGGGAAGAAAAATTCCTTGCAACAAAACTTGTGGGGTGGGAGAAAGAACAGAAATTATATTTTACGTCCATTACACATTTTTTATGATCTCTGAGATAATTAAACAAAAGCTATTTTTGTAAGTGATTTCGTAAATGTTTGATTCTTAATCACATTTTATCGGAGGTCCTAAACCTCGACATTCACGAACTGAAGACCTAGAGCCAACAACAGAGGGAACGAGCCAGAACTGTGAAGGAACAGTTCCCGTTCTGTTTCTTAACATCATCTCACGAACTAGCACTATCAGGGAACTGACAGGCCCATAAATTATCGTAAACGTTTCCGATGTCTGTGAAATGCGTCGGTCAAAACCTTTTTGACATGCAGTCTGGTAGAAGTTTATCAACGTTTCTGAGGTCCTTGCTGCTTCCATCATCAGGGCGATGATCAGGACCTCTGAAGCGCTGGCAAACTTCTACCAGCCTACACGGGTTATGCGTAAAAATATGTGGGGTTCTACCATCACGTCCCCTATATGACATCACTGTGTGATACTTCGGCAGAAGAGAACTTCTGATGCATCACCAAGACAGAGAAAGATATTCAATTTGTATTTATATAAATGTTTCTTGTTTATGCGCGCGCTCCAGATGGCGCGCAGTGGGACTCTTGATTCAATGAGAAATGACGGCAAATTCGTTACCCAGAAATCATTAGTGCCCACATATGCCTAGTCTTCGTCTCACATACGTTAACAGCAAATGACTGACTCACTGACGAAGTAACAAACCAATTAGCCAAATAACAAATTATGTGTATACGTAAATGATTCAGTAACAGACAAAGTAAATTTTCATCCTGCAGTTATACACAATTCTATCAAATCCACATTTTCAAAACTATTAAAATAATCCGTTTTAATATTATCATACATCGGTTATTTCCACGTTTCCCATTCAAAATTCATTTCAGGCTAGAGTCATGTAGCTTTAACGATTTCTACATCGTTTCTTAAGGATCAAGCCTTGTCAGCTGCTAAAATAAAGCATCACTTCGGAATTTATTATTTTGTGAGTCTCCTTGGATACGAATCCAAGAACATGTTTTCGAAGCTCTCGAAGACGTAGTGGCCACAGTGACTGGGTTTCGTCTTAAGATTCTCAACCCTTAGAAGCCGAGAGAGAGAGAGAGAGAGAGAGAGAGAGAGAGGAGGAAATTGGTAGGTGAAGAAGTGAGAGACACTTCGATTTCAGCGGGGGCGAAAGATCATCTTATAGTTAGAAGGTCCCCAGGCAATGCCCGCTCGACCTTCTGTTAAGGATAAAGAAAGAGTGAAGACGTTAGTGCGATAATTGGCAGAGAAGACGGAATTTTGAATTTTGTATTAGAGAAAGCTCAGGCTTATTAATTTGGAAGTTTGAAGCGTGAAGTTCGTCTGAATAATATTTAAGAATTCAGCACGTACCGCAAAGAAAACACCGCATTTCACCATTACAAAAGATCATCTGGTTAACGATGTTTAAGTAAATAATCGCTGTTTAAAGCATGAATCATACGAAATGAACGCGCTCTTTCAACTGCGTAAGTTATTTGCAGGCTGTGGCTTCTGTCGAAGAAGTAGGATCTAAGATAAAGCCGGGAAACTTGGTCCCTGATTCTAAGCGGGGGAAAACCGACGGAGGGAGTTTGATACCAGGGTGCTGAAGGGGATATTTTGACCTGCGAGGGTTGAAGTAACTGGACGTCTAAAATTACATACTGACGTGTTTGTAACCAGTCACCGATGATCAGTGTGATCAAAATCACGAATAATTGAGATTTTTTTTGTTATTATTATTCGTTGGTGTCAACGGACCGAATCATTTGTCAGAACAGATTGTGAGTTACGTTAATGTCGGACTGAGCTGGTATCTTATCCCTTCTCAGTTACAAAGGTCTGTCAGTTAATGTTTAAGGAAACTTAGCTGTTTATTCTACGAACCACGAGGAGCGCACAAATACACTCTGTGGGCGTATAGAAGCTTGTGTTATAACATTTCAAAACATTCATTTCCTACCGCAAAGAAAACACAACCCGTCTCCATGACAACGTTGAACTGGTTGACGCTGTTTGAGGGTAAATCGATTCTTTCTTTTCCTGACAATCATGCGAGACTCAAAAATAGAAACACTCTGTGGACTAAATGGATAATTACTTATTGTCAAAGCAAGCGGTGCGTATAATTACCACTGGTTTTGAAAGCACTGCAGCAAATCTGTTCCCTCAGTTGGAAGTAGGGCTCCAAATGACGATTTGCCGCCCTTACCAAACTTGGGAGCGCCGAGTTGGTTTAAATATAGAGTAGAATCTGCACTTATCTGGCGATCGAGCACTTACCGAGCAGAAGTTCTGGAACAGAGCCCGCACTACACAAACACACACACACAAATACACATGGTTTTGACGTCCACGAAACACAGCAGTCCCAATCTCTTTATCAAATCAAAACGTCACTTATCGGGAGAGAGCGAGCACAGAACGAAACGTCTTCCGCTCCAAAACACTACTCGACCAGAATCCAACTGGGATTATCGGTCTGGTGTCGCGACAGTCAGCGCCGGTCGCCCTGGTGGCGGTGCTCAGAACTACTCTCAGCACTGACGTCCTATTGGCTGGCTCCTGTCGGACAAGGCGGGGCGATGTGCCTCGCGAAAACAATTACATTTGGCGTAAAGCGAAGTGCCGCCTCACCTGGGCGTTGCTTGGGAGTGTCCGCCGCGGAGGTCCTGGCTTCAAATCTCGACATTTCTCAGCCTCTCCATAAAATACTTGTACTATACCCGGAAAACAGGCCACGACATTCCACCCTTTACTGTTAACCGCACACTACTCAGCCACACGACGTAATCTGAGCTCTCGAGCAACTAACTCCGTGGAATAGACAATTCTTCTGAGGCTAACAACACGTTCAGCCAGTCAAGAAATTCCCAGTGCCCGAAGACTCATTACGTCCTCAAGAAATCCCGCTATAGGTGCCGATCCTGAGCCAGCTGTATCCAATCCAAACTCGTAAACTCTATTCACCTAATATCCGCTTTAATATTATCACCCCACGTAAGCAAAGGACTTCCGAATGATCTCTTCCATTCAGGCATTCCAACCAACAAACTTCCCGCGTGCGTTCTACATGCCTCGCCCATCTCATCGCCCTCTGATTTGACGAAGCCAGACCCACCTCTTCAGTCCCTTTTCGTCAGATGAGCCACTGGCAGCGACATTTCTGCGTTCAGACACAGGACCGCTCTAATTTCTGTCCGTCCGCTAATTAAATTGACACAGGCATGAATTGGCCAGTATCTTATTAATACGAACATGGCGGCCAAACGTAATTCTGAGTCGGGGCAACACCAAGTTACGAGTGCAGAAGTTTTGCATCTTGACAAAACCAAACCATCTTCGAAATGTGGCTATAAACGTAAATTCTTTATTACTTATTATGGACCCTTTTCGCATTACGACGCTGTTCTTTTTTTCCTCGCTTGATGTCACAAACCTCGTGAAAAAGGTCAACATCACAGCATTATGATAATCGCCTACAGACTATTTCTCCGATTACCAATTCCTCCAGTGCCAGTCACCTCATTTCCAACTCAGTGACCCTGGATTACGACAGGAGACACTGAAACAGCACGTAAAAATAACCGGTGGAAAAAGTCACAATAAACAGCAGCAGACAGCGCTCTGAATGGATTCGAGCAACAGAATGGAGCATCGAGCCGGCCAAGAAATCTCTCACAGGTGTTAAGAAAAACCCGCCACTAACTACAGAACGAGAAACTTCGATCCATCTCACCTTAATCTGTCCTCCCAGCAACGAACAGAGAGCCAAAACCTTTCAGACGAGTCTTGGCTTCAAATCTCGGCACAACAACGGCAGCTAGCCTAAGTGCCGTCCCCTCCCACCACACAGTAGTTGGATAATACCTTAAAATATGCCACGGTCACATCCTTCTACATTATTCCCAATTATCAGCCACAATCATATCTCAATTATGACCTTAGTAGTTGACACAGCATCATTAAGTAAACAAGCGCTTTCGAAAGCGTAAGACAACATCGTTTAGGTTCAAGGATAAGCCAGTAGGAGAAAATTCCGATTTAATATCTTAAGTAAGGTCGCATCCATCGCAATCCGCTTATTAATTAATAATTCGACGGTATAAAATGCGATCAATTTAACTCAAACCGCGCAAGGCCGCGAAGAATTCCTCCGAAAACTTGTTGGCGACGCACACTTCGTCTCTGTGCCCACCCTCAGGGTCCCGCTGTGACTGTCCCTAAGCAAAGGAGAAACTTAATGGCATCGGACAATGCAGCGATCTGTCGCGGCCCACTTATTACGAACCCTTTCAATAGAGGAGGTTTCGCGTAGCACAAAGCCGCGCCAATTGAATCGAAGGGTTGTTGCGATCTGCAGTCCCAGCGATATTTAAGAATCTCTTCTCTTTTTTTAAGCGTAAAGAAAGCCTTTCATTCCGTCGTCTAGCACAGCCTTCAGAAAGTGGTAATCAGACACCCCGAAACAGAATAAGTGGTGAAAGTGTCGGCGATTTGGTTCCAAAAAAGAAAGAAAAAACCCTGAGTTATTGAATGGGCCTGTATCAATTTTGGTCTGGGTGCTCACAGAGGCGGGGGCGTGAGGGAGGGAGGGGGTCAGAGCACCCAATTCGCGTACTCAGCACTTAACAGCTGTTCACTGCAGGGGCGAATCGTGAAATCATTCGGAAAGAAAAACTCTTGAACCATCGATGGTCCATTAACAACACGAACCACCCACTTCAGCAACCAGTTACCGTGGTTTTTGCCCACACAGTGTGTATTTATGAGTTCGATATGATTCTCGCTTCTGAACAGCGATTACTTCCTTAAACAACATTAACAAATCGATCGTTGTCATTGAGACACCCTGTATTTCCTTTAATTAACGAACCGAGTGCTTAAATATCATTTAGATAGACTTCTGACATTGGGCGTGTTACCGCCCTCAGAGTAAACGTGGTAGCTTGCGTTGATAAACATTCTGGCTGCCGATATTTCGAAGTCTCGCCCAGTTCTGGCCAAACGATAAGGAAGGAAGACAGCCAGCCACATGACCACGAAGAGAAAGGAAAGTTGACGCTGGACATACTTTTGTTTTTCCTACCCTGAATAAACACCTCTAAGGCCTTAATATATTTCGAACGTTCACATTAAGACTCTGTTTAAACACGAACACGTCACTAGAAAGTTTTAAAACCGACCCTTAACCATAAAGTTATGACTTACGATGCGGTAAATTTGGTAACACTGATCGCAGAGAGAGAAATAAGGAAACTAAATGTGTTATTGTTCACGCATTATTCTGACAGGGTTGCCAACTGCGCCGTGTTCTCGCACACAAGTCACGTGCGCATTCAATTACAGAGCCCAGCCACGGCTTCAGTCTAGCGTCACGTGACAATACTTCGTAATGCCTCACTTCCTCTCAACTTGCGCGACCGACTGAGCCTTTGTGTTCAGTAAACGATGATTTGTAAGAATAATAACCACAACACAATTCTTCTCGCATAGAAACCCACGTAAAAATCTGTCGATTATTTTTCTGTTTCCAAAATTAAGAGTGTGTGTCCAAGAAACTTCTGCGTCAGGTACACAAATTACCCTCATTTTAAGAAAGACCCGGGGGGAGGAGGTTACTAGTGGATCAGAAATCACAAAACTGCACAGGACAGAAAGCTTTCCTTTGGGGTGGACTGGTCCTCCTGCTTGAACCTAAATGCGGGTAACGCTCGGTGAGCGGATGGATACTGCATCTTCAGATGTGCGTAGGTGCGTGACCTGAATGCAATTCTTCCAGCTTCCGGCGATTGTATTCGACCCAAGTTACGCGTGGGCTTTCTTATTTACCTGTCTCTTTACGTACATATTCATTCATCAGTTTATGTGTCCATCTGTTTGTTTACTTATTTATATTTATTTACATTACTTGCTTTACAAAACGCCAGTCGATGTAGTAAGACGGAGCTGTCGTATCGCGGAATAAACCTCCGATAAGGAGAAGAACACATTTTGACAAATTCCGTAGCGATAAAATTATGAAAAACCAAAAACGCCCAGCGACGGAACCGTGAACCCACAGAAATCAGTAACAAAAACTCAGAATGAAACATAAGAACTTCTTTACTTTGTGCTCCAGTCTGCAGAGTACACGGTTCACCCATCACTTTTTAGTGTAACTTATACTTACAAAAATAGAAAAGGAACCGAGAAAGATTTTCATGAAGATTTCTGTCTTCTGGGTTGTTGCGCTGTGTAGTCTGGTCGATGTTTATCAACGTTTCAGAGGTCATACTGCCTCCGTCATCATCGCCCTGGTGACGGAGGCAGTATGACCTCTGAAACGTTG
>NW_019059645.1:2297024-2308228 GCF_000696155.1 Zootermopsis nevadensis | reverse complement strand
TATATAATATAAGTGTCTGTCTCCTATAAATCAAAAGTGGCAAAGTCTGCGATAATAAAAGTTTGTTTAGAAATGTGTGTTTCCATTATGAGCAAGTCTTATTAACATAGGTCGAAAAGTTTCATAAAGAAATTACGTAACAAATATTTGCTATTTACAGAAGCCATATATTGCTCACACATGAAAGCGAACTCAAATGTACACGTCTGCAACAGGCGACAACGATGCAATATGATCATTGAAAATCAAAAACAGACGAACCAAATGTTATCTCCAGTGGATACGCCTCGAAACCCATTTGATAAGACAGGTTGCTATTATACCATAAACACCCCCCACCCCCACCCCGCGTTCACGTCAACAATTCCATCCCTAGTGTACGTAACAATCACCATCCAACAAAAGACAGTTTAAAAACGTGGGCAGACATGTTTGCAGAAGGAAGAGCCCATATATCCTTTTTCCCCTTGCTTTCAGCGCCATACTGCGAGTTGAAAACATGGCGTCTAGTTTCCAAGAATAGAACCATAACAACGATGGTACAATAAACACACTTTTTCTTGGGTCTTTTAAGGTGAGATGTTTGGAGGTTCAAGAACTAATCAATACATCACCAAACCGATTTATAAAAATTTATTCCAAACAATATCAGAAATCACACTCCACTTATTGATGTTGGTCTCCTGTTTTGTAACGGCGTGTGGGAATCAGACCTGAAGAAGGAGGCAGTATGTCCCGCCGAAACGGTGGAAGGAACATGCAAATCCACGCCACGTCACAACCCAGAGGAGCATAAACCTCAGACCTAACCTCAAACTATCCATGAATTTATATGGACCAAAACTGTTTTAAAAGGAAAGTAATGCTAAATGATAGATTCGACTTAATTTTCGTGCATAAAAATGCTACACAGTTGTGACAAATGTAAGCTATTTCGTATACGTCTACATCAGGGGACAGTAAGGAAAGAATTATATCATTCGAGCAAATAACACAGAATACCAACCCTCAGAAATGAAACAAAGAAAGAATAAATTCCGAACTGAAACAATATTTGTGTCTAGGGCCTTGCGTGTTGTTCATGGAATTAGCCTAGCCTTGTCACACGATTGGCCAGTGTGCCGTGAACAGCCTGATCTTGGCGACAGATGGCGGGTAAGTAGGATTGGCACGAGTTTCAAAACGACGACAAGAAGATTGTAAATCGCGGAATAAAAACAGCCAAAAGTTGGAGAGGAAGTCGAGGTTATTATACAAGTTTAGGAGGTAAGAAATCAGCGAATGGCGAGAAATTAAATAGGAACCTGTCCGTCACTGTTCCCATTTGAATGAAATATAAAAATTCAGTCTGGCCAACTTCAGTTTGTATAATTGTTTTCCCTCTCAAGTACTCATATTTCTGTCTCTCTCTTCTTCCCTCGTACTTGACACAAGATATAAAGGATAATCAAATCTAAAAGAATAATATGCGTGGGAAATTTACGGCGCGAGAAAAATTACTTTTAAAATGTTGTGGGAATATGAGAATATAAGAGACCACGTCAGAAACATTAGCGTACATAGAAAAATAACGTTAAATTCAAATTTAATACGGTGTAGGGGTGTGGAATGGCATCGTGCGATTTAGGACAGGGTCTAGCAGCTCTAAATTTTGAACACAGACTGTATTTATGGGTCCTGTATGATTCTCAGAACCAACAGAAATTATTTGCCTAAACAGCATTAACCAACTGATCGTGTCATTGAGACAGGTTGTGTTTTCTTTGCGGTACGACCTATCGCGACTCGAGTTTAGAAGAAGACCTCATATGACAACGTAAATTATTCCTAACGCCACCCCCAAGGCCAATATCAAAATTCAAAATTAACGCAAAGACCCGAACCAACTCCCCCCCTACCCTATTTCTTACCCCATCCTGTCTCCTAAATCCCTTGTCCTCACTAAACTTATTCATACCAGAAGGACGAGCGGGCACTGCCTGGGAACCTTCGTAGCCCACAACCAACTTTATACCCCTCCCCCATTTATAACAGTAGTGCCTATCGCTACTCCCCCCACTTTCTCTCTTCTCTCTCTCGTGTCATATGACAGAGAATCGTAAAACAATATAAGAAGTGAAGCATCTATATTTAATCGTGCATTCTGGTACATAATGAGCAACGTTTGAGGGGTGTTTATTGCCTCCATCATCACCCAGAAGACAGCCATCTTGGTACTCGATGCCGTGAGAACTTCAAAGTCAAGTATTTAAAAAAGTTAATCTCTTCAAGAAGGGGGAATATGAAGTAGATGTGAATTTATCAACAAGATAATTACGATTGCGAGGGACATGAGACTCCTGCACTTAATCGGCCCTACGCATTACTAACATGGCGGACAGGGCTACTTCCTGTAGTAGCAGCAGCACGTGCGTCACTTCCGCCCTTCGCTCCCACTCACTCAATTGTTCTCAGATTTAAGTACTGCCAATTGGCGAGAAGGCCAGTGACCTCACAATTGGCAGCACTGCTCTGCACCAGGCGAGACTCGAACACGAAATCTTAAAACAAAAGACAGTTTTCAAGCGTGTTCTGCGAGATATATCGATCGCAGTTATCGATGTTCATTTATTGCAGGGGTTAAAACGAGAAGCTGAGAATTGGGAAAACTGGCGAACTCTTTTTGGGCAGAACAAGGGACCTGTCGTCAGACAGAACACTAAATAATAATAACCAACGCAGACAGTTACTGAATCAAACGGACCACTGTTGTGCTAGACAGCAGAGTGTTACAAAACACAAAAAGAAATTTTATTTTGTACATAAAATTTAATCCATGTCCCGAAATTGTCCAAATAAAAGCAACAGAGCCCAACAAACGAGGTTTGGTTTACATCTGTTATTCATTTAAACAATGAACCATCTTTAGCAGATGTTAATAACATCAGCACGAGTTCAGTGCGACAGCACCGAGGTTGTACTGAACGGAACGAAACATTTTAGTGTTCAGTTTTAAAGCAAACTCCTCCATTTATGTGTTCATTTTAAATTCAACGTAATGCCTGAAGATGAAGGCAGTACGGTCCCCAGAAAATTTAGTGCCCATCTACAAGTCCGCGCGGATTTACATCATATCCTTTTACAGTAGCTTAATCAGTCAAGAAAATCCTTTAAAATCATGAAACGAGAAACTTCATTACCGTCTTCAAAACAGCCCGTTACTGGTCGCTATCCCGAGTCAGATGAATCCAATCCACACCTTTCATCCCTATTTCTATAAGATAAATTTTAATATTATCGTGCGATCTTTCCGAGTGGTATCTTGCCTTCAGTCTGTCCAATACAATAGTATCCTCCTGAATAAAACACGATATCGCAGCGAAGATTTTAACCTGTCATCTCACGAACACAAAATGGCACGGTACTCCATTTTTAACCTTATCGGACGAAGTTAATTCCAACTGAACCCAATCAATCGAGACCTAGCACGAGCGTAAGAAACACTGACTTCATGAGGACGGAAAAAAAACACTATAAAGCGGATCATGTGCAGAAGAAATGCTGTGATCGGGTGAATGTCTTATGCAGTGACGTCATACTTTAATACGCAGTCAACAAAAACAGTTCCTGGTCGAACAACATGGCGCTCAAACACACATCTTACCCGGTAAGGTCAAAATGCGGTTCCTTTGCTGGTTTACAGTCGAATTTGAAACCAAAATCACTTCCTCCCCACCATAGTTCAAAAGCCACGAGCCCGACGCCAGTCTGTTGTCTTAATCTGGCGTCGTATCACAACGCAGACTGTGTGCGGCCATCTTGTGCACGGCAGCCATGTCGTGGCATGTCTCTTGTCACTAGTCGCCTATGACGCAATGCACCTAACAGATTTACTGTCAACACACAGGCACACACATGGTCATTCAACTTGGTACAGTAAGCAACCACTTCCTGAAGTTGCGCGTTGAAGTTTCCTTCCCGCGAAAATCTTCTGCCCTTTAAAGAAGTTAATGTTAAAATTAATTCCCGATTCACCACTTCGTATGGCGCCAGGCGAGATCGCTTAAACAATTTAACGCCAAAGTCCGTCTAAACAGTTTTTAAATCTTAGCGCTTACCTCAAAAGAAAACAAGACATCATTAATCAATGAAAAGTCTGTCGAAATCGACCAATTGTTAAATTATCCGTCACTAACAGTATTAATCTTTGTATAAACCGCGCTCAATATTTCAAATTTACCTTCTCACCATCTGTGATCAGCTTCCAATGTCATCCTACGCTGCATACAACCCCCAACTAAGATAAAGTATTTAAATAGCCTAAGAAACAAACACATTTCGAACTGCGGTTTCCTTGGAAACGCACGGGCCTACTCAAGCCGGTTCGCTCACTGAAAAGTGTAATTGTATATTCAGACGAAACAGACATGGCGTACTTCCGGATACAGAGTTGGCAAATGACAAGACGAACCGGAAGTCGTCATAATAAGAAGTTGAAACCGGAAGTTACGACCACATCCAGTTCAGCTCAACATTGATTGGTGAGAATTCTTGCCTTAACGATCCAGAAAGCTCATCAAAACGCGCGACGTCCTTCCGGCTGTCACGTGACATCGTTTTATTAACAACCCGGGTGATTGCAACTTCCTACGACCAGGTTAAAACAAGAGACAAGGAAGCTGTCGCCATCTTACGTCTCTCAACACGTACTCGACATTTGTCAAGGCATAATTCTATTGTTGAGAAAGGTAATCTGTCACCATTACGAACTGGCTTCGTGTCCTGTCGGCTGTTGTTTCAAGTAGTGCCACGCGTAATAAATAAAATTCCCCGTTTGTTTTCCAACTCTGCTTTATATTACAATATACTCCTGTTTTGTTTGAACGTAATGAAAGAAACTTTTAGTTAATTGTTTCTGACAAAGTATTTTATTCATTTTAACAGTAATTGTTATAATAATGATAATAATAATAAATTGTTTACAGTACCAAAGTTCTGAGCGTTTAACATGACCGTTTTCGAACTGCTGCAATGTGAACCATGTGAGCAGACGTAAACAGCGAAAGACTGTGAACACATGCGCTGTTTTCGTTCCTGCAATCTTACGCTGTTTATTCTGTTAACTGGTGATAAAGTTCAACCCAAGTCTCAACCTATTCAAGACCAAAGCTCATCTAAATAATATTTAAGAATTTAGTCCGTACCGCAAAGAAAACACAGCATTTCACCATGACAAAAGATCATCTGGTTAAAACTTTTTACAGAAATAATCGCTGTTTATTCAGAAAATCGTGCGAAACACGTAAATGCAAAATGGAGAGTTAAAGAAGTTGGTAACACTGAGTTTTAATAGTGTCAGTACCAACCTGTCAGACCCAACGCTGTAGTAAGGAATTTTTTTTTAATTTCGTTCCAATGATCCAAGGCTCTGTAACTAACTAACTAACTAGATGGCTTACCGAACCCGAAGGTTCATCATCGAATTAGCCAAAGCCCTCCACCGGACCCTGTCCTGGGCCAACAACATCCAGTCTCCTTCAACTCCTATCTCCCATAAATCCCGCCTGAGATTATCCTACCATCTACGTCTAGGTCTCCCCAGAGGTCTCTTCCCCTCAGGCTTCCCAAATAGTGGACCCAACCAACCAGATGGCTTACCGAACCCGAAGGTTCATCATCGAATTAGCCAAAACCCTCCACCGGACCCTGTCCTGGGCCAACAACATCCAGTCTCCTTCAACTCCTATCTCCCATAGATCCCGCCTGAGATTATCCTCCCATCTACGTCTAGGTCTCCCCAGAGGTCTCTTCCCCTCAGGCTTCCCAAATAGTTGACCCAACCAACCAGATGGCTTACGTAAACCGAAGGTTCATCACCGAATTAGCCAAAGCCCTCCACCGGACCCTGTCCTGGGTCAACAAGACTCTGTAAGTACCTTATAACCCAATACGAAAATAATCAGCCACCCAAGATGTCCATGTCATGTAATATCTCTACTACTGACCAGGTTAAACCGAGATTATCTGCAATAACCGAACATGGAGAACGACTTCTGGAAAGCGACACGGAAATGTCCCAGACAACCTGCGATAGCATTTCCTGCGCTCGTGTTTTGTTTAAGCACGACGCGTTTTTTATTCCGTCTGAGTTCTGAACGCGGGCTAATTATTTCACGTCGGGAGCTATCAGTGGGGCGCCGTCTTATGCTAGGGGTAGGACGCGCGTTCTTCCTCACGTGCCACAGAACGCGCTTCCAAAACGTGGCCCCGACGACCGAGTCATGAAAGTGTTAAAGTTACTTCTGGCGTGGAGTAAATGTCTAATCGAGGTCATATCATTCCACATAAAAATATTTTCATGTTGTTCTCCGTGTCTTGTCGTGAAATCTGTCATCTGTACCAGGGTATAAACGCGCACACATGTGTTCCGTTCTGTTTCTCTGCACGTGATCTAAATGTGACGTGAAGCTAGTGACCTAGAGGTGCCTCTCCATGGCCAAATGTCTGTTTTATATAAAGATCGCACTAAAATTAAATCCCTGTTCTAAGTTTAAACTGATTCGTCTCAATGACCGGAAGAGGGCCGAGCCCTGGACGTCAGCTTAACCGCAGCGACGTCTCTTTGCCTCACACCTCGTCCTCAGGACACACCGACTGACTTGTCAACAAATTCCTCGCCTTTCAGGCAGGGCTGTGGAGTCGGTACTAAAATCTCCGACCCCGACTCCTTCATAAAAGATCAATTAGTATTAATAAGAGTAAACCTACTGAAATGGTAAATGTCACCATAAGTGATTTCATCACCACCGCGTGAAACATCAGACTATTTTTTAGATTTATAACCTATATTTAAATAGGGGAGACCAGGGCAGAACAGGGTATCGGCTTTATTTCGTCTGCAATGCGTTGCAATCTATCGGGACTGGGTGAAATACCATTAGCATACAGCACAGGGTGATGTCATTCATGCCATCTTGTGGTTACAGTTTCTGAAATAATCACCCATGCCAGATTTTGATCCTACATTTTACAAATCTTTCTCAGCTTCCAGTGAAGGTAAGACCTATTCATTATTTATATCCACTTTGTTGAATGATGCATGTTACAGGGTGTTTTCTTGAAAGTCTTAAATACAATATTTTTATTTATTTTCATGATGTAATTTTTGGTAGGACAATCCTAATTTGAAAGAGCATACTCGGGGCAGATTGGGGTACCCAGAGAAGAGGATCAAATGACAAGTGCCTGTAAAGCGGCGATGTCTATTCGCAGTCTATTGAAGGGTGGATCTGTATTCTTCTTGCTTGAAATGGGCCCATAACTCAAGTGCAGGTGTTGGTAGTCACGTGTGTGCCGTCTGCATTAGGCCTGAGTAGATTTCAAATGTGTAAAGTTTCGACATTTTACATTGTATACTAAATCAATTTTATATCCTACGTCATAATTATTAGATAATCTGTCTTCTTACAATGTTTCAAATATATATCGACCATACTCCGTCTTGCCCCGGACACGGGGCAAAATGGGACAAGTTACATTCTTGTAAAGAAATTAATAATTTAAAAAACTGTAACATTTAAAACTAAACTAATAAGTCACTATAAATTTCAAATAGACAATAAATCTACATAATGTTCCTCCATGTGTTTATCTTTAATATTTTCCCTTCCACATGCCTCCAAAGATTAAGTTACCGGTTCTGCCCCGGTCTCCCCTATACGTTTAATGGTTATTCCTGTGAAACGTCCGAAGTCTCATCGAACTGTTTTCTCACTTCCGACCATTTGCCCGCTTGTAATCGGATCCAACAGAATTTTGTCAGTCGTAATTTTATATTACTGCATAAGGATGCAGACATTATGAACTGCTTACTTCAGATTCCTAACAAGAAAATTTAAAGTAGGGGAGAAGGGGGCTAGTTGTTACACGGGCAAGTTTTTATATTTTAGTTTAAAAATCACTCATTTACAGCAGCATCTCATGAGTCAGCAGCTGATGAAGTCTCTTCTGGAAGAATTTCTTTAAGGCAAGCTGCTAATATATGATGAAAATGTTTCATATGTGTGGAGTTAATTTCTGTAATTAATTGTTAATTGGTATATTGTCTGTAATTAATTACTTAATAAAGTTCAGAATTGTTCCTTCTGTTTACTAATACAGTGTGTTGTAACAATTTTCCCCTTCACTGTAACAACTAGCACCATAACAGGGCACGTTGTTACATACCGCATTCTTTTAAATAAACAAGTTTTGTGATGAAGCAAAAATGAATAGGCCTTTAAAAAAATGTTAATAATATAGCCGAATAGTAGTAGTACCTGAAGCCATAATTGCTAACTTTGTAAATTTTAAGAATAAATACACAAAAAATAGTAATTAAAAATTGTAACAACTAGCCCCGTTCTCCCGTATTTATTTGTGAAATTTCTGCTACAAAATAATTTTATTATCTTAAATAAAATATTCGGTAAGCCCTTCTAAACAAAATAGACCAGGAAACCAACAACAAACTTTATTGATTGGACATGATCTGACGCAACATTTATATGGTACTTATAATATTGTACAGACAAATGATTATCGGTATATTTAAAGGCTTCCTCATTGTCCAGACTGAGCGAAAACTTAATATGTAAACATAATCGTCTTTCAAATTTAATTTGTTTCATATTTCTGGTGCTTATGGAAGAATGTAATAGGCATTTATTTAATCATTGAATGTGCATACAACTGTACAAAAGATTGTTACGAGATTACATGCTCGTCTTGTCTGTCAGTCCTCATGAATAATGGGAATAAGAACTTCAGGTAGATTCCATTCGAATTCTGATAAACTCCATTTAACAAGTTAATAGTCGTTTAGTTGGCAAAATTCTCAACCTTTATGGAACTCCATATTTTATGACACGTGTGTTCGAAATATCTCACGATTTGTCCCTATTTTGAGACAAGATACACTTAGTCCACACTTTCGCAACAAATTTAAGATAAATAGTTTTGATGTTGTCCGTCCAACCACATGTAGGTCTTTCAAGTTCCCTTCCGCCAAGAGTAAACTCATTATATGAGTATAATATCTTTTCTGTCCGTGCTATGTCCCTCCCGTCACCCTTGCATGCTGAAGAAAAATTATGAATTACAGAACTGTCTCCACAAACCGCTGGCCTGTGCGTGACCTCAAACTGACATGAGTATTGTCACTCAGACTCCTACAGATCGGCAGAAAAACACGCTTGAAAATAATGGCCTTCAAATGACCTTGAGACACTAAAATGCCTCTATTCGGAAAACCCACGGACTGATATTGCCGTGACTATGACATGACAGTGGCCTCTGCGTGACCTCAAACTGACATGAGTCTTGACACCCAGATCCCTACAGATCGGCAGAAAAATGCGTTTGAAAAAATTACCTTCGAAATACCTTGAAAATTTTAAAGGCCTCTACTCGGAAAACCCCGGTACTTATATTGTCGTGTCCAGGGCTGTGCTTATCTTAGACTCAAATTGACTTTGTTGCAAATAATGCACGAAGCCGCTTTTTTCCTCAGGCGCAATGGCCTCCCCCGCTCTCATAACAAGTGACAATGTCCATCAAGTTACAAGTTTTTGCTTTCGGAAAACTGTTCTCGTCGGGACAGATGATTTGTTCGCTTCATTCCCGCTAGGCGCCACCACCTACTCAGGTTAAATCGGCGCCAAATGAATGGTCGTTGAAAATTACTACGATCATTCTATGAATATATTCATTCAGAACCCGGGGAACTAAAATTAGGAACTAGAATATGTTATACATTGCTGCTTCGGGTCTTGTGCGGGACACCACGTTTATGATGGTGCTCGGATTTTTATTTATATCACAGACTGTAAGTTAAATTACTTAAAAAATGTCAAGTTGAGCCAAAATGGATAACAGCGAATGTCAACGCAACAAAACCTTAAAATTAACAAAATATTCTTCAGCGCAGAATAAGAAAAAACTGCATGATGAGGAATCCATAATTTGTACTCTTTACCAAATACAGTTGGGATTATTAAATCAAGAAATATGGGATGGGCGGGGCATGTAGCGCGCACCGGCCCGATGACAAAATCGTAAAAGAAATTGTTAAAATGCTTGAAAGGAAGAGACCACTCGAAAGACCTAGGCGACGATGACAGAATAATATCAATATTAAAATAGATGTTAGGGAAATAGGTTGGTTAAGGATACTAGATGTCACTGTCAGTTAGAGAAGAAATCGTTGAAGTGGGAGTGTGGAGGTACAGATACACGAGTTTTCAACATTAGCACTAAACAAAAGGTGAGTGGTAACCTTCACGCTCTGGCCATTTTAATGAAAGCCCCCGGTATCTTATGGATTTGAAGCTGTGTGGCCACAGAACCAGTGAAGAAGCATTGACCAGAAAAATCACTGAATATCATTTAAGAATTAAGTCCGTACCGCAAAGAAAACACCACACTTCATCATTACAAAGATCAACTAGTTAACGCTGTTTACACTCAAAATGGTACAAAACACATAAATATAAAATGTTAAAGCAGACGGTACATATAGTTACCACTCGGCTCCGAAGGGATAAGGACAGTAGAACTTAACGTATGCATCCGTCGTACGTAAAACAAAGAGAAGTGACAGTCTGAGAGGAGTTGGGGACGAAAGGCTTCTTGAAGTGGGCAGAGATTAAAAGATTACAGAAGCCTGGTAATGTTCAAAGGACGTTCATAAGTAGAAGTGGTCTGGAATTAGAAATAAAGAGCAGAAAATGCGAAGGACGAAGCAGGTAGAAAGTAGAGACAGATTACAGTGATTATGAGTAAAATCTGAAGAGATGTGTGCGCTGAGATAGACGGAGAAAAATATACGACAAAAGACTTGTTTAGAAGGCTTCCGTCTATCAACCTATGATTCTGTGTAGACGCCCAAAGACAAAAAAGGAGACGAAGAAAATTATGAGTGTCTATAGAGACTCAAACCTCGCCTACAGAGGTCCAAGGTTCGTATCTCCAGTTTATTCACGCAAACATCGGAAGTCTACCTTATCTGACTCCGTCCAAATCCTTATCAATTCAATATCCATTATCTACCACCTTCATTCAGCAGAAGTTTAGATATCAGATTCTCACTGCAGCGACTACGTACTCCGGTACAAGTTTTACAATGTTTCAGAGGATCTTGCTGCTTCCATCATCAAGGCGATAAGTACCAGTGCATTCTAACCGAG
>NW_019059645.1:2283317-2295832 GCF_000696155.1 Zootermopsis nevadensis | reverse complement strand
CTCTGGAAAAATAATTTTCTTTGCTTTTTTCAGACAGCGTTGTAAAGTTATCAATAAAGAAAATGATTAAATTATGTTTCCGTCCTGGTTTATTTATAGACCAGCAGGTTTTAATAATCACTTATGTCATGTGATATTTCTGTGAATATGTTATGACTAAATTAGGAAAATCTGACGCAATGCTCAAATTACGAACCAGCTGCTAGAAGTGTGATATAACAGTAAGCTGAATCTACGAGCTATGGTTAGGTTAACACGGAGAGTTGACGTTGCCAAGAGAATCTTCATCAGTTACAACGCGTTTCGTAAACAAATGTGTAACACGCGAAACATATGTGGGGTCTGGATCCCCACTCAAAACTTCATGTAGTCTGCCTTGATGTACTGCTTCGACACGAGCCAGCTGTTCACAGACTGTGAACCACTTCACTGTGTAAAGGAAACTCTAATAATCATTCAGCTAATTAGGTCTCTCAAGTCTGCCATTGCACATGATCCTCAGCCAGTTCCATCCACCTCCCATCCACACAACCTAAGGTGTATCTATCTTAATGTTATCATCCAACTTCACTCTCGGTCTTACAAATGGATATAATCGAACCTCGGTCGTCATATAAGCAGACCAGTCACTTCACAGACTGAGTTACCCCGGTTAACACTGAAGCTCGTATAAAAATCAATTCGTACCTCAAAGAAAACAATCAGTCTCCATGACAACTATCAATTTTTTTAAATGTCTTTGACGAAATAATCGCTGTTCATTCTGAGAACAATGTTAAACATATAACTAAGCTGCGTAAACACAATACGTACAGAGGAACTGATTGTGGTACACACAGTTGGCAGTGAGCTTCAAAGCTTTAATCGTTCATACATCTCTCTGACCCCAGTCTCCCGATGCACCTACAAGCACAACCCGGCAGAAATTTAATTCGGCACACAGAAAAACAGTTACTGCCACATTCATTTCACTCGATCTACAGCCCGAAGGTCTAACTGTGTTAATAATAAAACCCATCCACAAAATCTCCTTCCACCTGCACACTTGCGTTAAGCAGCGGTCTTTTGATAGGTTTCCCAACAAAAATTCTTCACGAAATTCTTGTTTCCGCCCTTTCAGGTCGCAGTACCTTAACTAACTACACTTGGTAATAATTTTCATCCATCAGAACCCACTTCAAAACTTCGAATTACTTCTTTTCTGACATAAATTTTAATACCAACGTACCATCTAGCGTATTTCTTTTCATACTTCCCGACCAAACTGCTTTGTTTATTTCCTGTTTCCCTCGTCCTCCCCATGCGCCCAATAGCCCAAAGAGCCCTGATCTTGTCTCAGAGCAATTTCCTCCAGCGTGCCAACAGGTCCTACGCCTAAGCATTCTTCTCAGCAGTTCGCCTTCCATTCCGTCAAAGGGCAGGCTTCGGGAGCCACGTACAGTCCGCGACAGACACGGCCTAATGTCGTCAGTGCTTTTCCGCGAACCATAACGGAATGCAGAATTGTTACGATGCAGCGCGAACAGGGCGAACTATTTTGCTGGCCCTGACATAACAACACGAAGGCTGCTGCCACTGGCTTCCGTCGCAACACCAAGGCTGTTCCAGGACGCACGGGTTTGTGGGCTCTCAGCAAAGCACGAAGGCCACTCCTGGACGGATGAAGTTTTGTTACCACAGAAACACGAAAACTATTCTAAGACTCACGGGATTATGATTCCGGTAAAAAAATAAATAAAAAATCCATCCACGATGCGCTGGGACCTGGTTTTAACAACACGAAGACCGGTCCAATATGCAAGGGGTTCTGGTTTCCATAACAACGTAACACGCAGACGAAGTATCACATCTGAATAGTTCCTGTGTGTGGAATATGGGAGTTGGCTTCACATAATAAAATAAAACTGTCTGGTAAGTTATCGGGGTTTTTTAGTTACTGTTTCCACCGCACGCTACAGCGCTGTATCCTTAGTTACATCCTCATTCAGGGACAAACACGAGATCCTGTATCACCACGTCACATCACCAGCAATAACACAAAGTGTACCTATGACCAAGCCCACCCGTCACCAGCCGATGATTATAAACTCAAACATTACATTCATTTCAAACAGTTCGATGATCGTCACGTGAATCATTTCAAACCGGTTAGATAAAAAATATAACACACTCCGCCCAAGAGCCTTAACTAACATCTCCCTTGCTTATAGTCCTTGAAGAAGGATGTCTTGTGAGATGTTGCGCCTTATATTCTGGTAAAAATTGGCCGACGTTTCCGAGGTGCTTACTGCTTCCATCATCAGGGTGATGACTCCAGGACTGTAATTTTCGATAACATATTCAAGCTCAGTGCTCTGCGTTCTTGTATCGCCCTGATGACGGACGCAGTAAGCACCTCGGAAACGTTGGCCAATTGTTACCAGAATATAAGGCGCAACATACCAGAAGACAGCAAACTTAATTTACATTCTTGTCTCCCTTCGTTTTTGAAAGGGCGCCGTTAACGATTCAAGAATGGGTATTTGGTGCCCCAAGTGGGATTCGAAACCGGAACACCGGTGGTTAAATAGATCGTCGGTTACAGGCGCTGAGATACGACAGACGGCAAGCCTCGAAATACAAGCGATGGGTCCCCTTCTCCAATGCACCTCGACGCCTCCCATCTGCCTGTTCGTACCCCCACGCCCCACCCCCAAACACACCGTATTTCAGTCAATTGAGTCTTAATTGTAACTCTCTGTCACTGCTCGCCATGACAGTTGTCGCAGATATTTCAGATTCTGACAGGGCTAAGAATAAATCGTCTTAGCTTCCTGCCTGCCTCTTGTCTCGTTTGGTCAGTGGCACCAGCCACAGACAGGCCTGAAGTCGTTGGCTGCCTTAATCCCTTCCATGCTGCGCACGAGATATCTCGGTTAAAAGCACAGACACTTCTGGTACGGATTTATATGGTGTGTCAGAGTATCTTTTAAATGAAAAGTGCCAAAAGTTAAAGCTAACTACATGTCGCTTTTAAAAAATCGAAATTACACGTTACCATGGACACAGGAAGAAGGTAATTTAAATAAAAAAACGTAGAACGACTGCGATTTTAAAGGACCCAAAACTTTGTGTTTGAGGATTCGTACATCAGGAACGGAGGTGGGAGATGCGACTACTGAGATGGTAGAAGGAGTACAACTCTTACATGGACACTAGAGGAATCCATAAACAATTCTGAGAGCAGACACAAGGCAGTATTTGTCTTTCGGTGAGGAATTTTCTAGCCACACGTAAAAATAATCCCTCTTTGAGCAAAAAATTTATGACAAAAAGAATTTAAGTCATTGCAAAGACAGTTTATCAGACAAGCAAAATATTTTAAAACGCTTTTAATTAGAGCCAGTATCTTCAAAATTCATCTGCAGATACAGCATCGAAGACAGTGTAATCTTAACTGGGCGTAGGTCATCTTATAATTACATAAATCCCACTATTCTGGGATTATTAGAACGTGTTTGACGGCGTGATTAAGTAAGCCTTGTATCATATTCGACAGACGAGACATTCAAACGGCCTCCCTTACAAACGCAGTGCACCTCATATAACGCAGATTATGATTATGATTATTATTATTATTATTTACAAATACGACTACTGAAACAAATGATAGGCGGTATGCTTCGCACATTCGCTCAACAACAACTGAAGAGGACTTAAACTTTACAAGTAACGACGTAAGGTTTAATTGCCTATTGTTTGCAGATGATCAAGCAATCAGATCTACAGTGAAATCGGAACGTGACTTATAGAAAATGATATATTTATCGTGCCAAATAAGATTACAGGGACCAACACTAGCACCAACGAAAGCTGTGGTGAAGAAACAAAACAGAAATACATCCCCGGGAATCAAACCCCGATAGCAAAGACCATTAAAGCGAATTTGACATTTCACAGCGACAGGTTGAATGTACCTCCACCGTTCAATACGTCAATAAACAGCTTGGTGCTTAATAAACAGCAAGAAAGCACAACTTTACGTCACTTAATGCGAAAATATGAGACGGCTGATACTTGTGCAGCGCCTGCAGAGCATACCTCACGTCGAACAAGCGTGTCGGAGAAGTTGACGCACTACCGGGCGAGCCTCCGTAATAATCGCCGATTGTATTAGAATGGCCAGAGATATTATTAATCGGGAGACGCAGCCTCCAGCCTCTTAAACGCGCAACGCGACACAAATTACGATTGAGTCCCTAAAGCGCGTGTGTGAAGAGACAGGTTATGGGCCGGACGACCAGAATTCGATTCCCGACAGAGGCACTAGCTCCAGGGTTCATCCAGCCTCATATCCAAGACTCACTTCCGATTCTTTCCAAGGAGGCAAAGCGACCGGAGCGTGAAACTAGTCACTCCCAAAGTTCACAATGCGAATCTTTACGCTTTCCAACCAAATATTCGTTCGCATACGCATTCCTCACCTCCCAACGCGCGCTACATGCCCTGTTCATCTCATCCTCCCTGATTTCATCATCATAATATTTGGTGATGAGTGAAATTATGTATCTCCTCATTATGTAATTTTCTCTAGTCTTCTGTCACTTCGTCCCTCTTGCGTGCAAATATTCCCCTCAGCACCCTCTCATCAAACGCCCTCAATCTGTGTTCTTCCTTCAATGTAAGAGACCAAGTTCCGCGCCCATACTAAACAAGGGGTAAAATTACATTTTCCTGGTTTCAAATTAATATTTAAGTTTATTAAACTCAGTTTCTTCAAGAGTTATGTGTTTCCGACGAACAGACTTTGTGGTGCCTTAGTCCATTTTTTTTCAGTCCGTCGCAACAGGTGTCACTTAGGCCACTATTGTTTCTTACAATACCGGAATGTATTTGTTATGGACGTCCAGTCATGTCCGGCGTATCAGGACAATCTAGTCACCATTTTCAGTTACAATGTTTCGCCCCGTGAATACAAAGGCGCTGTTTGTATGCACAACTCACACCAGATTCATCTATCGTCCGTGCATTTCAATCTATCCAGAAGCGAGGTCTTGAATACCAGAATCTTCAAACCTACGCCCCCTATACACCTTCAGAGCGTATTACCAGGTCACAATTTTGTTAAATGTACTAAACTGCACTTGGGTCTCATGTCATCGCCCTGATGATGGAGGCAGAAATGACCTTCGAAACGTTGGTAAACTCCTACCAGACTACACTGCGATAAAACCCATAAGACAGCCATCTTCGGGTCTTATGTCAGTTGTCCCTAACACTTTTCCCCCTCTCTTCTCAGTGCTTCCAGGCAAAATTGAGACAGTAGTTGATTAAACGAACACCGAGGTAGTGCAAGATGGTAATGGCCAGATGGCTTGGACTGGTCCCCTGCCAGACGAATTCTCCGGATATCCAGTCGGCCTGACATGATCTAAACTTAGGAGCTGGACCGCCGCGTTTCGTGACACATGGGCAGTAGTTATGCTTATGTTCTGGTATGGCGGACTGACGAACACTTAGTTATAATTCACTACACTTGTGATAAAAACCGGGTGCAGTTAAAATCGTCCCTCTACGCTCCAAGGGATGTGCTGAGTGAACAATCCTGCTCGAATTACAATCAGCAGGTGGTCAAGCCAAACCGCGCCTCAAATGAAGATAAATATTTGTTTTGGCGAGGGAGCCAGGACTGTATTGCGTATCGCATTCATATGGCTTGAACAGACGCGAGACGAACAAGAAATACAAGGCAGAAACTGAGGAATGAGTAGTGTGGATGAAGAGACAAGAACAACTGAGGAAAACAGCTAGAAGTTTCTTTATGTTCCACAATTCCACACTTAGGATGGTCATTTTCCTTTTTAGAACATAACAGGCACAAATTAAAACTGTAAATAAATAATTACGAAATTCATACAAGTTTTCTTTTCTCCTCTAAATGTTGTCAGCATCAAAACTTAATTCCGTCTACATTTTTGTAATCATTGCTACACCAAAGTCTATCACAAACGTTGTAGACGCATTTATTATCTTCCTTCGGACCAAATTTCACATTCCTAGCTGGAAAGTTTCTATAGTTATTGGCATCAAACCAAAAATCAAATATAGATTTCGCTCGTTCGACATCCTTCACATAGCATGAAACAGTGCCTCAACAAAGTTCGACATCCATCAAACTGTTTTTCCTGCTTTGCATCACATCATCGCGTATGTAACACTCCCTCCGAAGCCGAATCTCGTCTGAATAATATTTAGGAATTCAGTCCGTACCGCGAAGAAAACACAACACTTCACCATTACACAGATCAGCTGATTAATGCTCTTAAGGAGATAATCGTCGTTTGTTTTAAAATAGAAACAGAATCGATAAATGCAGTCCATGGTACGCGTTCTTCAAAGTCTGACCTGGCAAAAAGGTTTTCTGCTTTTAAAAATCAAAGAGCCCATTACCGTAATCACAGAATCATTCAAATGAAGTCCGTGTCCAACCTGTTCTATCCAGACCCTCACCACATCTGCTTCCTTGAAGATTTCCTGCTAAAATATCGAAATTCCTCATTTCCTCCATGCGTGCTATATGCCCAGCCCACCTTATGCTTCAGAATTTCATGAACCTAGCAAAGCCATTTTACATCGAAACAAGACGTGACGTTTTTCCACATCTGTGCAGATTTCCGCCAGCAACATTATTCATTCAACATAAGCGAACACCATCCTCCCCGGTTCAAAACTCCGCCATTGCTGTGACGTGCAGACTTTTGATTTACAAGAAACACGTGACAGGCGACCTGCGCTGTCAGCCACAAAGCAACACCGCATGGCGCGTGCCTGCATCCAAACAAATGACATCCGAAACCTCTCAAACAAAAAAACAGCGGAAGTTCCACTGGAGACGCAGTGTAGGAAACTTTTTAACTCTACACCAACCCTCGTTCGGCTCAAAAGAACTCTGTTATCCGACGCCATTTTGTATCTGAGAACATGAGAATTATCGTCTGTCACTTTCGTGAGTGTAAAAGATAGTAAGTGATAACACAAACACTCACAGACTTCATTTCAGACCAGTGACATATAACTGTAATATGTCTCAGCATTACGTCATTAAGGCGAATAGAGGCGGTTGAAGCAAGGCTCCACAGGTTCTTAAACTTGGCAACAGATTACTGTTATACCCTCTGGGAAGAGATTCGTGGATGCCGACTTCGCAGGAGTCAGGACGAAATCCATGGGTCCAGATCACAAATGAAGAAATTACGTAAGTTAGAGAAGTTTAAGACTGTACATGCGGATTGGACGACTGGGGTTCTAACCCGAACGAGGGCACCTTTTATACGTTTTAAGTCACTGCCACGTCGGAGCCCTAAAACTAAGAAAGAAAAATCACTGCGACCTCCGCCCCGATGTTCTTCCGATGCAGTCACAACCCCCTCCCCCCCCCCCCCCCCCCGTCAAGTTTCGTCACGCCGCCATTTGCTGTGTGACCTTCCTTCCTGCGTGACCTCAATATGTCGACGTGTTCATCTGTGTACACCTCCCCCCCTCCACACATAGTCCTTCTTCAAAAGTTGAGTTATTCAGCTGGACAAAAAATCTCGGTTTTATGGAGCCCGATGGGGAGTCATCATGGCTACAAAAGCCCACCACTGGACCGTGCCCTGTGACACTTAAATTCAGTCCACACTTCATTTCTCTTAACCCATACACAAAATCAGCATTCTCTCTTTAAAAAAACAAAGTTTCAGAAAACTTCTATAAATATTTCCGTCTTGACATCATCATGTAAGGACAAACCCCTCCTGCCCCCTCAGTACACCCAGGTTCCATCCCGGATAATCTGATTCTTCCTGATTAACACCACCAGAGAGAACGTATTGAACAATTCTTATAGGAACCCAAAAAATGCTGGCGCGGACGAGGCGTGACGTTGACCACTCACCCCCCATCTAGTGCCGAGAATGAGAATGATAACGAGCGATACTGCCTCCTCCTCCTCCTCCTCCTCCTCCCCCACAAGCGCCTGCATGGCGTACAGCGGGACAACCTTTTTTTCCATAAAACGCACGCGTTATATTTTACGTAAAACTCGGTGACTTAAAAAAAACGCCAGTAGACAAAATGTCCGTCCTAAAGTCGCCCTGTCTTATTCTACCTGCTGTCAGCTACATTTAAATTCCACTGGTTACAGGCAAGGTGAAGCCAAGCGGAAACAGAACACGGCAGCTTGTTTCGTCATCCTTATTTCCTACAGACTTCGAAACCAGAAGGAAATAGCGTTGGCTTCACTCTCCGGCTGTCTTTACCCCACGTTGCCCCAAAGTCGGTCTAATCGTGGTTTAACTGCCTCCACCCGACGTTAAGTCACGCTGCATTGGGTCCTTTCGAGCTCAAGATTAGTTTCCACAGCTGGTGCAACGTGGCAGCAGGAGCGCAGCAAAGACAAATGTCACTTCGCACTTCTTGGAAATTATAAAAATACGGTGTCTTACACCCTCGCCGATTGCGGGGCTTACGTTCTTGAAAAACCCCGCGCACAGTGAAACCGCGATGGGGGAAGTATAGAACTTATGGAAAATGAGGTTAGGGCAACTAAACACACGAGAAACACGATATTTGCTATGAATAATTCATTATTAATAAACATAAAACGATTATAGCGTTGGTGTTCATTGGGATGACGTCAGCGTTCCTGGCTGAAAGCTGTCAGGGTCATCAAACACAAGGGCAACAATCGGTTACAAAAAAAACAACTGAGAAACGTACAAAGTACACTCAGTTTGGCGCGACATCTTCCGTGACAGGCGGACCGACGAAATTTTGTGTTACTCCCCGCGCACGCGCAAGACCGGTCGCTAAGAGCGAGGGACAAATACTACCAGAATAATTCTTCCGCGAATAAGAAAAACCGCGAAAATGGAGGAACTGCATGACTTTGCCTGTGAGCACGGTAATGAACCTTCGAGTTGTATATAAAAAAGGGAATTCATTGACTATCCGAACGTATTCTTTGCTTCTATATGACCCTGCTCCATTTTTAGTTATTTGTTATCTCAGGTCATCGCAATTTTGTCTGCCCTTAAACTCATTAGATATTCTTTCCTTAAAAGTTTTCAGCAGCTGATACAGACTTACGTGTTATAGTTCAAGGAAAGTGAATAACCTGCCGCAAGATGTCAGCTCTTGACAACACGACCAATAGTTCAGACACTACCTCCACAGATGGCTCTACCAACACGCTACACCAATGCGACCTCTTCTCGATGTTATACGAACTAATGCACTAATGAATAAATTATTTGTAATTATTTTCATGCACCCTCCCAATGTAAACATTAAAATTCCACCTCACAGCAGTAAATTTCTCAATAACTTACAACAAATAAATCATCAGTCAACACAAAATGTTTCATAACATTAGATGGCTGTCTTCTGAGTTGCAGTGCCATTTAGTCTGGTAGTATTTTGCCACCGTTTCGGATATCCTTGCTGCCCCCATCATCAGGACGATGACCATCAACACATATGACAGCCATCTTTGGAATCACCGCCATTAAAACCTCAAATCCTACTTGTCTCATGACATTGCACTTACACAAGATTAATCTTCACCATCGTTTCTCTTTCTGTAGAGTTTGGACTCGCTTTACAATTCAGAACTCATATTTCAAATTTCAGTAATTGAATATTTCATCTGTAAATTATATTTATGGATTCTCATAGTAGAATAATGAGAATTTGATAAACTTGTAAAACAAAAAAGCTTAAATATTTATGATAATTTAAAATACAGAATTTCTTTGAATGCTCAGAACTTCAGCTTGAATTAACATGTTCAAAGATGCACCAAGATCTTTTAAATGAATTTCTGATGTTTGGCAAACAGAAGAAAAGTAATACATCACAAATTAAAATTCTTGGGCATAAAAGTAAGTAAAATAAAGACAAAGGCTCATTTAGGTTTTATCTAGCAGTGATCTACTAGGACATCAAGACAGCAGAGTCTGAAATAAGATAATGAGTGTGTGTCTTAAATTATTGTTATTGACAAATGGAAAATGATACGACACTTTAACAAGCCAAACGATTGATGAATTACATAAGAAATCAAATGGGGAAACCTAAGAAAATAACTACAGACAGCATTTGAATGGCAGTAAAATTTAAAGATTGGGAAAATGGTGATTTATAAATAAATAATTCCCTGTCAGGGTGGTCAAACTTTTTTATTCCCCTGAGCAAGAAATAAAATTCCCTCCTGCATTCATTTAGTACTGATCAAGATTAATCAAAGGTGCGATTACACCAGTTGATAACATGTTTAACCTAAAGGCAAAGGCGATGTGAGTTGACTGCCTGAAGAAACAGCTTCTTCCTCTTTAATAAGTATTAATTAGGCTTATTAAGACTGTGATTCTTCAACTCTCTTAAATGAACTGGTCTTTCCATCTTTCTTTGGGACGACAACCTCGGCTGATTATAGAAATGTGTAAATGTGTGTAACAGATAATAATGATACTGTGTAAGAATGATGATAATCTTATAATACTGCTGTATTATTATGTTACTTTCTGATCACACTGATCAAACTATAAATATTTCTAAATGAAATAGAATTTGTACTCACAGGTGAAGTTACAGTCAACAGCCATTCCATCCCACATTTGCAATATGCTCTGATAATTTTTGTATGGTTCCCAAAACATCAGCTTCAATAACACAGCACTAATTAAAATCATAATTTCGCAATGTAAAGCATGTACACTCATCGCAACAGAGAAAAACAACAATAAGACAAACGTACACAATGTTGTTAAACAGAATTCTTTTTCAGAAGGCGGGAAATACAAAACTCGATTAAGACACTCGGCTAAGTTCGGTTTGATTCGGCTCAGCCCTGCGTAATTAACACTTCGACTGTTTTCATACTTCCAAGCGGGCGTTCACGAAACTACTTCTCGATTAGTTCTACACGGTGTTCCATTCAAATACCAACCTTAACTAAAACACACCAACACCTTCATGCACAAAACGATAAAAATGAATTCTTGAAGCCGAATTCAGTTGTTGCAGCTGATTCACTTCTTAAAATCGGTAAGGCCGTAATTTCATCTGCTTTGTCTCTCGATAAGTACTTGTTACAAATCTTTCGTGCACCGGAATTTTGTTACTAACCGTTGTAATGTTGTTTTATTCGGTACTTCCTTGTCCGGGCACGTATTGCTAAATGCTTCATGAACAGTAACAAATGATTTTGATTCGAAGTAATAATGTCCAAGAATAAAAAGGCCTTCTGTCATGAATGCATATTATTCGAACCTGCAATCTTTTACGCAGCTGGTGTGAGCGGAGGCCTAGCAACCAGGATAACCTTGACTCGAGTGTCATGGGGGGGGGGGTTGAGAGTGGACATGCTTATTGTTTAAGTTTTGTTCCGCAAAACGTGATTGTTTTTGTTTGCGTCTTAAATGGTAAACTATGCACGCTGTAACCCAGGGGCGTTGGATTTTCGACGGTCGTAAATCGCGAAGCGTCTGTGTACCACTCAAAATAGGGCTCTTCACGCACGTTTCTCGTTTCGAATATTCTCTACAGATTTGAATTCTATGTAACGTTGACCCGCGTCCTCAAGGTTGTCATGGAAATTTGTCGACTGGCCAATAAGTGGCAAGTACAAATGTGACGGTTATATATTGCCAGCTCTCGAGCTCAGAGGGGCAACATTAGAGTATTTTGGCCCAGCATTTGAGGGCTACGGACCACTTCACTACATTACATTACACAGACCAGCAACATTATCTATTGCAAATTAAATGAAGCCAAACAATTGCAAATGTCTGCCTTTATATGGAAACAGTGGTTCAGTATAAAATACGAAAGGCGTAGCGTTATTTCGAGTGGACAGAGGAAAAATGGACAAGTTACAAGGAGTACAGTAGGTTTAAGTAGTAGTCATCCCTTTGAACTGGGATTATTTTGACATTTGCCTGCTACATCAGTTCGAAAACCATCCGGAGACCGAAGCTCATCTAAATAGAATTTAAAAATGAAGTCCGTACCTCAAAGTAAACACTACACTTCACCATTACAAAGACCAACTCGCTGATGAAGTTTAAGGAAATAATAGTTGTTTATTCTGAAAATCACACGAAATCCCAGACTCCTAGTTTATATAAAGTTGCTTTGCTGATAAAATGACAGCGCTAATCGAGGGTCGAGTTCCACCCTGTTCTTCTTCAGTTACTATTCCACATAGGCTGCGGTCACACTGCAAGCGTATTCGCGCGAATTAATTGTCGGGCGTTATCGAGCGACATCGCGCGAACGTTTGTGGCGCGAGCCTTCAGTATGAAAATGGAGTTGAGGAAGAGAACCGTTTGAATACATACCAGTACATATTAAATGCTACTGAGGAAGCAATAAAAAAGCAGAGTAATTTCCGAAACTGTATTTCACCATCAGAACGCTGCTGAATTCTTTGATAGATGAAAATTTCCTAATTGTGTGGGCTACATTGATAGGAAACATATCCGTTTGAAATG
>NW_019059645.1:2263423-2275070 GCF_000696155.1 Zootermopsis nevadensis | reverse complement strand
GGGGGGGTTAGTTTAGTTTCTTACTCAGGGGTTAAACACTAAACTAACTCCTCTTTGGGACTAACCAAGGTTGGTTGCGTTTACAAACATGACCAACCCCA
Source organism: Zootermopsis nevadensis (assembly GCF_000696155.1). The sequence goes on along the minus strand of NW_019059645.1, from coordinate 2,274,969 downwards.
GCTAGGAGCTCCGAAAGGAGCGCCCTGCTCTAGTTTATTAAATAGGGGTGTGGACTTGCTTCTGATTTCATTCTTGTGCCAAAGCACACGATTGTTGCTGGTTTGTGTTTTAAATGGAACTTCCTGTACAACGCTGTTATCGAGTGTTGCGTCACTACGGTCGCCTGTGCCCAGAGTGTATATGAAGCAGAACGCTTAGGTTCTGTTTTGCAAAAAAATATTTATCAGATATTGGTACGCCTGTTTACATAAACACAGTGGAGTTTTCCTCAAGATGGAGGCAATATGTTCATCAAGTCGACACATAACCCACACTGACATCCGAAAGCTGTCTCTAGCGCCACATCACGTAGGTCGTTTTTGCGACTTAGAACTTTCTTGCCCTAACGTGATTACCGCAACAATGACAACCCCGGCCAAGCAGGTTGCCTACCCCTGTGGGTAAAACCGCGACGGACGGGCCAATAAGGTACGGCTTTTTACATTTCGCTTTTATTTTTTTCTATGTGCTGATGATAGACGCAAATAACGAACGAATTTAAGTCGACTTTAAACCCATCTGACCCCGTCATGACGGTAAGGTTGGATGAAGACGTCATCACTTTTCATCTAGCAGATATTTTTCAGAGACTTTATACGAGCAGTGAAGGCAATTATACCGTACTTGAAGGTTCAGTCGTTAATCACATCTAAACATGGTTATAAAACTGTTATTTTTGAAACTGCCCAGAGTCTAATTGTAAAAGTATAATATTACGACTTCTAGAAACCTAGACTGCGTCTTCATCGTCAGTGAACTGGGGTGGAGGGCATAGAAAATGTATCAGATGGCCCCGGGTGTCTGCCCTCAGACATTGACCTGTACTACGACATTTCAAACATTCATGGGGGCATAAAATTGTGGGAGGTTGGTACAACTGGTTCGATTAACGAGTCGACAAACTGTTTATGACAGGCCACGACCACTTCCTGTTTCAGACATGCGGGTCCAGCGGTCGATCCTACAGCCACGGCGAGACGCGCGCTCTCTGCCGTCGATTCGCGAACGCTCTGCTCGGGGCTGTGGGGCTTCGACAGGGTGACGTTCTGGGGCTGCTGCTTCCCAACATGCCAGAGTTCGTCATAGCGATCCACGGAGCCATTGAGGCCGGCATCATCGTCACCTTCGCAAACCCACTGTACACTCCAGGTGAGATGGTACCCAAATTCCACGTCGCACTGCGTGTCTCTCGTGTCGCCCACCGAAGGTTGATTTAAAAATTCAAAATTCAGATTTAATTAAGTGCAACTTCTCGTCGCTTTATCTCCTCCACAACCCATCTTTACCACAAGAACGAATGAGCACTACCTGGGAACCTTCATAGCCAACAATTTGTTTCTCAAAGTTGGAAAGTGGAGGTCTAGCTCCATACATTATCAACGTCGGCACTAAAGCGATCAGAGGATACCACGGCCACTTCCTTCCTTACACCTTCCATTTGCTGCGCAGATGAGATCGGACGCCAGTTCATGAACGCCGGGGTGAGGGCGAGCGTCACGATCCCCCAGTTGCTGCCTGTCATGGCGCAGGTCGGGCGAAGTCTCCCGGATTACAAGTGGACCATAGCGGTGGGTGGCGAGCTGCAGGCAGATGGCACCGTGCTGTCTTTCCAGCGGCTGTTGAGTGAATCTGTGGATGCAGACATCCCCAAGTTGTCACCTGGAGACGTGGCGCTTCTGCCCTACTCTAGCGGCACAACGGGACTGCCCAAAGGCGTAAAGCTGTCCCACAGGAACCTGGTGGCAAACCTGCAACAGATCAGTCACCCAGATATCTTGCTTCATGTACCCACCACAGGTGAGGCTTCAACAGCAGAGATGAGGCTCCATGAGACGTGAACCTTGGCTTGTCACTAAAACACACCAGCACTACACAGGGGGACTGGAGGTAAAGCGTTACTCACTGTGCATCTTGGCATAAAGATGACCTGACACTTTAATCTCAACCAGAAAGGCCTGAAATTAAGCAAGCCATGAATTATGATTTTATACTATATTTTGTTTAAAGTTTACAGAAGGTTGTACACCATATCTTATATTCTTTCTGAGCAGGGGGCTGACAGCTATCTTGCTCTAACACTTCGCTGCCTATGTCTGACTCCGCTGTCCTTATAAATGCCATGGCAGCGTGCAAGAACTAAAAAAAAGCATGGGGTACCACCCTTGTATCACTACAACCCAGTTTCTGCCAGAGTACAATGACCGAGTATCAGACTAAATGTAAACAAACTCTGTTGTTACAGAGACAACTCAGGAAGTGGCGCTGAGTGTCCTGCCGTACTTTCATATCTACGGTTTCAATGGCATACTGAACCCGACGATACTGTATGGCATGCACATAGTTTCCATCCCAAAATTTACACCAGAGGACTACATTGGATGTGTCATAAAATTCAAGGTAATGATTCAGAATTACACGGCTGCCTCGGCATGAGAACTTACGTCAAAACACGGACAAAACTGTGAAGTTTGTCCTTAGTTCTGGGCAACAAAACATTACAGTAAAGTTCAAACATAAATTTCTCATTGAAGAAGTTCCTCTCCTAAGTCCTGCCGACATGTTCACATTTCTGTCTTGATGCGTAAAAACGTTTTTTTTAAGTCTGAGGCTGAAATGGCTAAGTGACGTCAAAGGTAAAAGTCAGATAATCCTGTCCACATACTGTTCAAGTAACTTACAATGTGCTTCGGGGGGTGTGTTACAGCCAACGATCCTGTTTGTTGTGCCTTCTCTGATGCTATTCCTGGCATCGCATCCCAGTGTAACAAGGGAACACCTGTCCTCTATCAAGCACGTCGTGTGTGGAGCTGCTCCAGCGACAAAAAACCTCATTGACAAGTTCAAGTCCAAAGTCGATAGAGACATCAATATCCGCCAAGGTCAGTAGGTGCTATATGCATAAAATGAGACTTCAGTTTCTCTTGGCAGCGAGTACGAAAATGACTTTCTCTATGACGTTGCGCCATGGAGTTTGGTAGAAACTGACAGAATTTACAGAGGTACTTGCTGCCTCCAATATCAGGGTGATGAGTGACTGACAACCCTGATGGGAAAAACACATGACAGGCCCATAAGGTGTTCTTCGCTCCTGCTAGAATGTGAAAAACACCTGAAAACTGAAAATGTTCAGAAAAGAGGAGACCTATGTTGTTTACAATGACAATTTATTTTATTATTGTTAACATTTCTCTTAACGTAAATTAAAATTGGTTATATTTTGTAACCATTTCTTGAATTCAATAATCGTGACTCTAATTTCCTTATTTTGTAAGGGATAACCATAGAAAGATGGTAGTCCGATAGAAAATTACATGTCAGAGGAGCTTACTGCATCCATCATCAGGGTGAGTAATTACGACAGAAACAGTAAGCTCCCATGAAAAAATGGTCAATATCTGCCAGACTACATGGTGCTACAACCCAGAGGACAGATATCTTCACACTCTTCACTCTAAGAACCTCAAATCTCACTAATTATAACCCTTTTCCTGTTATTTTAACAATTAGAATGCCGTATATTATGGAAGTCCCTTACCCTGCCACAAAATGAGCATTAACAACTATTATAAATCTGCATTGCAGGATATGGCATGACAGAATCAGCTCCCGTTACGATCTTCCCTTCAAAGCATGCCCCACTAAGCAAGATGGGTTCATGTGGGCAAATTGTGCCCGAGACACAAGCCAAAGTTGTGGACCTCACAACAGGGCAGTCACTAGGGCCTCACGAGTCAGGAGAGCTGTTGATCCGAGGACCACAGGTAAGCGTGCTTCATGCTTAGCAAACAAGCCAAGACTGACTATGCATGTACCATGCATGGGGAGAATGTTAAGAAACGTGCACATTAATTCACAAAAACTAAAATGACAAGACCAGTTGTGAGACCTAGGCAAAGATCATGGAATAATATTAAAATTGTCTTAAATAAAAAGGATGTGAGGGTGTAGACTGGATTCACCTTGCTCAGGACAGGACAGGCTCTCTGGAACACAGCAAAAACTCAATGGAGCGTGTCAGCTTCTCTAGGACTCGGCTCCACGGAATTAGTCGATCTGTGAAGGAAATGGGTCCTGTCATATCTCAACAGATAAAAGTAGTGACATTTGGCTCTTCCACAGTAGAAATGGCATGCTGTTATGGAAATACAGTAGAGTCCCAATTATCTGACCTAAACGGGATGTCTGAAAGGACGGTCGAATAGCACAGAAGACTTATGAAATTGTAAATATAAATTTATAATATTATTCAATTGTGAAGAAAATACAATATGACATCAAATGAAAAAAATCTCACAAAAGATAATATTTAGCAGTGTGTGGTGGCAGAATGCAATTCATTCTGCTATATGCAGAGTTGATAGTTGATAAAATGGAGCGTTCTACCATAGCATGTCGATAAAACGGGATGAACGACAGATAACCGAAGGTCAGATGATCAGGACTCTACTCTATTCTAACACAGGAAACATTTTTTAAACAAAGATTGCTGTGCAGTGTGACTCTCACCAATCAAAACATTAAACAAATCAAGCCAACTTAAAAACTGTGCTTGAAGAAACTTACCCCAATCTCTGGAACTACATTTCCTTCCCACCACATGACAGGAATTCAAAGGACAGATTTTATATTGCACTATCTTCATTTTACACTCTTGGTAAGTTTACAATGTACGTTACAACTGATTGTACACAGTATAAAACTTTGCCCTGACTGTGATATCAGGTGATGCTGGGTTACCTCAACAATGACGAAGCAACCCAAGAGACAATTGACCCAGACGGGTGGCTGCACACGGGTGATGTTGCTTATTATGACGAAGATGAGTACTTTTACATTGTCGACCGCACCAAGGAACTCATCAAAGTCAAGGGAAACCAGGTATGTCACAACGTTCAGCATTTGGTTTGTGTCAATCAGACTGCATGGTACAACATCCCAAAAGACATTCATCTTCGCACCTTCGCTTATTTGCCTCTTTCCATCACATGTTTTGCGTTTAACAAAAATTTAAAATGTTGCAAAGTTAAAAAGTAATCTAGGAAATAATCTTGCAGTAATGTGGAATAAAACAATAAAAATATACTTTTCAAATTTCTCATTTCCACATGAAGATTACAAATTGATTACTCTGGACACAATGAAACCACATAAATTTCTCTGAACAGAATTTATTAACCTGTGAAATACAGTGCCTGTAATTTTAAAATGAATCAGTCTTTGTTGTCCTTTGACAGAAATCCAATATGAACCGACGGGCAGCAAATACCTCAATTAGTTTAAAGAGAAACACAGACAAATTAAGAAACAGTATGATGATGATGATTATGTGGCAGTGTTTTTTCCTTCTGACATCAAAATCAGTAACATGACCTAAATCAAAACATAAATTCACAGTGAGGCTGCATTAACCTTCACTGTAAAGAACTTACACCCCAAAAAATACAAACAAACACGCACCACCAAGGCAGCATTAACAAACGCCACCTGTCCTTCATACCAATACTTTGCGACAATAAACATGTTTGTATTCAGACAATTAAAATACACAATTAAATGCAGATACTTAGTTTCATACGTTGCACATTTATCATGCTACTATATAACTTGTAGATTTCAAGACTACTTTATAATTCGCTTTCCTGCAATAAACTAAGAAATCTCCCCTTCCTGATCAACATTACGTTACAGTTTGTCAAGTGACTTGGTCAATCATTTGAATAAAATAATTATTTTATAAACATTGGGAGGGGGGCATAAATGCCTAGCTTCTAAAGCAGTCTAAATTCAGTGTCGAGACTCAACATCTTCACACTGGCCAGTCATAAGATAAAAAAGCATCACATGCCTACTAACACCCTACACAGATTGGAAGCTCCATATTACAGTTCCTAATAACAAAGAAAATACAATCCAAATTTCAACAGGATGAATAAATGTAAACATAACCAAAAGGTAAGATTACAGTCTCACTGGTTTAAAACTGTAATAGATCTACAGCTGTCCTATGCAGAACAAGAATGAGTCATGAAGTAGTTTCCAAAACTCAGATAAAGTAAAAAGAAAATAGTGAAATTTAAACTCTGAAAAATGAATCTAACTAATGTAATTATGCCTCTAGAAGTGATGTCAATCATACAGTTGGCTCCAAACAGGCAGATTCACTGCATGAGACCTCTAGATGTGAGATGGCACAATGTGGTTACTGAATAATAACAATAAAGAAAGACATCTTGGCTAAGCAAACTTCTTAATTACTTTGATATTTTAAAACAGCAATTTCACAAAGATCAAAAGATCAGATCATACGTACAGAAACTGAGGCAGTGTGAGCACTACTCCATTCAACCTGCATTCTTACAAAGGCAAAGAAACAGAGTGTGAGTTAAATCAACCAGGTAGTTGTAGTGAAAAATTATATATTTTTCTAGCAGCATAGCCCCCACTAAGGCAATTATGCGACGGCATGTTCTCAAATTTTGTCCACACAGCTACAAAATTATTATGCTTAAATAACATTTCCAACAGCAAGACATTCAGTCCACCAAGTACATTGACAATAAACAGACCTTTTGGCAGAGCTGAAGTGTTTCGTATGTCACGTCTGTCCTATCTTGAGATTTTCTTAAGAAAATACACATTTTTATGGTGTATAAATACGAAAAGTGAAACCCTGCCATGTTCTGCCCCAGGTTCAGACAATCCTGATGAATACGTAACAAATAGACCACATGGCAAACGGCACTTTCAAAACCAAACATCGTACAAAATTCTATACCACAATGTTCAATGCATAATTATGACATTTAGTTTAACTACAACATTAAACCAAATCAGAATGGACCAATTGCTTCTCTGATGATACTGGCTGATAAGACGGCAGTTTCTGCTGGGTTTGTCTTTAACGCTCTGTGGCCTAGACGCATATCAGCTGCTTGCGCTACCTGTTAAATGAAGAGGATTACATCAATAATAAATCCCTGAAAATAACTGCAATGCATGCTACCACTGGCAAATGAGATCTTCTGGGTTGTGATGCCTTGCAGTATATTACACGGGGTTACCAATGTTTCAGAGAAACATACTGCCCCCATCTTCAGGGTAACGGGGTCACATTCCAGAAGACTATGATCAGCATCTTCACTGCTGTGAGAACCTTTAATCTCACACGCTAGCATTCACTTCAAAATATCCTATCTTCTTTCTATAAAGAACCTACATATTAAAATATACAAAATTATAATTTTGTGTATTATTTTCAATGGGTGTGAAACGTAGCCACTTGTTCTATGGGAACAGCAGACTCTGGAGGTGTTTGAAAAGAAAACAATGGCACGTGAAAACTGAAGTAATACAGAATATTACACATTAAGGAACTAAATATTTTGTATTCCTTGCCTAACTTTATTGCACTAATTAAATGCAGAAGGATACGACAGAAGAAATACATATTACACACAGGGAAGCAAGAAATATATTAAAAGTTGTGGTCACAGAACCTCAGTTTCAACTTAATGGATGAGCTGAAATGATGAAATCCAATTAACTGGTGATAAATACAGTTCCTTTACACTTATATGCAATGCTGTAGCACACTGCTCTGCCAATATTTCAGACAAATCACAAGACTACATCTTCAGGTACACAAAAACGGCAGCAGACTTGCCTGGATATTCACAGGACCAGGGCTAGAGGAAAAGAGAAATTGTGTGTTCCAAATGGCACATGTCTAGACCAACAGGGATACATTATAGAACTGTGTCCCTTTCAGGACTTGTACATAATTCCTGGATAGAGACATATCAGAATTGTGGAAAAGAAAATGTATTTGAAGCATTATAGACATAGGGACATAACAAGCAAAACATAATTTGAAAAAACTGTAACTCATAAATGAAAAATGCAAGTCACAGATGCCATGTTAAGTCAACAGAGTAGCTTCAATTTGGCCCTGACACAAAGTGCCTTGCGGTGCACTTAACAGAGTTAAGTTCAAACAGAAATGAGGATGGAACAGTGAAATTACTTAATGTATTTTATACCAATTGTGATGAATATAAATTAAAAGACTCAAGACTAGATTAATATGCTACATCAAATGTGAAAGATACTGATGGTTTCAATCACTTGTTTGCAGCATTCAATGATGGTGAGATGCTCAAAGACAGCATTTTGGCCTGCCAAGTGGTCTGTTCCCTGTAAATTTTGTGACTAACGCATTTCTTGTGCACAACACACACAACATGACCCATACAGCTCATCTTTGTTGATTCCACCACCTATTAATATTCAGTAAACAGTACAAAATTCACTCAGTACAAAGTTCATTGCCTCACATGACCCCCTGTCCTCTAACTAAACATAATTCAATGCCTGACAATTCTCTTGCTACTGTTTTGAACAAACCTCGCTTACAGATACTCATCAAAGTTCAAAATCTGACATCACTACCGAATCTGTATCTCAATAAGAAAAATTGTTACACTTACATTTATATCATGTGGATTATCAGATTAGTTCTCAGTCGGTTGCTCACACTGATCCATTGGCTCGTCTGTGTCAGCAGTGACAAGCTGACTTCTGGCATTGCTGTCGTCAATCTCCATTGCCTCATCCTGCTGAGACACCACGGCACTCTCACCTGTCTTACTGTCAACATCATTTTCTGAGACGTCTTCATAAGTAACTCCTTCTGCTGGTGGGCTGGAACTAGCAGCCTCGTACACTTTGTCGTTTTCACTTGCATCTGTAGATACAGTATCACTGGGAACAAGGGCACTGTCAGTTACATCTTCTGTACTAGTCTCTTCAGCTGCACTCACATCTGTGTCTGTATTGACACTGTTTGCAGACGTCTCCTCAAAAGGAAGCTCTGTGGCTGTAGAATCAGTTGCGCAAGTGGTTTCTATTGACGAAGTAGCAGGTTCTGAACTCACTGTCTCTGGCGTAACATTTCCAGTACTTGTCTCATCACTGGAGTCTCCACCAGCTGGTACTGTTTCAATATTAGTGCCACCTTTAGATAAATCTTCAGCTGATGATGAAATGCCTTGTAACTCCTGCTCTGAAGATGTACTTGTTGTCTCAGTCTCTTCAGGAGGAAAATTTCCTGCAGTTTCCTCATTTGTTTGTTTTGGAACCTCATCTTCCACTGCTGAATTTTCAGATGTTAAGTTTAATTCGGATCTAGGGCTGTCTATTTTCACATCACTATTTTCCTCAGTTTTATCTAAATGCTCCTTGCTACTTGATGAACAAGCATCTAGTTCAGGAGGAGATTCTCCAGAAACAACCACAGAAACAGAATCTGCTACATTTTCTGTGGTAACTGGCACATCAGCAGAATCACAACCACTTTCACCATTTTCTGTACTGCTGACTTCAAAACATTCTAAACTTTCTTTGGATTTGTTCTCACCTTCCACACTATTACCATCATAGTTCAAGCTCCCATCTCCTTCACTCTGTTCTGAAACCTCAGACTGTTCCTTTTCCCAGACATTTGAATTTGAAGCTTCAATGTGATCACCATGCTCTTCCATGTCAATTTCCTCCATTCCTGCACATTCTACAGGAACAACATTTTCATTCTCAGTAACATTAACTTCATTTTCGTCTGAATGCATTAGATTTACACCATCACTGCTCACTGTTTCAATAGCTTCACCCAATTCGATGCCTCGACCATCCATAACCCCATTCATTAACAGTTCTGGCTGGCCATTATTATCAGATCGTCTTCCATTTCCGGGTTCTCTTGTACTAACAACTAAAATATTTTTCTCAATAGCTCTCATAAACTTATCAGCCCTTCTATACTCTTTCCTTGGGGAAGTTAATAATTCACACAGTCTTTGCACTGTGAATGGAGCACTAGGAAATGAATCGAGACGTTCCAACAAACTGTTCTTCATAGTATCATAATTGAAGGGGTCAACATTTGGGCAAGGTTGCAAGTCTATCGTAGGGCTGGTTTCATAGAAATCTGTAATAACATTCAAAAGTTTCTCTCGAAACAAGCATTTCACTATCGACCACTGATATACAGGATCTCCTGTCCTGGCTACGTACGACAAATAATCTTCCAATTCTCTAGGTATATCTTTCGGCTTCAGTTTCGAAAACTCATCTAATGACTGCAACACCTCTTCTGGATTCTCCATTTTTACAATTTCCGCTACAGCAGCTAAACTTTTCCAACACTAAACAGCACCACCACCACCACCACGACTACCCAAAACCCACAGATAATATCAACATACCACTGCCGATCGACGCAAACCACTGCGATATCGCATCACATCGTCATACACGATTGCCAATAGTTAGTATGAGATCAGTCCATATAGCATCAAATAATATTCCTATTTGCGATCCCAATTAATGTATAATTTGAATTAACATGGTTCTTGTTAACTACTAATAACGTCTAGGTCTTAATAATTATGGAGTGAAATATATATTTTAAAGGTAGGGCACCAATCTTTACTCACAAGTGCGACATGATTGTAGTGGTAGCACTGTGTGTTCAAAGATTTCAGAAACTAAATAAATAATTACTTGACTAGAAGGAACATTATATTTTATAAAGTTATATGTATTGCCATAGCTCTCTACCACAGTCTTCTCAGACAATGACTTTATTGTACTTATTCATTGCACAAAGAGAAGTGACGTAATTTCGAGAAAATGTTGTAATGAACACTATCGAACATCGATAACCTTCGTATCGAATGACCCGGATTATCGATAGCAAAATATAATTGTCGAATGAATCATTTAAATCTTACATTCAAATATTTAAATTATATTATGCCAATGACGGCAAACAGATATGATGAAAACCGAAATCTGACATGAAATTACATTTGAATTAATCTCTTTATTATTATAGCATGATACAAAATGTAATCAGCTTCAGAATCAGTCCATTAACAAAACTCTTCCAATGGCAACTTTAGTTATTTATTACTTCTGCTTAAACTGTCTTGCCAAAACAATCACTATTATCTGGGTACTACAAACAGACTGATGCAAATAATTCTGAAATTCGACGTTCGTCTTCTGGGTAGCGATACCATGTAGACTTCAAGATAGATACAATTTTGAAGGAACAAAGTATCCAGGTTCATTTTTCCAATCAACTTTATGCTGTCCGATGCAAATGATCTTGTCACACCGTGGGTTTGGCTGGTCCATACTGTTACTAACATTTCTTGTGTAGGAACTCAAGGCCTTTATTTCTGAAAGGCTTCTGGCTTCACTGTCATATTTATGATAATATGTGTATCTTATGATGCTCTCCAGTGTTCCTTTTCGGAACTACCCTTAGTTATGGTCTAGTTTGGGACCATTTTATTATATCCGTAATAATATAAGCAGAGTAAATAAGTTTCAATGGCTACTTGCACTTTGTATGTTTATGGTTAAAGTACCGGCATGTGTACTTATTGTTGTTTCATATTGTCTGTATGCAGGTATCTCCAACTGAACTGGAGAGCATCGTGCT
>NW_019059645.1:2245687-2262766 GCF_000696155.1 Zootermopsis nevadensis | reverse complement strand
CCCTGGCTGGTGAAGTTCCTCGCGCATTTGTTGTGCGCCATCCTGATTATCAAAGTCTCACTGAAGCTGATGTCCAGGAATATGTAGAGCCCAAAGTTGCAAGTTACAAGAAACTGGCAGGTGGCGTGAAGTTCATTGATGTTATACCTCGCAATCCAGCCGGAAAGGTGTTGAGACAACAGCTAAAAGTGCTTGGTGATAAGTCCCCCATTCAGTGATACAATATTGCTTCATGAGATGGCAATAATTTTTTCCAGACTGCTTGTGCTTCATTCAATAGTGTGTGTACAAATGAAGTCATATTTTAAATTCTGTACCATATACCAAAAGCTATGTGAAATTGTAAGCCCTTCTGTATTTCAAACATTTTGGGGTGAATACAACAAGGAAAAATATGAATATTGAACAAAAACACTCAAAGTATATAGCGCACCTACATGCCTTGAATTTCAGACACAGCCTGTGAAACTAAATGCATGTAAAATGCTCAGGGTGATGATTTTGAGATCCGAGATCTCACGCCAGTGAAGATATAGATTGTGGTCTTGTAGGCTATGAATCATGTGGTCTTGCAGACAAACGTAGGTATAGAATCATCTTGTCTGTGTATGGGCATGTGCATGTCTCAATGTCTGAACTAAGTGATGTAATTTCATGTACCAGTCTCAAGATGGGAAAACAGAATATCAGAATTCTTCTCAGCACATGATTAATATTTTCAACACCACATGCCTGGGGTTAAGTGTTTTTATACAAGTCATAGGCCGATATTCTGTTACCTCCTGGAACTGCATACTACATATGTGTCCCAACTTACCCCTCTCCTTTTTCAGTCATTCTCGTTAGAACTCGGAGAACAATCATGTTTCAATTCCGTATCTGAGCAGATACAACAATTTTGAAATGTTAAATATGACAAAAATGAAAATGTGAATAAATAAATGAATAAAAATCATGTTTTAAATGCTTTTATTTGCAGATATTAAAAACATCGACATTTATAACATCAGATTTTATCTTACAGTGCCTAGCCTTGTCCACTACATGGCAAAAAAATTAGGCATTTGTTTACGTTAGTAGTGCGTGTGTGGTGTGGCGCGCGCGTCGAGTGTGTATTTCTTTGGCACAGTGATTAGAAAAGTCATAAACACTTTCTGTGAATGTTGGTGGTTTCATAGTGCTGCACTATATGAAACACAGTCCATCCTGCAAAACTTGCACAGCGACAAACTGGCACAGTGTCTTACACATCCCAGTATGTCATCCTCACCACTTAGCTCGCTTAGACCAGTCTTTGGGCGTCCAATGAAGACATTTGGGGTCGATGCGTATCTTCCGGCGCTCCATGGAACGCTGATGGGATGCAACTGTTTCCTCACTCAGAGTAATGATGTATTGACCTTTGTAATAGTTGATGAGGTTTAAGTTCTGAAGTGTAGAGATCACATCCTCCTTCTTGATACTTGTAAGCTCACAGATTTCACTGGAACACAAAAAAAGGGTGAAAAGATACAGAAAAGTGGTCACCATCCCCATTAGAAGATAAAACACCCCAACCGCAACATAAATTTCATCCAATATTACTGACTTACAAGGACACATGAACATCTTGATTTGAATACACATCCACTGTGGTTTTATAAATTATCCCGCATAATAAGTTGGTTGGTGTATGTGTACTCTGCTTTACTGTACAGCCAAAATCATATAAAATTTCACTCACTTGATCGTTATTTGCGGCTTTTCGTTGTCTCCCACTGGCTTGACATTTACCAAGAAGTCAAGAATTGTCTGGGCCCAGTAGCTGCGGTAGGAGAGGAGACCCAGATCAGACAGCGGTTTCTCCGGAGATCCCGTCTTGCCTTCGAACTTTGACAATTCGTAACCTGTACAAACAATTCAAACACACAGATATGAAATGACACAGAATCCACTGACACATAATTTCAACTTAACGGCCGACCAGCTTTCCTTTGAATCTTTACAGTTACTATGTCTGACATTTCAGGAGCCAGGAATCACTGCATATCATGACACAGAGTTCCTCGGCTGAACACTTACTGAATTCTATAAGCAGTTTTCCACAGCCCTTCCTTTGATACGGTGGCAATGTGAGAATACAAGCAACATTGTAGTCCTCTGTAGACTCCTTTTCTTTACTGAAGTAACCAACTATATGGAATCCTCGTGAGTCGAAGTCAGTCATAACATAAAAAAGGAAAGGATCTGTATCATAATATAAAGTCTTATGGTCCAGGAACAGTTTCGCTAACAAGCAAAGGTTCTGAGCATAAGCCTTGTTCTTCCGACCATCAATCTCAAAGAAGGAAATCCGCCCTTTTCTATAGATCTCATTCCCCGGTGGATGGCGTAAGTTGCATTTTGCCTGCATGAGACAGAACAATAAGCAAAAGAAATATTTATTTCCATTATTAAATTCACACAAAATGGAAAACAGTTCATTGTGACACGCATATTTTTCTCTACATGTTACAACCTAAATCACAACAATTCATTCACGCATCAGTGGTCTAACAAATATTCAGCTGGGCCTTCAACATGTTATTCCAACATAAGTACTGATGTCTGTAGCAACTACATAAATTATTATGCTTATATTTTAGGACTGTCTTCAAATTTTACTGAGGTATATTTTGTTGGCCCAAAATTCTTACACTTCTTTTTTTAAATCAACAGTTACGCCACAACAATGATGCATACTTTTCCTTGTGTTACCTTTATTGATTAAACATTTCTGCACATAGCAAAAACACCTCAGATACCAACAACGTCCAACATGATACTGACGTGATGATTCAACAGCTTCATACAAGACTTTACAGATTGAATGTTTTATGCATCGTACTTCCTGAATCTGAAACCAGCTGTACTTACCAGATGTCTTTCCAAGCACTTTCTGCTTTTCCGGTATTTAAGGCAAAATTCACAAATATATATGCATGTTAAGTGAACCATTTCCTGTAACAAGAAATTGAAAATTCACTATTTAAGAGTTTTATCTGTGAACAAAAGCAAAGAATGACAAGGATTGATGCCATGTACTCTCTAGCTATCACTGAAACAACCATTTGTAGGTCTAGTTTGTGTGAAGTCTATGTTGCGCCTCAGGATAGGGACAGGTGGTGGGCATCTGTGACCACATAATGAACCCTCATGTTCCGCATACGGCAAGAAATTTGTCAAACCGAGTGACTATTAGCCTCTCAAGAAGGACTCCATTGCATGGAGTCAGCTGAGACCAATCAGGATATAACATGACGAAGAATACATTTCAAAACTCTAATTTAAAGCCCATCATGCCTTCATCTCCGAGATGTAAAGGCAAGCACAGCAGAAGTTTCTACTGCACTGCTCCATGCAGTGCTGCCAATACCTGTGGATATGGTGAGAAGTACCAAGGCCGAATTCTGTGTCTTCCGAGTTCTATCATCTCAACGTTCTTCATACGCGTGACAATGTCATCGTTGTGTGCTACCATGGAGCCAGTACTTCGAGGACAAGATGGAGTACCAGTAGCAATGGACGCAGGACCTGATGCATCCAGAGAGTCCTGCAGAAACAATAACTCATGTTATATATTGAAATAAGTGAATGCAGGTAGGCCTACACACTACAATTTTTGAGAAAATACAGCCACTTGAACTTTATATAACTGACTGAGTCATCCTATGAATCATAGTTTATAATTGAAATCCAAATCTCTCAGCTCATCAGAAATTCCACATCCTTCATAAAATGAAAAAGTTTTACCGAACTTCAAACAAGTCATCTAGTCACTTTACTGAGTCTTTTACTTCCAAGAAGAAAAATAAATTAAAGTTGATTTTAGCCATTTCCTCTCTTATGGAAAAAAATGTAAATTTATGATATACCATGCTATATATGCATCTTCCAACCTCTGAACCAACTGATAATGCACTTTTATAGTTCAGGGGTAAAGTCAAATGTCACATCAATTGGTGAAGAATATTATTTTACGCACAATAAAGTCAAATTTTGCAGTATAAGGTGTTGCATGGATGGATTAAGGTATTACTATTCAACCTGACAGTTAATTACCTCACTCTCCAGAGAAATTCCTTTCCTCTTGCGGGACATTTTCTTCTGAAGGGCAGCCGCAAGAACAGCACTTCCATTGAGTTGCATCTCAGGACCACTGGGCGGAGATGCTGGACGTGACAACGAGTTTCCACCTCCCACTTTCTTAGGTGTACTTGTACCACCAGCTTGAGTCGGTCCATCTCGACGTGGAAACTGAACCTTTCTTGTGTCCAGTCGCTCTTCAGTCACCCATTCGTCTAGCCGCTTATTGACTGAAAGTGACAAATGACAGGATGATTAATAAAGGAGAAAAGATATGGAAGGAAAGAGTTTTGGCCTAATTTAAGGGACTATCCTGCAATTGCCTGGAGGAAAAATACATAAAACCTCAGCCAGGACAGCCAGTGTCCAGACTAATATTTGAACCCAAAATAATCCAAATGAAAAGCAGGAGTGATAACCACTTGCAAGCAACATTTGGAGATAAATTATACCATCAAACCACTCGAGTATAGAATGTCTATGACCCAGTGAGCGTGTTAAGATACTATACAGAAAATAACAACTAAACCACCCTTTAATTTATACTTACAATCCACATAGTGCACATAATAGCGTTTGGATGACTTTACTTCCTTAACACTGATGATCTCTGCAAGGGCTAGAACATGAACACAAAAGAAGGTAAAATGAGAAGGCAAATAGAATGTTGTGTACAAAATACTACATGAATCCAATAACAGTTATGATCATTCATATCTATGGAAGGATGAACACAGACAAAATAATGATGGCAACAAATGGACAACCTGATCCATAATAAGCTAACAGTTGCAATATATATTCTGCAAAACTGTGAACCCCACTGATCTACCATAATGAATCAACATGCACATATACAGATACATTACTGACATACTGACAGTATGTTGTTCATTCATAAAGTATCATATTCAACCACACCAAGTAAAAAATGTGTAAGTTGTGAATGTAATATCTTAGACAATTACTTCCCACTTCATTCTCATACAAAACTACATCACTTTAATAAATCCATATCATTTTAAAACTCCTGCATTCAATTCTTATTTTCATATTTTATTTTTATTAAGCAAAAGACATTTTTGAGTAATTTGTGAATGCCAAAACCAAGAGTTTCCTGATATGACAAACCAAGCATTGGCAGTGCGTTCAAATCAGGAAATGATACCGTAATTGACAATTTACCCAGTATGAAATGACAATCCTTCATAAAAATGCTGTATGAAGTACTACTGATCAGCTAAAACAGAATAAGATATCAAAGTAACAACAACAAAGAGCAGGGAAAACAAATATGGGTCACAAATTTAAAAGAGCTGCATAAACTTAAATACTTGTAACCTTCGCTTTCTAAATTTGCTATTACAAAATCTAATGTTTTCAACACTCAGTCCATTTTACATGCCATGGAATTCAAAATCTGTCAACACAGAGTGATTATTTTATAATATTTATATCAGACTTACGCCAGTCGTCCCCTCCTTGCATTCGGACAGGCAGTCGACATCCTTCAACAAGCGATGCCTAAAAGAAAAATACGTACTGTCAGGTTGCCACAAAATTCTGCATTAATCCTGGAACCCTCTTAAATGTTTTCAATAATTTAAGATAAATCAAATCCCTTACCGTTAGTATAAACAAAAAAAGGAAAACTGTACATAACCTAACTTTTTTAAAAAAGTAGTGGACACAAACATAAATGATAACATAATTAACCTTTCCACTATACCGTAACCTTAGCTTTCGTCCTGAGGATTTTACCAAATTATATCCTTACCACTGAATCGCAAATAGTTTCTCTTTCATCACCATCATCAGTCATCGTTACAGTCGGTATTGTGTTTCGTATTGCTTTCTTCAACTTTGTTTTGCTCAGATTTTGATTCTCAACGATACATGCAACCGACTTCAAATATCGAACACAGATATCGAATTTATTGCAATCGTTAATATTGCTAACCTTTCGTTATGCTTTCTTTAATAAGAAATAAATAAAATACAACTTATTTAAATTGCTGACATCCTCCATAGTACAATTCAAGGATCTGAAATGTGTCATATGATATGAACACCATCGCTAATGGCATAATACCAATAGCTGTTAAAATTTTAATATTGTATGGAAATAAATTATTCTACGGAGTCGAATGAGTAAGATAACATAATCATTCAATGATGCTTTAAATACTTTTATATTATGTTTTAAATTTTAAATATATTGTAATACAAAAATGAGCTGAAAACTTAGTCCCTGGATGGTAGAAACTCTGACAACTATAGACTGAGATTAGTATTCAGCTTGCAAGATTTTATGATGTTTACGTCTCTTATTTACATTATGCACAAATTTTTGAAAGTCTCTGAGAAAAGCAGGAAGAAATACTCAGACTGCTCGAAATGTGTTATGGGTCAAAGATGAAATTCTATGTACCTGCTATTTGACATAAATAAATTGTACATTCAAATTAATATTAAAATCACAGCATAATGTTTGTAAAAACATCCATCATATTTAATTAAGATCGGGAATTCAGGTGTCAGTTTGATTATTTTGGTAGACCTGCACGTTATACTCCATGAAGGTACCTTGTGTGCATGACCTCACCGTACTTCTGAACTACCACATAATGAAAGATTCGTATTATTTTTACTTATCCGTGATTGTCTGCCATCTATGAAGCAATTATTTAAATACTATCGTAATTAAATACAATGTTCACTGATGTTTCCTGCCATCTGAAGGTTGTTTCAAGAAACATGTTTTCTGACAACGACTGTAGGTCCAATTAGAAATTGAAATGGTTTTTCAATAGCACATAAACTCTAGCCAACATATTTGATTAAATTTGTGGTTAATCGGCGTACCGTAAATTAATACAACATAAAAGATACAGTTACGTCATATTATCAGCGTATGAGCATACTTTCTTAATCCCACCGTGATGACGTCAACCCGTCTGCATTTCGATAACAAAGGGTTGCGGTCGATTGTAACTTTCCGATTCATCTTCAGTTGTGCGGTATTGGATGAATATTGATCTGACTTCCTAACCAAAGTTTTTGGTATAGACAGCATATCGATTCCTTTTTAAAAATCGGTTTATTTTCCACATTCTTGAATCCTCCTTCATCTATTCATAATGTGCACACAGATTGTTTTTAGAGCAGAGATGGCTTATTTCATGTTTGATTATGGAGTGACTAACTAGTGTTCTATAACCAGCCCATTTTATTTTGCCATGGATGTGGAAGCTGTCAAGTTTAATTTATTTTTGGCTCTGCATTAATTTACATATTTTATCATTTCTTTAACTTGAGAGGAGCATGGTTGATATCTCAATGTATTGTGTCTGAAATTAAATTATCATTATTACATACTCTGTGCAATTATTTGGAAAATTCCACTTTGTTAGGGCAACCACTGTCTCAAAAACAATGAATACATAATCAGTTCCCTGTCAATCTGCCTTTCACTGTGGTAGAAGAAAAGAAAAACCTTTCATAACAATATTCTTGGTTTATTTTAATTATTCAGGTTCATAACTAAAGAAAAAACAGAATATAAAAATTTTAGTGGCTTCACAATAGTTTTTAAAATTCTGCTATATTCAATTTATTTAAATTTATGGTTAATCAGTCTGAAGTCAATTACTGTAGGATGTAAATACACTTGTGTCACATTATTTACATATGAATATACCTTACTTATTTCCACCATTATGTCATGTATATTGGCACTTCATTAAATTGAATGTAATGATTGAGTTATTTTAATTACATGGTTTCATAATGAAGTAAAAATATGAGAATATTTAAGTTTCAAAATGAAGAATACATTACCAATGATCTGTATGTAACTTATTACCAAAGTTGTCTAACCAACAGAATTCATAAATGTAGTTTTAGATTATAATTCTTACACATTAGAATAATAACGATGAATAAAAGAGTGGTTGCTGGATATTCTGTGTAAATGTATTTTTGAAGCAACACACCATTAAGCAAATTGCCATGACACCAATCATAAATTAGAGTGACTGAAATCAAAATGTTTTATTTACATGATACGCATTATACATAATATACATTAGTTTGTTTTGTACTTTAAACGTAAAATAAATGAATATATTTTCACTGCTAAGTGTTAGTCCTGCACTTTAAGGATGGTCAAACTCATATCACTTTGTGTCTTCAGTTTCTTTATCTAGCAAGGCTGACCTGATGCCTGCTTTACGAAGCTCTTCTACCAGATCACCATTCTGGTGCATCTGCAACATGATGTCGCAGCCTCCTACAAATTCACCCCCAATAAAAACTTGGGGGATTGTTGGCCAATTTGAAAATGCCTTCACTCCTAAAAGAAAGTGAAACAACTGTTAAAAAGCAGGAAAGGTGGCGTACACATACAAACAAAAGGACACACACATGGAATTAAAAACAGCATAAAGTCTAAATGAAATCTTGCTAGTTTTGATTGTGTGGGTAACGGTGGTTTGGATTGGTGATACTCTAGAAAACAGATGTGATCATCAGAAAACAATAACTATAATAAAAGTACATTATAAAGTACCAAACTTATGTACCTGTTTATAAAATTTCATGCATAAAAATATTCTACTTATATATGAAATATTTCTAAAACTTATGTGAGAACTAGAAAATAATGTAATGACCCACGCTAAAAAAGCTAATCCCTGGTACTTGTTGGCCAAAACCCTTGACCTGACACATTTCCTATCCTGATACAAGCCAGCCAGCTATTTCCTGGCATTCATAAATTCATCCCTTATGATGGAGGCAGTATGGTCATCTTAAATGTCAGGAAAAAGCCAAAACCTACGAGAAAGCAGCACCCAAAAGCTGGATCCACACTAGAAACACTTTTAGTTAGGTAATGAAAAAATTATTTCAAGATGACAGCATATGAAATTTTCAACAAAAAGCTATGTAGGTGTAACCATGTGGTAATGACCATGTAATTCTTAGGATTAATGGCATCTCAAATGGTGAGATTTTATTAAGCAGACCTTGAAGAAGGTACTTACAAAGGGGGTATTCCAGTATGCAATATTTTGCAGAATATGGAAAATGTCAGCAGGTTTCTCAGTTTTCAGACTTCAGTCACCTGCTATGTACTACACTACATGCTTCCTCAGGAATTTAATCAAATACATAAACACATTTCCTCTCTTCTGCATTATTGAGTTCTTAACAATACTGTTATATCATAAAATATTATGAAAAGAAGGTCATGCATACTAACAGGTAAGAATATAAAAGGAATTTATCATGACCATCAAAATATGGCACAACATTTCTAACTTAATCTAAACTACACCATCAAAAGCTGGTAATAGTCATGCACACCTTTTCGTAATTCTTCGTCTTTGAGGACATCATGAGCATCATAAGTTACACCATGCATTCTAAAAATCTGAACTACAGCATTGCTAAATCCACATTTCGGTTCTTCTGGGACACCTTTCATAAAGACGACAACTTTATTCTTCTTCACCAACTTCTCTACATTATCTGCTATTCCGGACGTAAACGCACGGCACAATGACGTGATAACACTGCAGCTGTGAATATTTAAAATATCAGTTCGAGTTATAATATTCATTATATAAACTTTCCAATGTCACCATGTGCCATGTGCGAGTCAACTGTTATCTGCATCGATTGTACATCATCGACTAATTTAAGTATCGAGTGAATATCAGATAATAATCGATTGAAAGGAATCGAATAAGGAAACGGAAGTGCGAGAATCTGAGACTACGATTCTCGTACTTAGATTATCGAGAATCGTAGTCTCAGATTCTCGCACTTCCGTTTCCTTATTCGATTCCTTTCAATCGATTATTATCTGATATTCACTCGACATTTAAATTAAATTACTATTCACATATCGTGAGCGTAATTCCGGAACTGTTCGGAGAGATTATTATCGTGATCACAATAATATGAATGAACCCTATCCTGAGTGAGACGAGTCCGGTCAATTTCCTTGTCTCTCACAGCTTCATGTTACATGATCACCCATCTCATCTAAATGCTTTGATCACCTTAAAATTATTTGATGAAGCCCGTGTTTGTGTCCATCTTAATTTAATTCAGATCCAAATGTTATCCTCAGCACCCTGTTAACGAACATGTTTAATAAATTCGGGTAATGCTCGTTCCCATTATTTCAGAACATATTCGTCTGTTGTCCAAGGCTATAATTTTTCCTGTAGTTTTTTATGGGTGTGGAACTTATTCTCTGACACTAAGGGAGGAGCGTAGACTGAGGGTGTTTGAGAACAGGGTGATAAGGAGAATATTTGGGCCCAAGAGGGGTGAATTACTAGGAGGCTGAATAAAGTTGCATAATGATGAGATCTTCGGGTTCCATGGAACGAATGATATATTTTGATCACACTAGGCTGATATCAGGTTCTCAAGTCTTATTCTACCCCACGTCGCTTTCGTCTGCAGAATAGGACTTTTTCAGTTCCTGAACTACCGACGGTTTTGTATCAAATTCCATACTGAGTTCTGAAACTTGAAGCAAGATGCATTCTGCCTTTACAATTCCCTGTTTAAAGTATGGAAGCAAATTTATTTTGGACACCATTAAAAGCACACCTGCGCAAAATTAAGTCAGACGATGTACTTCATAGAGGTAAAGCTTCTCCTGGCACTTAAGAAGAACCACGCCATGAAGATATATTGGGGGCGTGGAAGTATAACTCCACTCTTTCTTGACCTCGGGACTAGATATAGATCCATTCAGTAACTTAAATGCTCAAAAACACGTTTTTATTCGCCCTGACATGGATTGTTTCATATTTCCTGGCTCTGAAACCCCTTATCTCTTAACAATTCCAACTTTATAGCGGCCTAAACAAAGAAAATATTTATACACAAAACTTCAATTTTTGAGAGTTCTAACTTTATCATTTAAGTTCATTGCTAACCTCTCATACAGGGCTTTGTTTCATGGAGTTGGTTCTACAGTCAAACGTAAGGGACAGGACTGTGAGAAAAAATGGCCAAGGCTGTTCCAAACGCTTAAAAAAGTTTCGCGCTGTTGCAAAAATACATTGGGATAGAAGAACCTAGTACATTTATGTTTGTAGGCCCTCTGATTCAAACTTTGGACGACTTATAATTATTACAAAGCCATTTAAGTAATTCCGGCGGCGTGGAAGTATAACTCCACTCTTTTTTGACCTCGGGACTAGATATAGACCCATTCCTACATATGTGTGTTCATATGTACTGCACTGACATGAATGTGTTATTTGTATGTATTCTTATTTGTTGGGCGTGTTCTTGAGACAGCTGTAAGGTGCAAACTTTAACCTTTCCACTCATATACCTCTGATCCTGCATTTAATTCAGTAACTACCAAATCAGCTTTGGTAACACCTGAGCTTCTAATAACTTTTAAGAAATCCACCAAAATAAAATAGAGGTAGGGTTCAATCGGTCTAGGTAGGCGAGCTGTTGTGACCTGGGTGTTAAACATTGCGTTTTAGTATAAGCAGGGACTATTTTGATAGCCTGAATAACTATTAGCTGCTCTTGAAAAATCCTGTGTAATGTAATTGGAACATTCAGTAACTTAAATGCTCAAAAACACGTTTTCATTCGCCCTGACATGGTTTGTTTAATATTTCCTGGCTCTGAAACCCCTTATCTCTTAACAATTCTAACTTTATACGGGCCTAAACAAAGAAAATATTTATACAGAAAAATTAATTTTTTGAGATTTCTAACTTTATCATTGAAGTTCATTGTTAGCCTCTCATGCAGGGCTTTGTTTCATGGAGTTAGTTCTGCAATTAAACGTAAGGGGCAGGAGCGTGAGAAAAAATGGTCAAGGCTGTTCCAAACGCTTAAAAAAGTTTCGCGCTGTTGTAAAAATACAATGGGATAGAAGAACCTAGTATATTTATGTTTGTAGGCCCTCTGATTCAAACTTTGGACGATTTATAACTATTATAAAGCGATATTAAGTAATACGGAAAAGATAAGGACAGTTATAACCTGCAATTTACTTGCTAAAATGCATTCATATGAATTTCGCCATTTTACATTCGAGGGGTGCGGGGATCGATTCTGCCATGTTGCTATGACGTCACTTGCGTGAGGTAATTGCAGTGTCTGTTTGTACGTCTGACCATAGTTGACAACACACCCCTTATTAAAATAAACAATAAAATAGAGCCATAATAAATTTTTGTTTTTATTTCAAACTGAAATGTTACTAAAGTAAAAAATAATTTGTTTGTCCTTGGACATTTCTATCCGCAGTTCTGTCACTTGAGGTGCTATCTGTTCGTCATCGGTGAACGTGAGATTCATTCTTGTTGACTGCTTCATATTCCTGGGTCTCCGGTTTGAATCTCGACTCAGAGACACTCTACCCTAACAGGTGCATTTATTTATTTTCACCCAGTTTCTACAAACGGGTAATTGAATATGTTTTAAAATCGGCCACATGCACTTCCGTACATCTTTTATACGTCACAACTGCATACTGCCCATCGACGTTTAGGCTAAATTGTGCGGTTAAAAAGCAGAAATAAGTGACGTAAACAGTCTGGCAAGTGTTTATTAGTTTCAGTAAGGACCAGTTCGTATTCCCTAGGAAATTATGCTCCCGGGAAGCTAACAGCTGGAGGTCAGATCGGAGTACAAAATTTTGTATTAAATGAATGGCTTATTTGACTCTTTGCAGACGGAGATATGTATAAATAGTGTTTGGTGTTTGGGTCAGTACTTCCAAGAAACAATAATTAAGTTATGTTGCAATTTTATATTTATATAATTGTAAAATCCTGAAAATATGAAAATATTCCCGAAATTTGCGGCTCGTCTGTATGTCTTGTGTAGTCTGATTTCTAACTTTGAATTTGATTCCTCTGGGCGACAGGTGCTACTCCTGATAACGTCTGACATCTAGCGGACGAAGTGAAGGTAAGGCTTATATTATCAAGACGCAACGGCCAATCAGGAGCAAAGTTGTTGTATCGTGTGGCGAGTATGAACGTAGCTGGCTGCCTGTCTGTGTTCTAGAACTTTCTTCCAGTTTTGCAAGTTGCATTGACTACACAGCTTACAAGTATTTGTGACTTCATTTTATTTCACTTCTTTTAAATGCAGTTATAAATTCAAATTAGTTATCATTCCAACCTAAATTGCATGATTAATGTTAGCGATATCCATTAATATGAAGGATCAGTTTCAAAAGTTCATTGCCATTTTGGCGCCTTGTAATACAAGTTCGTAGCCATTTTGGTTTTTTCGATTTGTAATTTTATGGCTCTAACATGAATATTAAAATCTGTAGTTTTGTTTATAACTGAAACGAAGCATTCGTTACAACTTTATAATAATTTAAAAAAAATTGCAGTTATAATTTCGACTTTTGTAGGCTGTATTACCAGACTAGGAATTTCATAATTACTGTGTAAATATCGATCAACATGTAATTATGGCGCCTTTTTATAACCTGGGAAACAAGTGGGAAATTAAGGTACTGTAAAGTGAATAACTTATTCAGAAGTTCATACAGATTTCTTTGCCAAATTTTAAAGTAATACAGAATATTCTGTTGACAATAATACATATAAATCATATCAAGGAGCTGCATAATTAATATGAAGCATTCATTGCACAAGTTCTAGGCATTTTCGTTTTCCAAGTTTTATGTTATGTTATCAACATAAATACTAAAACTAATATGAATTATAATATCACATATCAATAATGAGTGGGCTTTCATAGAAACTTAGGTTTGGGGTTAGATTTATTGCTGACCATAAATCACACAGTTCTCATTTATTATTTAGTTTATAAATTGAATGCCTCCGTTATAAAATTGTAGTCACATGAATCATACTTTGTGTTGAAATAATTTCAACGCTGAGCAATAGCCTAGTTTTTAGACTAGTTTCCATAGAGACAGTTTAGAATGAATAGGTCCTATGTGGAGCTATTTAAACAGTTATTATAAAAATAGGTGTTACAGGACTTAATTTTGTTAAATAATAATATTAAGTCTGTTAGCATTATGATAAACATAAGTACAATAGCCAGTGTTGAACAGTTGTCACTGACATTTAGAAATTACTCTTTAACTGTCATAGATTTAAGTTAATTATTACTTACATTACTTTAATTTGTCAATGACAAGATGCAAAATGCTATTTTAAGCAATATTTTTATATATTTTAAGCTATCCTGACTAAGAGATTTTGTAGTTTTTCTCAGTCCTTCTGGGAAAGTAACCTCAAACAGCCATGGCATATCCTGTCCTCATACTTTAATATAATAGTACATAATGACTCCTCCCATTCCAAACGCCCCCCCCCCCACAGACCTTGTTCTGTTGTGACCATTCCATAACTCTATCCAAGCGTCATCTTTCTTTAGGTTGAGACTTTAAATGTTTTGTGTGCTGTTATCGGAGCTCCTGCTGTCAACAATTCTCTGCACTTTCTTCTGTATTCTTGAAAAATGTTATCTTTCTTCTCCTTTATAACATTGTCACATGCTGGCTACGTAAGACTATTAACAGTTCAATGTGCTTCTGGTGTTATTAATGCTTACTTCTGATTGGTTCCTTCCGGTAAATAGTATCGGACTGATATAACCTTGACACAAAGTTTGTGCAGTTGATACAGCGTTCGTAAATAGCCTACCAATAAATAACTGTTTGGTGTGACAAATGGCTAGATGAAATGCAATTTCGGTCAAATATTTGACTGATTTAGGGGCCCTCATTGCCCGAAACTGCTTGAAAGGAATTTGTTTCAAACGTATGCTTTAACTAGACTTCTGAGTAGGCTACATGATGTCGTCAGAATCTGTTCAAGGCTCCACCGGCAGACGGAGACGGAGACAGAAACGGACAACGCCTACATGATTCACGGTTTGTGCTTAAAACTGTTGACAGAATTAAACATTCGGCGATGTACGGTAAACGCGAAAAGAGTTTGAGAATTGTTAAATGTGGATGCAAATTACGCAGAAATACTTAACTACCAGACAGAGTAGCTGATGGATATTTAATCGGTCAGGAAATTTCTTGATATTTTATAACACGTAGGTTCACGTTTTCAAATCAACGCTTTATATGCAAATTTTGGTTATCCTTTTGAGATGTAGATTTTATCACGGTATCATTGTCAGAATGAGGACAAAACCTAAACGCAGACTGAAGAAACAAACGTCATTTCGCACCATTAAATAGTTTTAAATATTTATTTAAAACCATATTGTGACGCTGGTAACAACTTCGTATAATTTATATAATTAAGAAATGTCGACTGATTTTATAGACTATCGGGTCTATTACTCCCAACATATTCAAGACAATATTTAATTTAAAAAAGTTCTTCGCATAATTTTAAATTCCTGAAAAAAATTTCCATTCAGACTCATGTAAATGTGCGTCACATATAGTAAATATTAAAACTTCGTCGGAGCCGGATATAAAAATTATTTATGTCAGATCCCACACATGACTTGTACAAATCGCCAATCTATTTGCATGACTAACACGCTACCATTTCTTAATATTTCTAATTATGGGTTTCCTTCTTCATGCATGGCCGGCAAATGCTAACTCCGTGCGATTTGTACGTTCATATGTGCCCACTGACATCGTTTGCTGGTTCTGAGTTAAACAATTCTCTATTCAATTTCTTCAAAAAGTTGCATTGGTTAAATTAATTTACTTGAATTTTCTCTGCTGATACAGATTCTGAATTTTGAAGACGTAAGCATCCAATTACATCAGTGTTTCTCACACTGTGGTGCGCGGTTTGATACTGGTTCGTAGAAATGACCAAAATTTATTTTTAAAATGTTTCGACTATTTGGAAATATTGTAACTATAATTCGTAGCCTACTGCAGTGTTGTTAGCAATCATACACGTTCTATTGCGCCTTTACGGAAAAATGAACTGTTTGTTATGCAAGAACACAAGTGATTCTTGAAGTACTTTCGGCCAACCCCTGTGCGCAGGTCACGTGACGAATAAGCTATCTCTTCAAGTTGGTAAGACGAGTGTTTGTAGGCCCTACATAAAAAACTGCACATGAACATATTTTATTAGGCCTACATGTTTTAATTTCTGCGTGAACCGTTTTCCGTGTTTGATAATATTTCTGAAAATGAACATTGATATTAATTTATTATTTAAATTTCTGGTCATAAGTGACGAAAGTGGACAAGAGGCAATTAATAATGACCTGATAATATTGACAGAAGTCCCCGACGCTATTAGATGTGACGGACAGACGAAAAACTTACAAAGGCCTTGTAGGTAGATACCAGTTGTCTTCAGTCCTGAAGATGAAGACAGTATATCCCTTTGAAACGTTGTCATCTACAACCAGGGTGACAGATGTGGACATCTGCATCGCCATGATAACCTCAGATCTTCTGTATACGACTTTCTCTTTCTCAGTATTTTCGTGATTTTCTTCAGTAACTTACCTGTATAGAATGTCTTCCAGAGGTGGTCAACACCGCTTTCTTATCAGGGATTCTGTTACCCATTGCTTCGTATGTTTTCCTTCACTAATGATTGTGAAGAAGAACAATCATGCGAGCACTACTGTGCTGAGATTGGATGTTTGCATTAATGTGCCAAAGTTAGGATGTGAGCACTAGTGTGCTGAAAATAGATGAGCACTAAAGTGCTGGAGTTAGATGTGAGCACTAGTGTGCTGAAAATAGATGAGCACTAAAGTGCTGGAGTTAGATGTGAGCACTAGTGTGCTGAAAATAGATGAGCACTAAAGTGCTGGAGTTAGATGTGAGCACTAGTGTGCTGAAAATAGATGAGCACTAATGTGCTGGAGTTAGATGTGAGCACTAGTGTGCTGAAAATAGATGAGCACTAATGTGCTGGAGTTAGATGTGAGCACTAGTGTGCTGAAAATAGATGAGCACTAAAGTGCTGGAGTTAG
>NW_019059645.1:2220149-2235793 GCF_000696155.1 Zootermopsis nevadensis | reverse complement strand
CTTGAAGGTATTCAGAAGTACTAACTTATCCGAGGAGAACTGGATCAATACTGCACAGTATGATATTTTAATATCTTATGTATAAATTTAATTTATATACAATTGTGATTAGACGGAAAAAAAACACACGAATAAAGTGTAATAAGTAGTGGAGCTTTCTTAGTTACATCTGCTATTATCTACCAGTACAGGGATCTATACCGCTAATGTGTTTCTGTTATGGGAAATCCAGCGAGGCAGATGAGGTCCACACCATTCCAGTACATCTTCACGATTATGTCATACAACGTACTGTCGCAGGATCTACTTCAGAGCCATTGGCACCTGTACACTCAACACAATCGCAGTGCCCTGGAGTGGGAGCATCGTAGCCAGCTCTTACTCAGCGAGATCAAAGAAGCCAATGCTGATGTATGTATCGGTCACACGTGAACCCATTGATCTGTGTATTGTGTCCATATAATGTCTGCCTGTGCAAATGAAAGATAACATCTGCTATCGTTCATGCAACAGGTTCCTACCAGTTGATGCTTTCATTGGTGCCACTCATACGAAAAATAAAATTCCATTTCTCTTTTTCAATGTAGGTAATTATGTCTATAATGTGTTGTGTGTAAGTTTATGATAGCAGCAGTAACAAGAATAACAAAAATGGTAGTAAAGTTGTCCCTGGTATTTAAGTTAGCACTATGTCATGGAAGTATATTGAAGAGTGGAGGTATTGCTCCACACATTCTTGATCTCGGCATTAGGTGGGGTAAGTGGTCAGCTTCACACCCCAGCCACTTTGTTGCTGAGGAAAACTTTGGGGTAAGAGGCTGGATGGACCCTATAGCCAGTCATCGCGGGGAAGAGAATATAATTTGGACCTCCCAGGAATTTAACCTCGGTCATCCATCCTGTAACCCAGTTACTATACAGACTGAGCAATTTCAGTTATGATGATGATAATATTAATGTATCTTACGGAGTCCTTTTGACAGTTGTTGAAATTTGATATAAGACACATTTGTTTAGTATTATCTTGTGAAAATGTCATTGATCTAAATACATTTTGGATGTAAAATTTCCGGAATGAAATATATCCAAGGTAGTCATTAATATGATGATAAGTGTGTATCATTGAAAGCATCAGACCTGCTATCACTGCAGTATGTTGCTGATGAGCGCTTGAATTGCACATACCAAGGCTGCAGATAAACATTTAAAACCCATCCAATTCTTGTAATGCAGTTATTTTTCAGATTCTGTGCCTCCAAGAAGTGCAAGCGAACCAGTTAAACACATTTTACAGTCAGCTTGAGGATTTAGGTAAGAAACTAAGTTATTCAATTCTAAATGGTTCTGACAATGGTGGATTACACTTAAAATTATTTGTTATTTTCCATTGTCTTTGTTTAGAAGAAAAACCACAGCATTTCAGAAACTTACCCTGTTTCCGTCTTCAGGCGAGATGGAAGGTACCTACGAGGTTGGGTCCGTCAGAAAGAGCTAGTCATTTGCCTTGTTACAGATAATGAGAGTCTACATTTTCTTGAAGAATTTAGTAGTGCATAATATTAGTGGATTCTGTGACATACTCTGAATGCCTGTCTTGTGTGTTGGCAGGCTATATGGGCATTTACAAACAACGGACTGGAAACAATGTCGACGGTGTTGCCATTTACTATAAGTCTGACATGTTTCATCTGTCAGATCACACGTCTGTTGAATACTACCAGCCTGACATCAGCATTCTTGACCGTCACAATGTAGGTCTGATTGCGAAGCTTGCCGTTAAAGCAAACCCTAGCAAACATTTGGTGGTAGCTACAACTCACTTGTTATTTAATCAAAATCGTCATGACGTGAAGATGGCGCAGACCCAGCTCCTGCTTGCAGAAGTGGAGAGGTTTGCATATGAAAGCAGGTATGTGCACAATCCAGGCCAGTGGAAGATTCTACATGGGTAGGGGGAGTTATGGTTGGCCACTTCTCCTACACTGCGCCTCCATGAACCACTCAGACTGCGCCCTGCCATCTTAGGAGGGAGCAATGTAATAAATATTTATATTAATTTGTTTTAATCAAGTAAAGTTACATTATTTGTCAGTGAACTTTCATACAGCTGTTTTACATCAAACATATGCTGGCAGAAGTGGTTTACAAGTGTCCCTGTCTTTAAAAATTATTTTCTAACAAAGAAGTACAATTGTGCCTTTAATGTCCCACTGAAACCAAGAACATCCCATTGACAATAGCAACTGGTTAGCATGGGGGAAGGCATGTTGATGGGGGGTACTGCTAGATGGACAGATGGGGGAAAATCAGTGTTGATTCTTTTGTTGACAGCAGTGTAGTATAGAACAAAAGGTTTAACACTACAACCATCTGACCTGTTGCTCATGATCACTTTATAAGTGTTAACTTAGTAACTCCTAAATTATTGCACTTAGTTGGTCTATTTAAATCATTATTGTATATAGGAATGGCCAGGGAATATTATTTTAGTGCTACCTACATACAAGACAGACCCTCCTATGTTATGCAAGACTCGGCTTACGCGCATCTTAATTTGTTGGTGTGTTATTTCACTTGCGCTACTGTAATTCAAATGCTCTGCCTCTTGCAGGTTTGGGAATTCCACATACTGCCCTGTGATAATCACTGGTGACATGAACTTTCAGCCCTACACGGGCGTATATAAACTGCTGACTCGAGGGAGATTTCAGTATGAAGGACTTTCCAGTAAGACCCTCACCGAGAGTCTCCATGGACAAATTCTGAAAAAAGAACTTATTCCCAAGAGCCTGAATATATTGAACTCTTGCCAGCACTGGGGGATTCTGAGCAGTCGTGAGACAGGAAACCTAAGTCACACAGAAGAGCTCAAGTTCTTGAAGGTATGTGGCATATGTCTAACATAGTGGTTGCAGTGGAAAAATCAAATAAAATGCCAAAGAGTAATAAATAATTAGTAATACTAAACAAGTCATAATAGTTTCAGGTCTGGCAATTATTCTTAGGTTACTTTTAAACAGAAAACGTTTTGAGATGTGTGGCAAATTGGCATGCCTCTTCAACATTAACAAGTAACAGAATAAGGCCATATAGACACGTTTTAAGAACAAGTGAAGAAAATGCCCCAAATAAGGTTTTGAACGTGAAAGTATGACTGTAGTGTCTATATGTGGGACCAGGGTACTTAAACCTCCTATTCATGACTAGCCTGTAGACTCAATATGCTTCATGCACAAATTTTTTGTACTTGACAGTGAGCTGGCTTAATTGTGTAGGTCTGCTTTTGTATGATGGCATTAAATTTTTACAAGCCTTAGAGTTGTAAATTTCCTTTGTGCTCACTCTGTATTTTGTACTTTATTAAAAATGTGTCGAGTGTTGTTTTAGACTTATAATACGGATCACCAGAGGATCATGAAGGAGCTAAATATGATCAGCAAAACACCGAAGTCATTTGAGGATTTTGTGAAGAATGCCAAGTTGGAGGGACTTGAGGAAAACTTTAAATCATGCATCGGGCCCAGCACAATTCCTCCAATGCCAAAAGAAAGGTGACGGCAGATTTTCTCTGCATTTCTGTACATTGTGATATTGATTTACAAGGAAAAGTTATTTATGACTTTGACGCTGCAGTATCTCGAGTACGTGGGTGAGCTCTTCTGGAATATTTTTGTACTTAGAATCAGACTACGCCTTCTATTCATTTTTATCATTTGAGTGGTGATTGGGATTGGACACTCATGGCTGTTTATAGTTCTGCTGGATACAAATAGAATCTATTGTACTAGAGTTGAGAAGGTTTGACAGTGGGCCAGCAGTCAGAGAATTAATTGTTGAAAGTGGTCTTTCCATTGCTGTATTGTATGAAAGTCTGTCTGTCGTGTCATTCCAGGTTTGCAACTGGTCAGCTGACCCATAATCTGAATCTCCGCTCAGTGTATAAACACAGGAAGAAGTGTCGTGACCCTGCGGTCACTACAAACCATGGAACATGGATAACTGTAGACTACATATTCTACAGGTTTGTTTTTTTGTGAGAACTGAAGTTTTAATCCATTTAACTTACTGGTTCCTACTGTTTTTCATAGGATATATAAGACCGATGAATAAAGGCAGAAAGTAAATGAACACAGATTCTGATGTGGGACACTTTTGACTGTGTTATTGTAGTTTTGGACACCATTAAACTGAATTCTGGTGAAATAGAGCCATGACAAAAACAATTCAAAAGTTGATGAGACCTCCCAACTTTCATCCAAAACATTCACAGTAATCCCTATCGTCTTCACGTTTTTGTGTCAGCACTACAGCAACTACACTTAAAACAGCTGTTATCATAATGTCTAGTCGTACTTTTGTGAGATTTGAGTTTATCCCAAGTGCATATATGCAAGCATCAAAATTATCAAGTCTCATAGTTGTTATCAATAAAATGTCATATTTTAAAGTAGCATTAAAAAGGTACTTAATTACACTGTTTTTTCTCTGTTGATGAATTTCTAATGTTTACGAATGAGCCATATCATTCATTATAGTTTTCCATCTTTAGCACTTTGATCCATTTTCTAAACTGTGATGCTGTTGTTTATAGCTGCCTTAAGAGTGAGAAATACAAGAAGCTCGTCGAAGGCAGTCTGAAGCTCGTGAAGAAGTATAGGCTGCTTACTGCATCTGAAGCTGAGTCGCTTGGCCCCATCCCAAATTTTGCTTCACCATCTGATCACTATCCCTTGCTTGCCACATTCCACTACTCATTTTGAATATCAGTGCTTTGACATGCATAAATGATGTGGTGGGTTATGAATTAGTTGCCAGAATTTGGTATAAAAGAGTGACATTGTGTTCTAGAAACAGCTGCCCTAGAGGGTAGTTTTACAAATATTAGCATTGTTTGGTTTATAGATTTGAGTATTTGATAGGAATCTTAAATCTATTTATAAAAATAAATGTTTTATGTGTTCAATTTAACTTGAGACCATTTTCTTGTTATGTCATTACTGAAACTGGATCATAAAATCGGTACGTCAGACATCTGTGCCGGGAGTGAGCACATGCAATGGTACTTGTTGACACAGGTGGTCCTTGTTTCTATGCTGGTAACCCTGTCGTAATCAGGCCCTACATTTACAAAGACACTGTTACACATAAAGGAATACTATTTTTTGTTTCCTAGTATAAAAATCACTTGATCATATGTGCCCTTATGGGAGCCATATTTAACCAGGGTTTAACAGGTACAAACTTCTCAGAAATTCTTGAGATAACAGAAGTTCCACATCCACGGTCCTACCGGAAAATAGACTGACTTACTGTCGGAATGTTGTTTAACTTTGTTCGATTGCATTGGTCTTGTTGAAAACTGCGCTGTTATCAGTTCACTGTTGCCATTATACAGTTGTCATAAATGTTAGATGTTCTAAATTAGAGACTGCCTGTATTTTAATTTAGACTTACTTTTGTCATTCATGTGCACCGTTAAATGAGTAGTCCTTACACCTGGATTGTAAGCATAAAAATCTGAACCCTTAGAAAGCAAATACTGTCATAGAATGATATACTTTGAAGTGAATGGCCTCTTTAATTTGTAAGTCCACGTCTATTTTGATGGTCACAGTTTCATGCATTAACAAACACCTATTTTCGGGAGTTGATTAGTACATTGAGTTCCGAGATCATACCCAGATAATTGCCATGTCTGGCATTGTACATTAGGCTGAAGGTCACACTATGATGGTATTGTTTTAGTTTCCTTGGCAACATTCACCACAGTTTGTCAAAAGTAACTTCATTCTGTTAGAGCTATAATGTTTTGGGTTGTCAGTTCAAATGTTTTTGTCCAAAATTCAGTTTTGTTAGTTTTTAGATGAATGTCCAGCTTTTAGAAATTGCAATACAGATTGAGGTTGCGTTTTTCGGTTAAAATGTTGTCTATAATTTGATTGTCAGTTATTAATTGAATGTTCTTTGTGTTTGTTCATAATTTACAGCAGATTAAGACAGTTCTTGAATTTAGTCCAAATGGAAATTTGTAATGTAGGTGGCACAATTCCACCAGAGCAAAGAAAATTTATATATATCTGTTATTGTCTGACATACATTGGATTACATACATTTAATCACTGCCCTTAAAATAAACAGCTGCCTTTCTCTACAGCTATAATTTATTTTCCATAAAAGTATAAGACGTTCTTAAACAAGGAAAGAATATGAAGTTTCAGGAATTAAAATGAGAAGCTGAGAATAGGGAAAACTGGCGAACTCTTTTTGGGCAGAAGAATGGACCTGTCGTCAGACAGAACACTAAAAAAAAGTATAAACAGCTTTGTTTTGTTCTCAGCCACATAAACAGTGAATAAATTAAGTCTTGCGTACTGCTATTAGTTACAGCATTTACTTTCATCCCCTATAGATAACATTTTAATGAAACATCTACAGAAATCATTCATTGCCTTGTGAGCTCTCAAATGATCTGAAAAAGATCTCTTTTGTTGGAGAGAGACAGGAAGAGTTCATTTGTTGAGGATTTACCTGTATCAGATGATAAAGATTTTGTGTAATTAATGACAAGAAAAGTTGTTGTTTGAAAATGTTTAGAAATTTCTACCACACTTCTTAACATTTTAAAAGAACAATTTTACAATACAGAAGTACCAAAATTCAGAACCCTAAATTTTTGTATTAATAAGCATGTACCTAATGGAAAGGTTTGTTCCCTGCATCCAGATTGTATTAGCAGTGTTAGACTTGTGCAATATTGTTTTCCTTGAGCCGACTACATCTGGCTCTGATGTGATGGCGAAACTTTGAAAGGGGTGCGCATGCGTGTGGGGAGGTTAAGCTGGTTTAGGAGGGGGTACTGATTTGGGCTGAACCCACACAGACGCTCACTCTGGCTGTAGCTACAGATTCGGTTGGCAACGTTCTCTCCGGCTGGGCACTCCCTTTGAGGCGACATTGGTTTGTATGTGTTTTCACGTTGTAGTTGCCCTTCCAGATTGGTATTGGATTTGTTGTGTTGGTGGATGGGGCAACCACTGTGTTTTGGACTTATTTTTGGTCCCTCGGGGTCGTCAAGGCCGGGGAGACGAATTGAGTATTGCCGAGAGTGAGCCGTGTCGTGGGGCTTTTGTTGTACTTATGTTTTGCTTGAGAGTTTCATTGTTTGTAGTAGGGCAATATATGACCCCGTGTAATGTACATGTATCATAATTTGTTTCTTGCTGTGTTTTGAGTACACTCTTTTCAGGGGCATGGGCAAAGTGAACCTATGACATATAGAACTGAACCCCCTCCTCCCCCTTTTGACTGTTGTTGAGAAGGGGGGAGGGGATCATCCTCTTACTTGAAACAAGATATTTTGCTCATTTTTTTTCCTAAAATGTTCTGAATTGTGTTAAATTCTGATAAATAAATGTCTTTAATTTTCAAAGAAGCACTGTTACCCTTTTCTGTTATGCTTATGATGCCCTGAAGCATGAGGGAGCTGTAGGTATCTCTGAAATGTTGGTAAACTTCTACCAGATCATCCCAGAAGTCATCGTCATACTCACTGCCTTGAGAACCTGAAATCTCAGTCTTGTCTAACAAGACAGTCATGCACAGAACATGTCCTGCAGGCGCCTTTGGTGAAATGTCCTCGTGAAGAATGTACAGGGTTCAAAAATATCACAGACTCAAAATAAAAGGGATTCATTTTATTTTAAGATTGAAAAAAGTTACATTTACATAACTGTTTAAACATTTTTAAAATTACAGTCAAACATAACCATGTCATATGACCCCACCAAATTTTAAACTTGTCTAATATGATCAAAAAAAAATTTCTATAAATACAGTTTGTCATTAAATATTGCCACAGTGCCCATCTGATAGCGTGATAAGTTAATGAAACAGCAAAACACTAACAATCCTACATAAGTACATATGAATATGAAATTATAAATTCATTTTCTTTGTAAGGGGGGGGGGGGGTCGCTTAACATCCAAGTGTACAATTAAGTTATAACATTTCTATAGATTTGTAATATAAGTGTATTATATACATACAAAAGAGTTCTGTGGGAATATAACAATTGATAACCAAGTTAGGTTAGGTTATCTTTCTTTTTAAACCCCCTTGGCACCATTCAGGAAAGGGAAAACTCGAGTGACACTTTTTAAAACAACTTTTGCACATCATAAGTATGAATGCTGTAACTGCAGGTTTTTGGTTAAAGTTCCAGTCCAAATCGTGTATCAAGAACAAATCACAGAGACTGGAGCAATAGTATCGTTTGTGCAAGACATACTTACAATGGCAGTCAGCTTTGAGTCTCCATAGATTCTTGGCAAAGCAGGATTTGAGGTTCTTATGACTGTGTGTATGAAGATGGCTGTCTTCTGGGTTGTAGCACCATGTAGTATGGTAGTTTACCAACATTTCAGAGATCCTCATCACCCTGGAGGCAGCAAGGACCTCTGAAATGGTAAACTTCTACCAGACTACACGGCGATACAACCCAGAAGACGGCCATCTTTAGATTCTTGACAGTTTCCCTTCCTGACAAATACAAGACCAAACTTAGTGCATCTGCACATAAAAGGATCGAGCCACATTACAGCCGGATCTGTCACCCCCAAATCCTCACTACAGTCACTTGAAGTTTATCCCCAGTTCCTATAATAAGTTTCTAACCAGAGTATATGCTGTCTTTTCTTGAAAATGAGCCAAGAGAGACAGTACACAGCACACTTACTTGATATTATAAGAGAAAAACTTCCCTCAACCACACAAATTTAATGAATGACAACAATGGATACATATATATTAGTGCAAAAAGTGTTTGAGATGGAAGAATAAATATTTAGGCTTATTATGACTCGAGGACAATAATTTGAGAGTTGGAAAGCGAACACAATTACATAAAAGTCCAAGAGGCTGTAGAAAAGTTCATTCCCAGTGTTCCATGGAAACCTGCGGGTGTGGATAAGTTTTACTTATTAAAATCACAAATTACTGAGTTGCTTCTGACCAAAATTAGAACTTTTAAAGTTGTAATTCTGGCCCAGGAACAAAGCTAGAATTTTGAATTCTGATTGTGCATAATTTCCTTTTAGAACAAAGTGTGCCAGCCTCGGAAAGTTGTCTTGTACATTATCTCACGCGAGTGATCGGCATTCTGGCAGTTTAATGTCATTCCTCTTCAGGTAAATGTTTCTCTTTCAATATCAGCAATGCCAGAATTATGTTAGTGCAAAACTGACGAAGTGATGATTCAGTGAACTTTCCTTTACTCGTTTTAGGAGCGATATTTGAAAAAAGCAGTTTGTTCCTCCGCTGCAACATGCAGTGTGAAATTTTATGTACACAACACATCATAAAGGCAGTGGCTTTCTTTCTCCATTATTTTCTGTACAAAATCTTGTCGTCCTGTTTTGGCATAAGGTTCCGCCGGTATTATTTTAGGTCAGGAGGGTTCCATGGACAAAAAAAGGTTGGGGAACACTGGTCTAAGTGATTTTAAACATACGAAGACTTTGAGAACTGTACATTGTAAATTTCTGCAAGTCACAGACTGCAGACACAACAAAAACATTTCCAACATTATCGCAACATGGTCCATATTTATATTATTTAAAAGAATGTGCTTGAAAGAAAGATAAAATGGGAGTAACCTTTAGAGAAAACTAACATCCAAAAGACAAGGTATTTTGAAATACAGAAGATGGAAACAGTAGCAGATTCATTCTTCAGAAGTCTTCAACTTGAGAATGAAATGTAATAAAATTACACATCCACAACCATCTTTTTGTGTATGTCTGTATTTCCAACCACCTAAAAGAAATAAACCAAAAGAAGTTGTTAACATTAAATAACATGAAAGGCAGGAAAGTTGTTTTTACAAGAAAATTACTCTGCTGAAATGCATATTAAGAGTGAAATTTGAGTGGAATTCTGCTTCTGCCCAATTTTACAAAAATTGTACCTAGTCTTCTTACTTCACTTTCACCTTTCTTTAATGATGTTCACTCACAGAACTTGTGATATTAAAGGATAAATATGAAACTTTACTGTTCTTTCCGGAGCATGCTGAGCTTCATACGATAGCTAGTCCAAAAATTATTTTTTTATAGAACCCAAAGACACATCACCATGTCCCATAAAGGCCTATTCCAATTCAGCTCACATCTTCATAATATAGTATGTTCATTTTAATATTATCCTCTAATTAGTCTCTTCAATTAGGTTTCCTAATCACATTTGTTTCTCCCACATGTTATCCAGCAAATCCTCATCAGAATAACACATTCAAAGACATTTAATAATGGTGAAAAAATCATGATATTCATTAATCTAGCATGTTCCAACTCCAAAGGTAATTCACAAGAAATTGTGTTAAAAACTTTAAATACAACTAAGCAATTAGTTGCAGTTTGTCTCATTTTAAAATGTGTAAGTTTTAAAAAATGTATTTCTGCAATATGAAAAATGTTCATCTTTTCCTAAATGTCTTAATCTTATGTGATATTCCCCTATTCTTGCAAAAAACAAATACATTTACTTTCTTATGCATGAATTTTAAACATAATTTACTCACAGAACAAAACTCGTCAAAGTTAATTTTGCCATCCTCATCTCTGTCGGCGAACAAAATTGTTTTGTCTACAATTTGCTGGAGCTGCGTGTCCTTCAAATTGTTACCGACCATCATTTTCAAAACCTGTTGACAGACAAGTGACATTTTATTCTGAAGTAACGTTAATATTGCAGGATCTTCCTTGAGAACCTGACAGTTATTCAGATGGTCAAGAAATTCCTGCTTTTATGATAACTCAAAGTTTTACCTCCGCCATCATAAACATCACCATATGTCAATGCCGAATTGGTTACCATTTCTTTTTCGTATTCAGGAGGAGGAGGAGGAGGGCACAGGTCCAAATCTCAGCTCCGAGTCCAATTTTCATGATATTATATATAGGGCACATCTCCTCCATATTCTTCCATTATTTACTTATCATATCATTTGACAGTGTATGCTACTGAAACTGTGATTACATGAACCACAATTAAATAATTCTAAGCTCACTCAATCCAAAGTTTCATAACAGGTATTTTAATAGTATCCTCCATCATATATGCATAGGTTTCATAGTTAGGTTCTTCCCTGTAGATATTCAGTGGTTCTCATGTTTACAACATTTATAAGTAAAAAATAATGTTTTCACGCTGGCATTTGCATAAATCATACACCAGCTGCATAAAATTTAGACAGACATTTGAAAAACAAAGTGTGACCTTCAAGAAGACTGGAAGTGTGTCTTGTCCAAACCATAATTTTAGAGTTAGTTGCTACAAAAATATGTATGACTGCAATACCTGAAATAATTCTCCATTCGAAATGTAGCCATCATTATCCATGTCGTAGATCCTAAATGCAAATCTCAGCTTTGACTCCTTGTCACCCTTAACACTGAACTGTGAAACACCTTGGATGAACTCTGTTAATACACAAAGAAAATAAACCATAAACTAAACAGACAATGTTTAATAACAAAGATGTCTGACTTGGGATGAAGCATTATAGAGTCTGGTAGATAGTGACTGACGTTTCAGAGAATCTTACTGCTGTGTTATTCGTCACGTTGACGACAGGCAATATACTTGTCTGAAACGATGGTCAATATATGGTGCAATATTATATGAGGCAACTATCTTCAAACTAGTCATCATGAGAACTTGAAATATCACACTGTGCTTAATTGTATTAAACTTCATTAACCTTTTAGAGTCGTCATCTGACTTTCACATCATATTGGATGTTTGCAACATTATTTATCAAACCAAATTAATATGATTCTTCCATATACTTTATAGCATATACATTATCAAATTGTAACATAACTGAGGTGAATCAAGTAGAAATGACAAATTGTGTTAATGTAGATTTGAAAATTCAGACAAATTTTATTACAGAGGCTCATTTTCAAGCTAGAATACCAAACTGTGCTGTTGTTTGTTCCACTTGTATTAGATTAATGGGCAGAGAAGTTCTTTTTGTTACTATAAATTACCTTTAAAATCAACTTCTCCATTTCCATCTGCATCAAATATATCAATGACACGTTGAACTAGAGGATTTTGTTGCAGTTCTGGGAGTGACATAAATTCATCAATACTCAAAGATCCAGAATTATCTAGGTCAAGCTTCCGAAAACGCTTTCCCAATCTACGAATTTCATCTGCATCAACTGTAAAAGAAAAAATAATTTGACAATTGATTTTTCTGAAACAAACTTAGAGAATATGCCAATGATCATACTACTTACAATTGGAGCACATCTCCATTGGCAGGGAACTTTCATTACCCTGTAAACAAAGCTTCAAAATTAGCATATTATTTATCTCATCTGAAGTAAGCAAGTTAAATATTCAGTTTAACCTATCAAAACCTAAACCAATCATCATCACTAAATGACATATCAGGGAAACATACGGTTCCTTTATTTATAAGCATTCTCAGCATTTATATCACAATTCATAATTCTGTCATGTTTATAATTAATACGCACCATCTTTTTTAAAGTTCTCTCTTTATCTTTTCAATTATATGGGTGTCAAAATATTTAGCAGGTGCAGATTCTGACCATTAGTTTCGTAGATATTGAACAATTTAGATTGCAAAGCCAATTCGTTGCAAACAGGTGTATTCCATTAAATATCTTCGAACAATATAGTCAATGGATGAGAATGAAGCATGCGCAGACATAGTTTCGAACAATTAGTACGTAAAGTTGTTACTAGATGTCTGGTAAGTGCACATTCTCACATTACAAAGAAGGGGAGGGCTTCCTTTTCCGCATATTACTACAATGGCGTCTGGTGTAAGTTGCTTTAACAGAATATTAATCGGTGTTATTATACATCATCTTATAACAGCGAATGTTCTAGAGATCATATTTACACAGAATGTCGGTATACTTCTTCTTGATTTCTTTCTTTACAGACATTGTATACATATCCAGAGAATTTTCGGGCGTATAAAGTTCTAATTGCTGCCCAGTATGCTGGTGGCAACGTGAAAGTCGCCCCTGGGTTTGTGTTTGGAGAAACCAATAAAACAGAAGCTTTTTTAAAGAAGTTTCCGTTAGGAAAGGTAATGTGAGTGAATATATAGCATTTGTCACTATGAAGTAATTTTAACTTCTTTAAATATGTAATTATTGTGTCAAGTTTGGCAAAAGAACAGCATGTGCGTTGCATATGGAGATCCTTTGGTCATTATATAAAGTCTTCGAAAAGATGTTTCATGTTTTCACTTAGATATTGTTACAGTTGGTTAGTAGGTCCTTGGCGATGTTTCACGTGTATCACACTTCGCATATAGCGTTTATAATTTGATCATTTATATTTTTACAGTGGAGTCGGCAAGTGTGATCGCAACATTGTGGAATTGCGTGTGATTTTAGTTTTATATCAACATGATACTATGTATTGGAAAGTAAGAAATATACATATATTGCGTGGGTTAATCAGTACCTTTCATAAAGGCATGCATACATCTTTTTCATGTGTATGTTTTGTAACGAAGAAAGGGAGAAAAAGTTGGCAATTCCACGTTGTGCAATTATACTTATTGAATTGGACAGCACTAAGGTTGTCATACACCATATAACACATACATAAGAATTAATTTCTCAAGAAAATTATGTTTGACCAAACGGTTAACATTTTCAGGTGCCAGCATTTGAAACTGCAGATGGCCAATATTTGACAGAAAGTAATGCTATTGCATATTATGGTAAGCATAACATCAATACATTAAATTATGACGAGAAGAATATTGCTTTTAGGAAACATCACAGAGAAATAATTTTGTTAAGCTGCTCAGGAATGTTCATCTTTTGACAGTGGCCGATGCACGTCTCCGTGGTCAGTCAGACTTGGAGAAAGCACAGGTGATACAATGGTTAGGATTTGCTGATAGTGAGATTCTACCAGCTTCATGTGCCTGGGTCTTCCCTTGCCTTGGAATAATGCAGTACAATAAACAGGTGGGTTGCACGTGAAATTTTGGAATACTCGTCAGTATATGGAGCTGGAGTATGACAATAAGAAAAGTGGCCGATTATGGACTGGAGGAGTGGGTTTATTAAAGCATGTGGTTTATAGAAATTCATTTTAAATGATTATATGGGTCAAGTGCTGTACCTTCATCTACTGTTCGCAAAAATATTGGTAGAGAAAATTCAGGTGTCTAGGTTGTAAGTGAATGAATGTTCTTACACTGTTTTATGTGACGTGTAACTTCTGTTTCGCAGTCTACTGAAAGAGCAAAGGAGGATGTGAAGTCAGCCTTGCAGGCTCTCAATACTCACTTGCTGCCACGCACGTATTTGGTAGGAGAAACTATCACTTTGGCAGACATTGGAGTTGCTTGTACATTGTTGCAGCTGTATCAGTACGTTCTAGACACAAGCTTCAGGTTAGTCCGCTTTCCGTGTGCAGAATTCAGTTCATTTACTGAGGCGTTAACTATTTTTAGTACACTACCATGATCTTTCTTCTGCATGCCAGTCCTTGGCCATGCAATAGCTCAGGTGTTTAGGTGTTCCTTCATCTCGCCTTGAGATTGTCTTGCCTCTATCAGATTTGTGTTTATTAGTGTTTTTAATGTTCTTCACACTAGTGAGAGTAAAGAACACCATATGTGCTTGTTCATGTCTGTCACATTTATTCCAAATTAGGCAACCTATATAGCGAGTTGTGTAGCATGACAGTTACCAGTGAAGCGACCTGCTGATTTCATTGCCTTTGGGGTAATGTGAAGAAACTTTTGTAATTTCAGTATATTCCATAGATAATACCTGTCTTGTTTTGTCTTATGTTCGTCTGGTTGACAACTATGCCGTTTTCATTTCAATAGGAAGCCGTACCAGAATGTAAATCGTTGGTTTACAACAGTTGTGAACCAACCACAATTCAAGGCTGTTATAGGGGAATTCAAATTTTGC
This sequence comes from Zootermopsis nevadensis, assembly GCF_000696155.1. The sequence continues at coordinate 2,220,802 of NW_019059645.1, read as the reverse complement.
AAGAAGACAGCAGAATTTGATCCAAAGAAGTTTGCTGAATTTCAAGGTACAGAATCTCTGAAGGATTTTAATTTTATGCATTACCTACACTATATTGTTACAGACATGTACAGATTTTCACATCTTACGTTTTTCTCCAAAACACTGTTAAATTATTTTCTGCATCTTTTATTGACGTTTGGTCTCGGTTATTTCCTGTATATGATGGGAATGTTCTTTTGTGGGAGCAGAGTCTGGCATTCCTTGTAAAGCCTGCGTTAGATTTAAGGGGTGAATGAACCCACGAGTTGTTTGCGAATTTAAAAATTTCTGGGGATGGTATCAGACAAGAAATAAAATGGATTGTTGGGTTTTGGACCCTGTCCATCAACTGCAGTGATTGGGATTAGCTCATTCTAATGGACCTCACAGAGTAGATACCATCTCGCTTCGCCACACCTGAAGACGGGGGTAGATCCATTCCATGAAAAGTGTAGTTTCATAACATCTGGCGATGGAGAAGGTCCAAAAAAACCCAGCGATCCAGATTGTATTACACCATTGTCAGAACCCTTCAGAAAAAAATTAACTGTTTTAGCTGCTTCCAAGTCAGGAGGTGGTGGGGGTGGGGGAAAAGAAGGTGGCAGTTCAAAAAAGGAGAAGAAGAAGGCCGA
>NW_019059645.1:2203572-2220106 GCF_000696155.1 Zootermopsis nevadensis | reverse complement strand
GGAGTTGGATGAAACAGAATTGGCTCTGGCTGCAGAACCCAAGAGCAAAGATCCGTTCGATGCACTTCCTAAAGGGTGAGGTGACAAGTTGTTTGTCGTGGCACTATGTGACCTGGTTACCACATTTCAGTCTTATTAATGTGCTGCAAAGTCTGTCAGACAGATACCTCTGTGAACATTGTGACGGCGGAGATTTTTGGACGGCCCGTTATGTATGTTTTAGGACATTTCAGTCTGTAATGCATGGATTATGCACGTACATAATTCTCAGTCATATATTTATTTTGAATTAAATATATTGAAATTGGTTGCTTCCCCATGTGGCAAATGTCTGTCTTTGTTGCTGTCCCAGCCCTTGTTTATTGTGTAAGTATATAATCTTGTATTTCTTACTCTGACAGCAGTTTCAATATGGATGACTTCAAACGCTGCTACTCCAATGAAGATGAAACCAAATCTATTCCGTATTTCTGGGAGAAATTTGACCCTGAGAACTATTCTATCTGGTTCGGGGAATACAAATACAATGACGAGCTGCAGAAAGTTTTCATGAGCTGTAACCTTATTACAGGTAATCACCTGTGTTCCTACTGCGCTGTTAAACTTTTCACTGCCGTAACATATTATTGAAACCTTTACAGAGTGAGTTTGAATGCCCTTATAATCAAACTGTGCTTTATTTTTGTTGATTTTTCTTTTCCCAAATGATAATGGGTTTAAATAAAATATTTATACAAACATCGCACTGTAAAGGGTTGACATTTGTGCTCCCAAATTACGCTTTAAGAAATGTGGGTGGGGAGCAGTGATAAGAGCTGTTACACTTTTGTGTCACTTACAGGCATGTACCAGAGGTTGGATAAGATGCGAAAGAATGCGTTTGGATCTGTGTGCTTGTTTGGGACAGATAATGACAGTTCCATATCTGGTATTTGGATTTGGAGAGGTCAGGGATTGGCATTTGAGGTAAGTGTGTCAGAAAACACTACAATGAAATTCACTTTTGGTGTTACCAGCTTTTATGGAGTAGCTGACTATACTTTGTTTCCCCCCCCCCCCCATCCAGCTATCGCAAGATTGGCAGATTGACTACGAGTCGTACAAATGGACAAAATTGGACCCTTCTAGAGAAGATACAAAGAAGCTAGTGAATCAGTATCTGTCATGGTCTGGTACTGACAAAGAGGGTCGCAAATTCAATCAAGGAAAGATCTTCAAGTAGACTAAGCATTTTTCATGCATTCAGGTTTTGTATGGATATCAATGTGTGATTTGAATTCCATTTTGTATTTTTCAATTTTCTCAGCATCCCTTAACATTAAATTGCTAACTCATAAGTGATTGCTGGTGTAATACTTTTATTTGTCAATCGGAGAAACTCGGTTGGACATATGAATGATTCAGTTTATTGTGGGGCAAGAAATGTGCTTTGTTACTTTTAACCTTTTGAATGTTTCCTTTGGTGTCCACAGGTAATGTATTTTAATATTGGCTTTCCTATTTTAGGCTCTTAATTGTAAGAAATTGAAAATACAGATTGGTTTAGAATATTAAATTCTCTGGTGATTTGTCTGTGTCTACAGTTAGACTGATATTTGTGGCCATGAAATCAGATTGACATATTTTGTTATGAGCAAGTTGTGTTTTACTACAGGCTTATTAAAAGGCCCCTGTGTCACATGCATTGCGGTGTACACGTGACTGGCCTTACCTACTACCTTCCGCCATCCAGTAATACCAACGCAGAATGAGAAATATTTACGATGTGTGTTCCTGAGAAGTACACAAATCGTCTTCACTTTTTGACATAGTGCCTTCTTTTTATAGGCGTTTGCCGCCTGTGTACCACATTATGGTGTGTTTCTCCCTCTTGTAAATAGTGGCATTTTTTCCATATTCATATATTGATCAGTATTTGGTTCCTTGAACTGAAGCAACTTTGGGAACAGCCCTAAGTTCAGTTGGGGTGAATGAAATGGATGCAAGAATATCTCGACTCTTATTTTCATTGAATGAAGAATTATTAACAAAAAGTACCAAGAATACAGCTGTGTCACATGATCATGCTGTGACTAAGTGGCCAGATATGTAGATACTTTGCAGTGGAAACCATAAAGATAATGTTTGTGGCAGAGTTCTGATTTATGGGATGTGATGTGTTCAGCACCTACCACAATTTGCAGCCTAAAGTGTAGGAGAAAATTACACAATGTTCTGTAGGTGCAAGTTTTAATGAAATGTAATTTAGGGTTTATTGATTCTGTCAGTAGCTCATTGTGTTGATAAGATGACTAGTGAATAATGAATTCATAACAATATGGAAGAACTGGCCTTGGTATAATTTAATATACTATCTCATGTGCCTGGAGGCAAGATTTGAATACAGTGCTCATGTGGTTGGTCATTTTGAGATTTTACAGTACTTTGGAATTTACTTATTGAATTCCATTGCTTCATACATACACAAATCTAAATCTTAGAAAATTTTGATCATTTATAGTAATGTAAAAGGGTACAGATCTTCAGTGTGGCTTATATTTTATAACAGTATCCAAGTTACAAACATGGTGTAAGGTGGTTGTGCATTGTCTACCCCTTATTAAAGAGATATGCATGGCGTGGACATGATGCTTGATGACTGAAAGGATTATTGTAGCAATGTTATGTGTTGGTAAGAATATTCTAATTTTGGTCATCCTAAAGATTTCTAGCCAAATATTGGGTAGGATGCAGAACTTAGAAAAGTTACCCATTTCATTTTAGTGATAAGGAGACCACCAGATTTTGGTCAGGATCTGAGCTTTAAAATAGGTACAAGTTTCATATAGTGCTAGTGTGGCATTTGTTCGTAATGAGTAAGCGTCTGTTGGGTTTGCCCTACGTGAGAGGATATTGGTACTCGACCAAAAGCTTGAACAATGTTCGTGGAGGCGCGTCTTACAAATATTTGAGTGAAGTGCCAGGGCCCGTTGACTTCTAACCGTTCGAACAGATATGCAACGATAGTAATTCGATTCCAGATCTGAAAGCACCATTTAAATCGTGTCACGAGCTACTTATGTACAAAATAAATAAATATTGACTTCTGAACACAAAAAATGTATTACGTTGTGCAATTTATTATGTGCTTTTCTTACGATCTAACTATTCGTAGCCGGTCATGAGTCTCGATCTTCTAATCGATTCTTTCATTTTCAGGCAACAAATTATGTTGGCGAACCTGTATTAAATGTCGCTCCACATTTCCCTGTCGTTACTTACGTAGATTAATACCAAATCTGTGAAATGGAGGTTGGTGAAGGAACATAAATGAGCGGTGATACAAAGGAATGTTTTAAGTCATATCATACAAATGATTTTTGTGGATAATGTGGTTCAGATGCATGGCGAGGTATAGTATGTGTGTATGTGTACTCTGTATTGCAATGTAAATGAATCTAACGTAAAAGAATTTTTGAAAAAGTAAGCTGCATGTTTACATAAAGAAGATGGTTTATAGTAATATATTAAATATGTTTTTGTTGGTACTTGGACAGTTTTGTTAGTACAGCAGCATGTAATTTGTAAGTACTTTGACATTAAATCTAATTTTTAGGATCGACAGGTGACTGGGATGGAGTTTCCAAAGATTCCCAGAGTGCAGGATTGTGAAGAGTGGACGTATACTATGCGTCGTACAATGCAGGAAATTGTGCCGGGATTGTTTCTTGGACCATACTCGGCAGCAATGAAATCCAAACTGGACCATCTTAAGCATCATGGTGTTACACACATTGTGTGTGTCAGACAGGATATAGAAGCACACTTCATTAGACCAAACTTTCCAGAGAGGTTCAAGTATTTGGTCCTTGATATAGCAGATAATGTCACAGAGAACATTATTCAGCATTTCCCAAAAGTTCGTCAGTTTGTTGATGAAAGCTTGTCAATGGGTGGAAAGACTCTTATCCACGGGAATGCAGGGATCTCTAGAAGTGCAGCCCTAGCTTTAGCGTACATTATGGAAAAGTATGGATTGTCATGCAAGTAAGTCTTATTTTTATATTGGTGTATGACTTAACAGTGATAAAGATATGCATAGCTGAAGATCATTGTATTATAGCTTATTTCCTGGTATCATTTATTTCCCAGGGATGCTTTCTCCATGGTCCAGCAGCGTAGATTTTGCATTAATCCAAATGAAGGATTCATGGCACAATTAACGGAGTTTGAACCCATCTACAAAGCACAGCGGACTCTACAGAATGGACAGTGTTCAACAGAGAAGGGTAGAAATAAGAGGCGTATTGACCAAGTGGATGATCAGGTGTCGAATCAGGCAGAGATTTTCATGTCGGAGGTGATGGACATGACTGGCAGCTGATGTGTCATATCAAGATACATGTATCATTCAGTAGGTACTAATGAAAGTCTTGTGTATCCAAATTTGGCACATTTGTGGGGCAATGCTAGTGACAGTGGATACAAGATACACGTTAACACTGTCGAATTTCTGTGTGTTAAGAAGGTGCGTCTTCATAAAAATTGTGCAGATGTTTTTGTAGATATTGTAGCACTGCTTGCGGCTCTGCTGGATATCTTGTGGGTACTTACAAAAAATAAGGGCATGTAGAAGGAATACCTAACTTGATCTTTTTACTGTTCATTCCTGGTAAGAAAATGAATATTATATTTGAGACCTAGAGTCAGTCACGTCATGTAAGACCAGCAGTTAACGCATTGGTATTTGATGTGTGGCCCATTTAGGCTTGGATGTAACAATAACAAGCGACTTATTTGCAGGTTCCAACTGAACTTGGTTACCCGTTGTCAGTCGTGATCTCGTTTGTATACATTTGAAATTATACTTTAATAATTAAATGATGAGAGCAGTATGTCATGATTTTTTTAAATTTCTATGGTAAGTATTTTAGTGTCAAATTGTCAGAATCTGTTGGTAATATTCTAACTGTGAAGATTAATATCTTATGATATTTCAAAGTGGTCATTTTTAAGTACCACACATGTAATGAGGTTGTATCTCTAGATTATGAACAGATATAGTTGATGGAGAATATTTTGATGAAACCAGAGACCTCATTTCTGTTCTCATTTACCGCCATTACATGTGTGAAGGTTCAATTGGTGTTCATAAGAAATTAAATGGCCACAACTCGTGAAGCTGTTGAAGAAATTAAGCTTTATAAATTTATGCCATATATACATGACAAGACGAGTGCGTGCGTGTGTCTTTGTGATTCTTCATCAAGAATTTAAAACTGAATTTTTTTAACAAAAAGACTGTAGTTCATATAAGCATGTAACATGGAGAATCATCAAGTTTTGAGAAGTCTGATTATTGTTTTTTATCAGAAAATCTGGTGTATCCAGCATTGGGTTTTATAAAAAATAACTAAAGTTGATATTTTTCAATATGAATTTGTTTTTTGTCTACTCCATCAGTGCCCCATTTAATTAGTTGAGACTCTTGTCAGTCCATTTCAGAAGATGTTGGTAGGCTTATAAGGAAATAAGGACTCTTGCAGTTACTATAAGATTTTTAAAAAAAATTGGACTACTTTTATGTATATATACTGTAAGATGATTAGTTTCTTGTAGCTGGGAAGATACCACATAGCAAGCAGACTTACTGACAGATGGGAGGAAAGTTAAAATGGGAGTAAATTAGGAAGGGAGGGCATGAAGTGGATTGAACTGGCTCAGGATATGTACAAGTGATGATGGGCTGTTTGAATGACAGGAGGTACCCACAACTGCAGTCATTTATCAAAAATAACTTCATGAATATCTTCCCTCATTTCAGAATCATCAGTTAATTAATTACTGGTTCTGTTATAAGTAGTTCTGCTGTACCTCTGTAGGATTATAGCAGCCAAGAGCATCTGATAGTACATTTTCACACACCTGATGAAAATTATTTGAAACTAGAACCAGATTTCAGATTCATAATTTTAATAGAAAATTACTTTTTGTACAATCATACAGAAACCTTACAATTATTGACTTGTACTGAAAACAGTTTTGAAATGAGTGAGGTGTCTCCTCTACCATTCAAGGGGTGATGAACTGAGGTTCGATGTTTACCTGAACACCAGCATTCTGACTGGCAAGACTTCTGATGGTCACTGACACTGTCATCACTTTATTTTAACAGGAATCAATGCGCACACTATATCCGTTTTACTTTCATTTTGTAGTTCCCATTTAACTTGTAGATGCATCTGCAAACAAAGAAATTTTTTTGTGAAGAAATGCAAATGTGTGTCCTCTTAAAATCAGGAGATATGATCGTAACATATCAAAACCTACCACTGTTTTGAGATTCAAGAAATATTTTGATGCTTTTAGAATAGTTTCATAAGCAGTATATATATATATATATATATACACACCCAGTATGCAGTTATGCTTACTGTGGGATATGATGTCTTGATAGGGAATGTGGCCGTGTAATGGTAGTTTTTTCCGGGCTCTAGGGGACATTTCAAGCCACTGGACTTACAGGCATCTGGATTCTGAACAGGCCATGGTATAGGGATTCCCTGAATAATACCATGTACATCTGCCGTCACAGTGTTATCAGTAACACCTGAAAATATACACGCCATCAAGATGATAAATTCAATGCGACTCAGAATACCAAGTAGGACTGAAGTGCTAATGCACCTAACTTGTGTTGTAGACGTAAATGAGTTTCTGGATAGATTTATCGCAGATGAGGCTTTCAGCATGTGCCAGAAGGGACTGCAAGTCGCTCGGGTTTCACACATGTACAATCATCTTCACCCAGTACAACATTAAATAACCCCAAAAGTATTTGTAAATAACTTATGAATGAATCAAACAGAATATCTGTTTGTGGGAAAAAAGAAAATACTAAAAGGACTTAAATAGCTAAGAATTGTTTTTTAGGGCTACAAAAAGTGTCAAAATTCCTCACCAAGCTAAATAAATATACAATGTTATTACATTGCATAGGAACAATGAGTCCCAATCACATATGAAATTCATCCAATCTGGCAAGATGGAGCGTGTGGCCACCCTAATGAAGGAAACCATCATAATGTTGCCAACATAGTTACTATGATCTGTCTACTTACTTGTGGTAAATGATATATCCAGTGTAACATTTGAATTCTTTTTCAAAATACAGACAGGGTCTGTGTCTTTACATGATGATATGGTAACATTTGTAAAGCTTCCAGCCGTTGATCCTGAAAAGGAAACGAGACTGTGAGCAACATGACCCAAAGTTTCAAGTTACTAGTGTTCACTGTACTTTTCCTGGTAACGCCCCCTATGTAATATAACTTATCTTACCACAGTCTTCAACAGGAAGAGAAAATACACCTGGAAAGACGAATGCACATATCACTGTTGTAATTATAAAGCGCTCCATTGCAAGAATAGTGTGAAACCACCAAATGGATTATTAGAGAATTTGATAAACTGTCACAGTAAGGCCCTGTGCCACTCTGTCAAAGAGTAATTAAAGTTTCTTTAATCGGACTTTGGTATGTGTGACAATTTTTCAAATTAGAACTTTACTGATGTTCTGTGTATGTAGGTTGTGTTTACTGAAATTTTCAAACAAACAGAAACACACTTTTCTTCTCTCTGAAGTTATGCAGAACTAATATCTGTTTATTCTTGATTTCTCAGAATCGGTTGCTTGTCATGACACATCGTCACTGGATATATTACCACTCATCCATGCCTCATGCCTCACTAACCCCACTCTGTGGACCCAAATGACCCATCACCTCGATCATATGTTGTGTGACGTCATAGTTTACTTTACTGCCATCTATGAAATATAAATAACCACTCACATAGTGATGAGTCGGTAAAGTGGTTGTCTACTATATTGCTGAGGCGTGTTTGCGCGTGCCTGTCTATCTACCCTCCCCGGTCGCCCATCAAATGTAGGCACATAATTTGGATACAATACCGATAATAATAGCTAAGGTATGTAAATTTAATGTTATATTAATTACACACACTTATAAATATGACATGCGTTAAGCAGTGCCTGAAGTTATCGCCAGAGAGCAGTAGGTTTGTTACACGTGAAGTCGACAGCTCAAATCCGTTCCTGACAGGAAGTGACGAGTTCGTGATGTGGTGTTTGTTGTAGATGTAGCAATAATAGTTCCTTCATTTTGTAGCATACATTGAGCGTGTACGTGATTTATACATAACGGTAAGTCTTGTTAATGTGTAGCACATTTAAAGCTGAGGTATTTATACAAAGTAAATTAAGGCATAAATTAATCGTTCTGAAAGAATGTATTTGATACTGCTGTCTGTATGGCACATTTTTTTAAATATATCCTGTTGATGTCTGTGTTGATTTTCAACTTTAATAGTTTTCGGGGTGTTACTAAAATCTTCATGTTATCCGGATGTCGTAAGAAAACAAAAAGGCTCCAGAACATTTTAAATTTTGTATTTATGTCAATTGAGGGCCATGTGCTGTACTGTTGCCCTGTGTGATGTTTTCAGTTACAAATGTGACTTGAATGAATTGAATGTAGGTTTATTTATGATGTGTTTTCCTGTTTCTCTGCATTGTAACAGTCTTATGTGAAATAATGAAATCAAGTCTTTACTGCCAGTAATTTTGACGTAATCATTCCATTTCATTACATTACAGAGACTTATTTACGACAGATTCTCCAGAACCGTGGTTCTACTGTCAACTTTTGTTTCAGATCTGCAATTGACATTGTGTCAGATTTATCATGGACCAGGTGACAAAATTTGTTGAACCAGGCCGCCAGTTTGCCAAAGATTCAATTCGATTGGTGAAGAGGTGCACGAAGCCCGACAGGAAAGGTAATGACTTTGCTTAAGACTGCCATGTACAATGAGAAGCATGCCGTATGGTCTGAGCTACTGACATTGTTAAACGAGGCTAAGATAAGTAAATAAATAAATGTACAGATAGTTCGTTAAAATAGGATCCATGTATTTCATCAAAAACCCTTCAAAATGTTTACATTTAATACTGAATTAGAAGAAAAGGTCAGTAGCAGTTGTAAAACCAAATAAATGTTTTATGATTTTACTAGGATCATGTCTACGTGTTCTTGTATTTGTTTACGAATGTTTTACTAATGCCATTGTAAATGTAAATCTAGAAATTAGAACCAAGAGCATGACAATTTCCTTGAAAAATATATTTAATATCACCTGTAATTTAGAAAACTTAATCCTAATGTTTGTGCATAAATTGTTTTGTTGTGTTTATATAAATTTTTTGCAATGATAAGTAAACATGATTTGTGAGTGTTTTTCAAAATTTTTTTTCTCATTTCGTGAACCTTAGGTACTTATACCGCTTTACCTTGGCACCAGTAAATTTAAGAAATGCAGATTGAAATATTGGTTTACGAGGTTTGATACCGCATTGTTTATCGTGCGGTCGCCATACTGAGTGTGCGCTGAAAAAAATACAAACCACGCTGCTTTGTTTGTGGATACACTGTACCTGGTTTGAATTTGAACCGCAGTGTCATGCACGTTGTTAACTTTTTGTTTCAGAATTCCAGAAAATCGCAGTTGCCACTGCGATAGGATTCTGTATTATGGGATTCATAGGCTTCTTTGTGAAACTGATTCATATCCCGATAAACAACATCATCGTGTGAGTAGCAATCGTGACACTTTGTCGTGATGTCTCTGATTTGTTTTGTGAGTGAAAATAATACTATATTTTGGTTTTCTTCCAGGGGTTCGTAAGTGGCTGCTTGCGCGTGGCACTTCGGCTGCCCTTCTTTGTGACAGATGTTAATAATTTAAAGTATTTAAGTTTTTTTTTAAGTGTTGATGACTGAAAATATTACTCATTGCCTGTAACATCATTGAACTGGAAAGAATAAATTGATACAAAAGTTTGTGCTGTTATATATTGAGTGATTGTTGGTTGATTGTTTGTTTGTTTGGTTGTTTGGGAGGAAAAATAGTGTAATGTTATATGTTCACATTTCCATAACAAATGTGCCGACTGTGTCTGGGTTTTGCAGTGTAAGTATTTTAGAAATTGAATATGACTGTCAACTGCGATATCGCACTGTCTAGTGCGATAGAAATTGAAAATTTATGAGGTGATCAATGACTTTATACCTCACCGCATCGCCTGTTCTCGTTCTCATTGCAGTAGTTTGTGTCTAGGCATTACAATTATTTGTAGAATTAAATTTGTTTTCCCAGACTGGGATTTTTTCCATTTTCTCTTTACGTTGTCATCATTGTGATAACAGACGTGGTATTTTATTAAACGTCGCTGGCTGGGAATGCTAGGTCTGTTACGAAAGGACTCGCCCCCACTTAAGCCGGTACAGACAGCGACTTAAGTAAGGGAATCCAAACTTGGCTTTGTATGCTCATTTCATCAGCAGGTGTTGACTTGCGGAGTGACTGAGCTGTTTTGTGACTGATGTTTGTTTAACTGTGACTGCCTGCGTATTTATAACTACATGAAGCAGAGTTCTTACTGAGAAGCTGGTAGTCACTCAGCGAATCTTGAAATTCCCCACATTATATGGAAACTTGAAGTTTATTGTTGTGTTCACAAGATCCCGCCGCTGGTCCCTGTCCTGAGCTAGATGAATCCAATCCATACATTGCACACTATTTGCTTATGATTGGTTTTAATATTATCCTGCTGTCTGTGTCAAGGTATTTTACACGTTTTCTTTCTTTTATGCGTGTTTCTTATCTCGAGAAGGGATAAACCAAATTTTTCCAAACTTGGCATGCTTATGTCTTACACCAGGAGGATATTTCAGAAACTAGCGGCGCTAAGATCAAACTTGTTTCAGCGAGTGTTTTTACAGGGGCAAGTTAGCAATGGCGATAAAGCTCGTTTTTTTGAGTCCTGATGAAGGTATTTTCTGTATGTTCGTTGTTTCTGTGAGGAGAATGCAAGAACAGAAGCCACTATCCCAAAAAGTCTGGGGTCTTATCCTGGTGGACGGTTTTTCAGCATACTGAAAACTAATTGCGATAGTCAAGGATATTTGAAAACGAACGAACTAAATATGGTAGAACAGCAGTCGTAATGTTAAATCGTTCTCTTTGAGCAGGATATTAACTAACTAACTAGATAGCTTACTGAACCCGAAGGCTCATCACCGAATTAACCAAGGATATTTCCTCCCATAATTAATGGGGCAAGGCTTCTGATTATGTATAGTAAGTTACAATTTTTAACAGAATTAGCCAAAGGAGAAACTTTGTTTTTCCCCCCACAAAATACAAGTGAAATCGTCTGTTTACCAGTTTTCAGCTCAAGTATATTTCACTAAGATAATCAGCCAAGGTCATTAACAGTTTTTAAATGAGGAGGGCATTACGAAGAACACTGTTAACAGAGTTAGTTGTATGTGGCTTAATCAGAAGATTAGCCGGGTATTTTGCCCACAGCAATTATTTCACTAAACGGCATTAACCAGTTGATCATTGATAAAAGTGTTTTTAATTAATTTTTATATATTATTCGAATGAGTTTAAGGTTCAAAGGGTCAAACAAGTAAAAATCCAGACGAGCAGGATTTATAATTAGCGAAAAGGCGTTAGAAAAATTGTATCTGGGTTACGGTTCAAATCCCGTCGTCTGAAAACAGAAGTTTCAACTTCTGCATAATGGATTTCTTCAGTTCATGTCCGGCTACTACAAGTAGCGGTCACAGTGCTACTATGTTTATCTCACTTCCGAGAACTCCAAACATAAACATTACTACTGCTACAAACCCGGCCGCCCGCCGGTGCGAAAGACACTTTTGAGGGCGAGATGAAATCCGATGGACCACCCCCTCCCCGCGCAGCGTGGTCATTGACAGAATTAATTCCATCTCTTCAATTGGATGATTTCAAAAACAAGTCGCCTAGAAACGAAAACACTTGCAGGTAGACGTTTCCTGCCATGGTGATCAAATCAAGGTGGATGAGATGGGTAACACATGTAGCATGCATGAGGAAAATGATAAATTTTGGCCCTAGAACAAGCGAATGCAATTTTTATATGTCGTCGCATTCTCAAAGGCTTTATTACTTACTTTTATATATGATTTTGTTCTCCAGTCTGATTAAACATGAATATGAACCAAGTTTTCTCGTCTTCAAAAACGACAAGCCATCTTTTTATATTCGTTTTTGACCAATAAATTATCACACACACACACAACATAATTGTTTACCAAAGTTGGCTTTCCATCTTGAGCTCATTTCCCTCCCCGTGCAAGCATTTTTTTTTCAATTTCTGTGGCACAGACTGACTACAAGTAGAGTCTTTCATCCATTAAGTCTACGTATTCTGTGAACTCAAGACTGGATGCCTCAGGCACTTTCTTTAAAAGCATCTTAATTTGACTGCGTATCTAATATTGAGCATCGTTCTAGCAGGATACCGAGCTTTACTGGCTAGCCTGAGGTCTTCTGTGGACTTCCTCAGTCCCTACAACCAAATGCTGTAATAGAACTTAACGTGTTCAGGATGGATACTACGGGCCACGCTCGACACACGGCACCAGAAAACTTTTTCTTAATCTCTCCCTCAACCACGTGTTCACTCCTGATTGGACAAGACATTGTACCCTCATTCACATCTCACCTGCCACCTAGTGCCCAGTTTAGGCAATGCTTTCGAAACCCTCCAATATTTTTTTACCCTGCAAATGGAAACTCCAGTTTTTATCCAAATATTGGAATACCTGTAACATTCAATGCAGTTTTTCCCCAGAAGTTGAAGTCATGCGTCTTCATTTTTTTAAGTTTCTCCCAATCAAGAATGAGTACGAACGCCCCCTTCCACCCCCCCCATAGCTTCAATTTTTGTAATTTTTTTTATTTTATTAAACACGATGATGAAACCTGTGAGCAAACAGAAATATATCTGAGATGGATACGAAGTGGGAAACAGATAAAGTCATATTCATTTGTAAGATTCATTTAATGATAGAAAAAATACAAGTGGTCCTTTAGAAAGCCCACAGCAGTCCAGGTACTCAAGTACATCGAAGTAACATATTTGGAAATAAGTGACTTACAACTAGATAAGAAACGCAGTCAATCGAAGCGCTTGACTGCAGTTTTTCTTTCCGTGTCCCAAACCTTCCACATTCAGATGTAAAAAGCATGTCATGTTTTAAATTGATTTAAAATCAAGCAATAAGTAATATTCTCCGTGCATCTGTCAGGCGAACCACTAGAAATGCACTTTCTGAATATGCAGTAGTGTTGAAGGACTCGTTCAACGCAACTGGCACTAAAAGGTTTTGGGACAGTTCATAGCCTCTTAAAATAGATAGTAGCGCACTTCCATTATTTTGTATAGGAATAACAGTTTAAAAGAAAAATATTTAAAATATTTTCTTCTCGTAACTATTGACAGTTTTTGTGTTTGTGTGCATTTTATATCTTTTTAGAATGTGTAGCGACAGAACAGCTCCATTTAGGACAATAGAAATGTAACATACAAATGCATACTAATCCAAGATAAACACGTCCATCAACATTTATTCCGGCAGAAATCAGTAGAAATTTTTTATGCAATCAAAAACTTCTTAAGTAATACTTAAAATTACTGAAGAGCTTTTGAATGAAACAGACATAGGTTTTTATTTCCTTTTTTTAGTATATTCTTGGTTGATTTTGCTTCCCACAAAAGCATCAAAGAATACGACGAAAGAGAGTTTTGGATTTCCAGCTCAGTCCACGTTTATCCCGGATTTCCCTTAAAAGTATGCAATACGAAAATTATCACAGAAGATACAACATGACTTGGTCATGGTAGAGGCCAACATCGAAACATCTGCTCGGATCTGATAGCCGTGAAATCAAAAGCCTAGCGGAGGAAGATGAATACCATTTATAATAATCATGATAATCATCTGCAGGTGCCCCAGTATGTCGATCTATATGTAATGCAAAGAACAATCCGATTTATATTGGTATGGCAACATGACAGAAATACAATAGCGTGAAATGTATCGTTAATTACATAAAATCCACGTCACATGTTCATCCAAATTTTCACTGTTCCTTTGAGGTCCTCTATTTGTCTTGGTACGTTCTGAGAATTACATTTTGGTCCACTCGGCTTTAATGATGTTCGGAACTCAAAATTGGACCTGATCAACATTCAGACTAACAGGCGTCGATAGCGTCCTCTCGTGAACTTATTTTGCTACTTACAAATATCACAAAGACAGTCTTTAAAACTGAAACAGAACAAGGAGATTCATGTGACATGAATTTCGGAAGCAGAACGGAGTTTCCAGCACAGACGCAAATGTCTCGTCATGTCATTTACGAACACAAACGATGGCGATGTCAAAAAGGAATTCATTCCCAGTGGCATGTCTCAATACACGGTACCGAATCACACATACTTTTCCTCTAAAGGCAGTCTAAACCACAAGCAGCAGCTCGAAAGGAACAAATGGCAACTACTTTTTGGGGGCTGGTACACCGTAATCGATCTCTAATTTGTTTTATCGTGGAGTAAGATGATTAATTTATAATCCTGCGTGCTCTTATTGGTAAAAGACAGTCTGGACTGGCTGTGAACCGAATAGGGCAAGAGACATCCGAGTTTACATCTTCTGCGCCACTTTCAGGATGACCCCATCATATGCGGGGCACAGGCGCCTGGAACGTGAGGGTAGGAATTACAGGGAGAGTATAAATTCTAACCTCAACCGTTCAAGAAGCAAGATTTAAGTTCAGTGCAAGGACAAGACGTATAATTTATGAAGAGTTTAGAGTTCCTTTAAAGAAAGAAGTTCCGTGCGCAAGGAAGAAACACATGTACCAAGTTACAGTAACAAAATTGTGAACACATGAAGAGCACTGCCCCCATCCCCGTCTTTGTGGAGGCAGTTAGCACCTGACTTAAGCACCTTAACGAACAATTGCAGCAAAGTGGTGCGTAACAAAGTGAAAATTATCTGTATAAAAAACAACATTCCATATCTAACATTAATGAGTATAAAATACAAGGCCAAATTCTGAAGGACAGGAGGTGTGTGATCAGAAAGTCAAAAATTGATCTAGCACGATGATAAATCATCATCATCATCATGTGAATGGGTCACCGAACAGACCGTATATGGCACATAGACTGGACATTTATATAATTCCTCGGAAAGAAATATTAAATTCGCGGCATCTCCTCCTGAACCTACAGAATTTAATCCCACTTAAAAAACAAACATCTCAAGTAAAAATTATAAAAATATCTGATAACATGGAAGGCTTAATGTGAACAGGCAGAGCATTTGTCTTTGTTACCTTATCAACTAAAACCTTACTGCAAAGGCACTGACTGAATCCCTTCGAAGGAGGTCCACGACTCAGTGTCTTGTGACTCCAGCCTTCGGGATCACAGACACTGCTCGACAATGCCCCGCAAGATATTGGATCCTCGTAGCCCGAGTCCTTTTCCCCCTGTGCTGTGCAGACATCGTGAAGTCCGTGCGATTATCTGCTTACCATAAGACACATCATGTAAACTGCAACATTTTCCATTACCACCATAAACGATGCCAATCAATCGAAGTGTTTGAAGTGGCTTTACGTCTGCAGTCAGTCACCTGCACGAACAGTGGCTTCGACCACCAAAGAATCTGGAGATTATACCTGATTAATGAGGAAAAGAAGATTAAGGCAGAGACCAGAAGATACATGGAAGGTAGGACGCTGGGTTGGCCCCAGAGCCAGTCTGTATGCGGAAGCTATAGTTAAAATCCTCTGACCCTGTCGGGGATCAAACACCGGTCGTCCAGTCTGAGCTAACACAAGAGTTTTATAGGTTAGAAAAAATGGAGAAGCCTCTAAAAGGTGACTGACACTCGTTAATGGATGATGATAAGTATAATTAGTGCTGATGCGCCATCTAATGAGTTAGTAAAGCAGAGATGTACACCCTCGTAGAAGATATTTGTTGCTGCGTCAAAGACGATATCACATACTACAAGCTGCTCGCGGAAAGGACACGAATCCTAATGTACGTAATCTCGCCGTGTCCTAATACTGAGCCTAATTCACTAGTACAGTTGTGGACCAGTCATGAAGCTGAATTCACTTAGAGACCAAGTGCGCTTCTGAACCCTTCGCCCTTTTCCACGTAGCCCAAGGTCATTTACAGCGTCAGCATTCAAACGTGTAAGAATGGGGGAGTATAACTAATATGCAAGTCCTCATGCATAAAGATTAGTATTTTCTTTATAGAATGTGATAAGGAACTTAACAAAAGCATGGTAATTACACATACACATAACGAACGAACAGTGCGCCTAAATTCTGTCTATGAGAGGAAACTAATCAGAGACTGACTCGCTATTGCCATGAAAGACAAATCCAGGAAAAATTATTCTATTTCTTAATAAGCCCGTGGTTTACATAACATTTCTTGTGGGAAACAAATTATATCAGAGATTTTTCTATGCAGCGTCGTATTACTTCGTAAAACTCGTACGGAGTTTTTTTTTTTTTTTTTTTTTTTGGGGGGGGGGGGGGGGGTGTGGTG
>NW_019059645.1:2153011-2176141 GCF_000696155.1 Zootermopsis nevadensis | reverse complement strand
AGAGTATCAGTAGATAAGAAATCAAGGTGGGACCCTGTCAATTATCTTATCGCCGCACGGAAGACGTAGCCTCGGCTTCCTTTAGGGATAAACAGCTCCTCTTTAAACAAAGAACAACTGAGTATACCAGGAACAGCAAAGGAACACACCCGTTCGATGTTCTACTGTTTATTACGCTCGTCCAATTAGGAACGAAAGACAGTGTAGAGATCGTTTCTGATGGCGATGAAGGTTACTTAATGGGAGATCAAGAATGCTTCCACTGAGCAGGAGTGGAGTGCAAAGCTGTTCTTAGTACGTCCACACGTATTTTATCAACGCCCCAAAAAGTTTTTTTTGTTTACGATTTTGAATATCACAATTATTGCTGAGTAAAAAGTAAAGCTGTCCCACTATACGCCATGAAGGCGTTTGGGGGGAGAGGCTGTATAGCTCCTCTGTATCTAATATACGAGGTGCGATCGGAAAGTTTCCAGACTGCGCCTATAAAAAAACCCGTACACTTATCTCAGGTATTAAATTCATCCATCACCCTCGAAGTAGTTCCCCTGGGAGTGAACACAACGATCCCAGCGCCGCTGCCAAGCCTGGAAGCATCCCTGGAAATCTTTCTTTGTCAGCCTCTCAAGCACCATCTGCGATTCTGCCTCAATCTCTTCTATCGTCTCAAATCTCATTCCCTTTAGCTGAATTTTCATCTTTGAGAAGAGGAAACCTTAGAAAGGAAGTTGGGGTCGGTTCTTGCAAGATCTTTGAGCTCCTGACAAACGAGAAGTCGATTCTGCTTCTGGTCCTCAGACAGGATGCGTCGCATGTGGAGTTCTTCCTTTCGCCAGAGGTTCGGCCATTTTTAAAACGTGAATGCCACACAAAAGTTTGCGGACTCCCCAAATGTTTGCTTTAGCATTTCATAGGTTTCCTTAGCCGTTTTGGCGAGTCTTTGGCAACATTTGATGCACACGCCATTCCGAAATCGCAGGAGGGTCGGTGTAATGCACTACCAAAACGCCCGTAACTAAGAAACAAATGCTAATTCGATGATGCCGGCTGGCACACTGATTCACTATGAATGTAGGCCGCACCCCCTAGCGGCAGAAGCTCGTACTACATCCGTTTCGCCCTCTATTGACACAGTCTTGAAACTTTCCGATCGCACCTCGTACAGTATTTCCCCAATTTTAAGACGGTAACGATTGTAAGACGAACTCTGATTTCAGAAATTTCAAAAAAATAAAAAATCGAGGAAAAGCGGTTTACCTTAATTAAGACCGCGGACGCTGGCTTATCACCGCCGATGCCAATGTTCGTTTGTGCGTGATTAAGTGGTAGACCAGGTTCTCCTCAGAGGTTTTGCCCCGGTAACTTGATGGACTTGAAATGCGTTTCAACACACTCATGCGCCGATGAGGACAAAATCGGGGAAAATAAATTTTTTCCACGGGAAATGAGCTTCTCTTATCTTGTGCCACCCCGCAGAGAGAGAGAGAGAGAGAGAGAGAGAGAGAGAGACAACATCCTGCAGAATACACATTGCGGCTATGGCTACTGAATTTCTGCAGCATCTACTGGAGCCCTTCAGAGATTCAGCGCTAAAAAACATGAGATGGGCGGGACGTGCAGAAAGAATTATCTACCGGACGTCGTGGTTTAGTGGTTTGCACTTCTCATTATTCGATTCTCATGACTGGAATTTATCAAGGATTTTTCTTGTTCTGTTCACGTGAACTGTGTGTCCTACATGAACAGGCATTTGTTGGTTTGGTGATGAATCGCTGATTGGGGATTTTGTTCTTTCCTTGTGGAATAATACCTTGAATGTGTGTCCTGTTAACAGTTGCCAAGGTAATAAGGCATTTTGGGCTTTATGGGATAATATCTATGAGTGTGCATGTTTGCTGTCCTAGATTTTCTCTCCGTTCTTGTTGTACGGTGTACTGGTTGGCTAGAAACTGTAATTCATCCTCTCCTTCCACATCCGTACCGATTCATCACACGCAACCAATCCGTTCCTAGTCCGCGCTATTTGGCCCACGTAGTTGGAGAATTACCGTCAAAGAAGGCAAGAGAAAGGTGTATATAATGAAAAGCAAGTTAACTGGTCAACATCTTTTCTTTCTTTCTTTCTTTCTTTCTTTCTTTCTTTCTTTTCTTTTTTTTGCAAAATATAATTTGAAGACGTATCTGAAACTTCGAGAAATAAATGACGTAATAACTCTGCAAGGCATCTTGCGCAGAAATATACTTCGAAGAGGTCTCCACAAACTGAATTCAGATCAGGTGCGCGCGAAACAATTTTCACTTGCCCACAATCTAACATCGTGCTTCATGCAGATGTTTTAAGAATTGCTGTAAAATTTTCGATGGTGCGAAATAAACGCCATACTTTTTACAGACGTATGGGTGGTGGTGGTAGCTTAGCTCCACGCATTCTTGACCTCGGAACTAGATGAAGGTGAATTGTTAGGTTGACTGAGGAAAGCCATTGGCTGGGCGAGGCTTCAATACATTTGAATACTAGCTGAAACGTTTTACCATGATTGCTCTCTTGAGTCGTAAGTAATGGGGAGGTGTAGTGAAGGTGTGAACTGGGTTCGCTGTCTCACCGCCCTGGGATCGGGATTCGTCAGTCTGAAAGTGGAAATAAAGGCTTGGCATAATGGTCATTCTTATTCATCGAGTGTGCCTCTTGGATTCACCTCTGCCCTTTCGTACGACGAGCCTCACTCTTTGAGTTGAACGGGGGCAAAAGTTATGTAAAACGTATTGCAAAGCCTGATTCACAACGAGAAAACAAGCGAATTTTACTAAATCCTCCGCTCTGCTTCTCACAACTAGCCGCCAAACACGCGAATCCAAGTCTGCATTAAGATCCGCGTAGGATTTGACATTTTCACTGCGCCGTGTAGTGTGCTAGACGTTTACCGACGTTTCGGAGGTCCTTGCTGCCACTATGAACCATTGGAGGCAGCAAGGATATCTGAAACGTCGATAAACTACATTGCAACATCCTATAAGACAACCATAACTTTAAGGTCTGATGTTTTACAGAGGTTGGTGATGTTCTTTTGTATGTCAACATCATGTAGATTCGCAGGTAGATACCGACGTTTCGGAGAAAAATGCCGTTTCCATCTTCAGGCCCAAAGAAAACACTGTTCGTTTCCATGACAACGATCACTTTGTTGACGATGTTTTTCGAAATGATCGCTGTAGAACCACCGTGTGGGCAAAATGCTAATTTATCGATGTTAAATCAGGTGGTGCAAATACTTACCACGGTGTAACAGCTGTACCTGCCTGAAAGTTTTCTATGCCTGCTAATTCTCACGCGTGGGTGAGGCTGTTAGCGCTGATATTGCATAACCAGGAACATGCGATGATCTTATTCATGCCCATGCATGGGGGATCAGCTGCAGGTGAGTGGGATACTGCGATAAGTCGTGCTGGAGAGACACAACACCGCAATCCCACCCACGTGTGCGTGCTGATTCATCTGGGAAGACGAAGGAGTTCGAACTATTCGTATGACAGATGAAGTAAGTGCACGACCGGTCCGGATACCAGAGGCAGGGGTTCCAAAACTGTGGCCAGCCGGCGTGTTTCGTGCGGACCGCGTGCATTTCTTGTCCAAAACCAAGTGTTCTTTAGTCCTTCCTGTCGCTTAACCACTCAATAAATTCCTCGTCTTTTATAGAACCAAAAATGTTCATCACCGTGTTCACAACAGCCCTACAACGATCCGTATTCTGAGCCAGATGAATCCAGTCCATAACGTCGCATCCTGTCCATGTCCACTTTAATATTATTATCCCATATATTGCACTAGTCATCACACCCTCTGACCACAGGAATCGGGTCACAGAACACTGCTCTTCTCAGGACAAAATATTTAGCTGTTTTTCACTGCTGATTTTATTTTGGGGCATTGTTTTTTGATCAGTTATTTTTTGGAATTAAAAAATACTATTTTTTTAATTTTTTTTGCCATGTTTGCATTTCTTAAATTTTGATGTTTTTTATTTAAGCTTTATCCGCAGAATCGCTTGGCAATTTAATATAAAGTCGTTTAAGTGGCTGCTTAAGTCTTACTTGCTTAAGTTCACTTGCGTATGTTCTTAGAATTACAGTCACACAGCAGTGATGATGACAATGCCGTTTTTATGGATTACGACGGCACGTCGACTCCTAGGCACATACAAACTTAAGATGGCCGCCGTCTGGGTTGCAGCGTCGCGTAGTCTGGTATAAATTTACCTATGTTTTAGAGGTCCTTGCTGCCTCCATCATCAGGGCGATGTTAGTAAACTTCTTCCAGACTGCACGGCGTCACAACCCAAAATAACGACACAATTAATTAACACTGACAATAGAAGAAAAGCGAAAAAAATAAACATTGAAGAAGGAAAAGAGTTTGTGTCTTGGAATAAAGTCTTGTTCCCGCCGCGTACACGATCATCTCGTGTGTCTGGTGCTTCAGACGAGTTTCCGCCCCGCCTCAGAGGTATTTGGGGGGCCACACCTGGACCACCACCAGCCAGCGTGGCAGCCAGAGCCTCTTCGGCGGCGTGGCGTTCCTAGAAACGAAGGATGACTTAGCACTAGGCGCTATTTCGGGTCCTCATGACGACGAGATGCCTTCTGCGATGTCGCGCTGTGTTGTCTGGCGGCTAACGGCCGAAGTTTCGGAGATGCTCCAACTCCATGCAACGGACTTCGTTTTGAGCAGCTAATGACCTCACGGTTAATCAACAAATTCCTTCTTCTGAATACAAAGGTTGCAAGGACAAACATTCGCTTTGTTGGTTCAGAATGGTCAAATACAAATCAGGATTGTGGTTTACACATGATGGAAACAGGCACTGAAATTCAGCACTGAAGATGGAAACATTATGTTCCTCCGAAACCTTGCTGTGCACCAATCAGTCTACATGACGTCAAATCCCAGAACGACATAATCACTGCACAAACAATTTTGGTTCGTAAAACCGAAAGGGAACATTCGACTTACGTTGATATATATATATATATATATTATTTGATGCTGCTGGTTTTTGGTACAGTGGCTGGCTTTCACGAACACGACATGTGACGATAGTTTTACGCTTCTGAGAATCAGCTTCTCGAGTCTGGTTGTGCCTTCTTTAACCTGACGCACAACATCGTCCGTCGTTAGTCATGCACCTGCTTGTATAGCCGCTCCAAGAGTCTCTCTTACTCGCTAGGAAATGCCTTTAAAATTGCGTAGCCCAGGGTAACCTCTAGCATTAATCCTTCGAAGCCCAGTGGGAACTACAATTTATGTGCTTTAATGTGTTTCGTATGATATTAATCAGCGTTAACCAATTGATCTTTTGTAATGGTGAAGAGTTGTGTTTTCTTCGCGGTACGGACTGAATTCTTAAATACCAGACGAGCTTCAGTTGTGTAGAGCAGTGGTATTCAACCTGGGGTACGCGAAGACATCTTAGGGGGTACGTGAAATTTAAAAAATATTATTTTATGATAAACACTGAATAATCAGTATTGTAATTTATTGTATATGTAGATTATATAATATGTATAACTTGAATTATACACCAACAACTTTGGGGGTACAAAATTGAAGAGAAATTATATCTGGGGGTACGCGAACAAAAAAGGTTGAATACCACTGGTGTAGAGGACTCGTAATAAATCAAAGCTTAAACAGCGTTAACCCCGAGGGGCAAAGGCGCTGTTGTATCTGACAGACAGAAACAAGCATTGAAACGCTCGGGGTAGCAGAATGTGGTCCGTGTACCGTGTGGGCCACGAGAAAACTGGGATAAAACAGACGAATTATGAAACCAAATTAATAAAAAAAGTGTAAATAAGTAGTTCAGAAATGCCAAAATATTTGTGTGAATGCGCCCCTTAAGGCAGAGAAATCGTTGTCCGCCCAGACACTCCGCAGTTTTGAAGTCATACGTCGCCCTGATGATGGAGGCGGCTAGGACCTATGAAACATCAGTAAATTATTACTAGACTACACGGCGCAGCATCCCAGAAGTTAACCATCTTCATAGCCGCAGTGAGAACCTCAAATCTCTCCTAGTTATTTGAAGCCCGCTACTGGTGAATGACATTTGAGGTCGATGTTTGTCTTCTGGGTTCTACAGACGTTTCGGAAACACACACTGCCTCCATCTTCAGGGCTCAAGACAACCATGGGTGGAAGTTTCGTTGTCCGGACGAGTGAATAGTGCGGGGGGGGGGGGGGTAGTCGATATATTAATCGATTATCGTGACGTCCTTGAGGCACGTGTTTAAAGTGGTAGTTGGCGTAACGCTGTCGGCATGTGATCCCGAGCGGAGGAGAGAGAGAGAGAGGTCAGTTTGGAAGGGGCGCCTGTAACTCAGGCAGACCAACTGACGAGTGTGTATCGGGGACGGCAGATCTTCCTAGGGGCGAGGTCCTGTCTCTTTCTCCAGTTTTCATCCTCCTTTGTTTCCATCTTTATTATTATCGTTTTTCGTATTTTTATAATTCCTCCTTCATTTATTTACGTGTTTGTTTCCAACTTGTTTCTCCTTTTTTCTCAGTTGCTCTAAGATGTCGCAAAATGTGGCACTGAGAAAGAAATTTGCACCCAAGACATCAGGTAACAGGAGAATGGATGAAATTAAAATATTATTAATTTCATAATTATTATTGTCGGGGCCGTCATATCTAGAATAATGTCATGGGCGGGGCATGTAGCACGTCTATTAGAGATGTAAAATGCGTACATTTTTTTCCGGAAAAGAGAAGAGGTCGCGGGTCCTAGACCTAGGCTGAAGGATAATATTAAAATGTATCTTAGTTACTTTTATGGTTTATGAACGGGTATATCTGGTTGAACACGGTAGACCAGTGTCAGCTTTTGCTACCTTCCACGTGCTGTGGCTGGCTGTGGCGCTATGAAAGCGTATAGGGGGTGCAAAGGCAAGGCTCCACGTGTTGTGGACGCGCTGGTCAGATCACAGAATACAGAATTCCCTCGCCATTCAGACTGCTGTGGCGACTTCCTGACACCTCAAGGCCTTTCACTTTGTGTTCATACTTAAAATTACCCGTTCCTTTGACCTCAGTCTCCCGATGACGCTATCCGCTTGCCTCACGGTGGGGCTTCTGAGGTTTCGTCCCAGTTTGAACCTGAACAATGGCGTAGTCACGTGACGTGATTCGAGACTTCAATTTATCTGCATCACTCGCGTTTCGTGTTCGAATCTCTGGCCAGAGACTGTGGGGTTTCGTGGTTTTCTTCCGTACCTCAACCAGATACCGCAATAATATCTCAAAGAGGCTGAGACAACTTCATTCCGTGTCTTTCGCTGCGTGGATGGGATGCTGTTCTTACCAAGTTTAAATAAGCCCAAGCTCGTCTATATCCGAATTCAGTCCGTACCGCGAAGAAAACACGACACTTCATCATTACAAATATCAACTTGTCAACGCTGTTTAAGGAAATAATCGCTGGTTATTTTCAGAATCATTACGAAACAAATACACACTGTGGACAAAATTAAGAGTTACTGATTGTTAAAGTAAGTGGTACATTAATTTACCACTGGATTGTGAAGGGTATACAAAGTTCTTTTACACAGGACTCGACGTATCTTTATTAAAGCACAGTTTTCGGCCCTTCGTGTGTACAATTAAACATGTCTGTGTTTAAATGCCACGTTTAATCACGTGGATTCTGTGACGCGGGTAGCCTGTTCTGTGCTTCGAGGGGAACTGCATATGCTTAATGCCTTTCTGCTTAACCTGACGGGACGGTTAGCTCTGTGACCTGCGGTCTTTTCTAAGAAGGTGACGACATTTTTAGGCCCGTGTGACTTTGTCCGTCCGCCGAATACATCCTGAAACAAGCGATGGATTTTTCTTAGCAGAACGTGTTGGTCATTGTACAAGCCGTCATAAATAATACGAACATGGCGGCCGTTTGTAGCGACAGTGCAACCAACATTATGTGTGGTAATAACTTTTTCTCGTTACTCTATCTCTCTCCCTCCCTCCTTCTTTTACTTCTCCTTTACAGTCACTCTTCGTTTGTTCGTTTGTTTCTCTGTTTCTTTATCTTTCGATTAGTAATCTACTTCCTTTGTTTGTAGCTTCATCTCCTTATTTATTTATTTCTCGATTCCTTCATTTCAACCCTTTATTTCTCTCGAATCTTTTTTTATTTAGTAGTACCTTAAATCAGGTCACGACAGCTTCCTTCCACATCCTCTACAGTTCATTTTTTTCGTGGTATTATCCGACAATGTACAAACCTGTTCTAGTGACAGTGAACGCGTGTGGACCGACGTAACTGGGGCCACGGACCATCGGTTGCCAAACGCGCGAGTTACGAACTTGTGTCAAGGAATGTACCCTCATTATCAATTCTCCGCGGACACCGCAGTGCGTGGGTGTACCGAACGCTGTTTGAGGATGGCAATTGTATTAAATTTCTCGCCTGTGCGTGCGTTTTACTTAGTAAGGTGTCCCCCAGCGACGTAAAAAAAGGGAGAATAACTCAGTTGCGAGACCGAATTGAATGACATCACGTGGCATCCCTAGGCGTAATGGGAGGATAATATTAAAATAGATTTTAGAGACATCTTGAGGAATTTGTGAACCGTATCGAATTAACTCAGGATAGGTTCCCATGTCAGGTTTGACGAAATATTGGATTCGATGTCTTCAGAAAATCGCCGTCAGACGAATAATTACGCAGACTGCCTTCCACAACGGAGGCGACGCCTGTTATTCGATGCAGTGACGCCTGAGATGATCAGAACGTCGTTAAATAAATCGCAGGATGAATTCTAAGACGGAGAACCCTTTCGACATTCAGTATATCTCCTTGGACGGGGGAGGGGAGTAAAGGAACATTTAAAGACTTTGCAGACGCGGGCGGACAACCAACCCCTGGCGCGGGACTCGAAGAAGTCCCATCCGGCTCGCGAGCGGCCTCTCTGTCGAAGCATTCTTCACAGAAGTTGTTGATTCTGCAAGTCCTGCACGAAATAACACAAGTGCTTCATCAAAGTTGCGTGATTGTCTGTAAGACAAACCAATAAATCTGATGGAAGATGCGACCCGCCGTCCTTGTGCACCGACTTACTGGCGTGTGAACGATGAAAGCCTTCGTGATTATGTTTTTCGTCGTTCTGTAGGAAATTGCTGTTGCCATGGAAATTCCTTTCGCATGAAACAGGCCCAGCCAATCCTTACACACGTCACAGCCACTTATTTCAAGATTCATAGACGCTTCAAAATTACGGCTTTTAAACAAATAACCTGTGAGGTGAAGCAGTCTCTGTGCCAACAACAGCGTAGTGAAGACGTGAAGGTCCAACTCCATGTATTCTTCGTATGGGCATCGGCGTAGATGAGGGGTTTGTTTCATTCTGTGGCTACATCATCAGAGACCGTCTAGCCTGTCGAGAATCGAGTCCCAGTTGCCTGTTAGTCATTTTACCGACTGCACAATCAGGCACTGGTTGTTTATAAAGATATTTAATTATCTTAAAATGATTTCCAGCTCAGGTTAAGTTTCATACAGAGATGTAAAACGTGTCCCAGATGACTGAGTACAACGTCAAGTGTCTTACAATTGGTCTGTGGTGGTCCTTTCCTAAAATGCCGCAACGGTGGTCCATTTCAGTCCAAATACTCCAACACGTGACCTCATTCACCTGCTGTAAGGCTCGCGTTCATTAGCACAAGAACAGCTTAACTGCATCCTTCACGAAGACTTGTAACAGGTTTTTTTTAAAAGAATTATGTACACATAAAATTCGTAGTTAAATTACGTAAGGACAATGTTCAGTGACAATGCTTGGAATTAAAAGTTAGGAGTAATTCATTAACCCTTTCTATGCTATTCACGAGATTTCACAATAGTTTAAACGAAGAATTTGTGTTCCTTTTAACGAGAATTAGTATGCAAAGTATTAAATGAACAAACAAACAAACAAACGCTTCCCCACGTGAATTAGGCCCTGTCTGGAGCAAGGAGTCACGGTCAGCTTGTTCAAGAAAGAAATGGACGTCAAGAGACGGGTCAAGGACTAGACTGGAGTCTGCTAATTGAAAATGTGTGTAGCCGTTGTGAACACAATCACACAATTGATTGGTTCGTTTAACCACGATCGTTAAGCCAACACAGACACAGCCTTTAAGAACCAGCGTGGCCTCCAAGCATTTCGATTGACAGTAAAAGTGTTATAGTAAAAAGTAAAGCTGTCCCACTATACGCCATGTACGCGCTTTGGGGGGGGGGGGGGGGGAGGAAGACCTCGGCTCTGCATGGGGGTGATGGTCAGGTAACACTTTATTAACTCCTGAGATTGTGTGAGACGAGAAAGAAAGGACTTGCGATGAAGAAGTTGTAATTTGCCCTGATGATAGAGGCTGCAAGGACCTCCGAAACGCTGGTAAAACTTCTACCAGAGTACACGGCTCTGCAACCCTTAAGACAACCATCTTCGGACTCGCCTACGTGAGATCCCACCCAAGTTAAGAAGATGATTATTCTATCAGAGAGAAATTTGTTGTTGCTATTTCGGGGTTCTATCTAAATACTCTTTGTGTGGGCAAATTGCCGAGAAACTTGATGTTAAATCAAGTGGTACATATAGTTACCACTCGGCTTGAAAGGGTCGAGTGAGTAGTGGTCAGAGCAGTAGCGAAAACTGTTTCCACAAAAGCGAGGATTGTCTGCATGAAGCTCCC
The DNA here is from genome assembly GCF_000696155.1 of Zootermopsis nevadensis. The sequence continues at coordinate 2,165,415 of NW_019059645.1, read as the reverse complement.
TCTGCCGTGGTTCGTTAGCAGACCCGAATCAGCGCAGTTAATGACTGACCTCGATTGGTGTGGAAGTAATAAACAAAACAGAATTGCTAAACCTGGAGGTGAAAGGCCCGAGGGACGTCACGAGCCATCCGTGACCCTCCCGCGACTCCCCGGGGCCCTGACACCTTTCTCACTCAGTTGCGAAACGCCGAATTTGGTGGACGGGCGATTGGCGGTCTCGTGGGCCTCGGGTGGTTATAAACGCAAAGTCGACACATAAACGCATTTTAATTATATCTGAAACTCGGAAGGAGTAACTGAGTAAACCCGTGAAAGATCTTAATTATACTGAGGTTTGACTCGATGACCTTTGAATCCTTCCCCCCCTCCCTAAAAAGAAGGGAACTCGATGCAAATGGTTGTCTTCTGGGATGTTTGCGGCCGTGTAGTCTGGTAGAAGAGGACAGTTGTTTCGGAGGTTTTCGCTGCTTCCGTCATCAGGTCGATGTAGCAGACCGCACGACGCAAACATCCCCAGAAGCCAGCCATCTCCAGGAACTTGTAACTCCGAAAAGGGCGGATAATATTAAAATGAATCACGTGGTGTAGGGATTAGGCCAATGACGGAGTTTTTAAATTCGCTGTGTTGAAACTCGTAAGGTTCCATCACTAGAGGCTGACAACTGTTTCATTATTCGTTGTTAACGTAAAATTCATCGTGAACTGTCGCAACATCTGTCAGCCCTCCCCTCCCCACTGTCCTCTTCAAGGTGATACACACTCTCTTCACGTCCTGTGGGTAGGTTGCGCGCTAGTCCTTGCCCATAATTACAGGCCGGCTTTCTTTTAATTTGCGGGAACAAAACAATTAGCCTTAGAATTGATCATCACAGCGAAGTAAAACACAGTGTCTGAGCGATGGTGTCCATTAAAGATAGTTCCCTTCTCGGATGTTGCGCCGTGTAGACTGGTAGATCGCTCTGATGATGGAGGCAGCAAAGCTTCCGAAGCGTTGGTTAACTTCTGCCCAGAACGTCAAATCTCACTTGCTGTTCCTCCATCAAATTAGAAAATTTCGTTCGTTTTCTGTAATCTCTATATCAGCCTCTTCAAAGTGATTACGTAGCCGTCAGCCTTGTAACAAATGTAAATATGTGGCTGTTAGGTCGGTAAAATTACCAGCTCTTGGCTAGACCTCCCGGGTTCGATACCCAGCAGAGGGTTGACATTGTCTGTTCTCGCCGCGACCAGATCTGCTCTGTGAATCATCCAACTTCAAATTCAACGCATATTCTAGGGTAAATCAGCCGGAGCAACTTACCTCCACTCCGGTTGGTGTTTATGAACATGCCGGAGAAAAATAAGTTGTCTACGTTTTAAACATGGCTGTGTTACATCAAGCTAATTCTCTAGCCTCGATACGCCACTGAACGCATTATGTGAAGCTGTAATGCGGTAATGATTTAGTCAAGGCTGTTCCACTAATTAGTTTATGGTTTTGTTGCCTCGGTTAACGCGCATGCGTTGAGGTCAAAGTTGTTCCTCCCAGACCCCGCGTCTAGTGTTGCAACACTAACGCATCGAAAAGGGAATTTTTCGTACTGGTTGTGTTCGTATCGATTCATTGCAACACGAAAACACTTTTCGTGTTTCCGCCGAAATATACAGAATGTGGCCCCGTGACAGTCATGTCAAGGTCATTCGTGTTGCTAGGCCGCTGCGCGCATCAGATGCGCGAAAGCTGTGCAGGTACGAACATGTGTATTGACGCGTAGGTCCTTTTTGTCCACCATTTCTTCGTGACAAAATCGTTTTCCGCTGATCGAGGAAGTTCTTCCATGTTCGCCTTCCGGCATCTGACGAATGCAGATTATCTGGTAAGTCGCTGGTCGATCATGTCGTAATCCACGCCGACCATCAGCAGTTGCTTTGGAGTTGACTCCTGTAGTGTAAAGCAAAGAATTTATCGGATCGAAAACTATTTGGAACAAGAATTTTTAGAGAAAACTAAGCGCATTTTATCCCCAATAAATTTTCTCCGACAAATTTCGCGGTGTAATTTTATTCTGTGTTATTTCATAATTCGAGAACTTACCGGCATTTCAAAATATTTTAACTTTGCCATATTTTAAAAAAAATATTAGCTAAGACATTCGCGTTCTGTTCTGAGTACAGTGACCTTATAATGGTTCAGTCTCAGTAAAGAATTCAACGGGACACGGAACAGACAATTTGAGCTGAATACTAAATGAGCTTCATCGGCAGGGACAAACCAGGTCACCGGAGAAAGTGTTTTCGCCCAAACTCGGCTTGAGTTTGCGTTTGTATTTGCGCTTATATGCCGTTCGGAGCAGGCGAGTTACCGAAAGTAGAGTCGCGGCATGACAGGAAATTTAATATTGAAATTATTGAAATGTACTTGTTACTGTTTTATTATAAGGTGTCACACTGTTAAAATTGTTTCCAAGCTCAGTTTCAATGAAATTTGATCACGTCCTTGTCTCTTCCTTCATTATTTTATTTTATTCCCCTGATTTATTTGTTTTCCCTTCTTTTTTGTGTCTTACTGTTTTTAATGTACAAGTATTTTTTGTTGCAACAAAATTCCACAAAGTTTGCAATTGCAATCTTTTAGTGTCCAACCAATTCTCTTGTTGCGAGAGAATTCAATTTGTGAGCTGTAGATGCCAGCACATATTCGTGTTAGCCGTAAGCAGTAGCCTGCGAGCATTCAGCCTCTGCCATCTGACGGCGGCCTTCGTAATGTCAACCTCAGCGTTAAACTGCACTCGATAGATGGCAGTGGTGTTACAACTGACGCGGTGTCCTGTTCAGATTTTCCGAATTATTTCATGAAAAAATTTTCTGTACAAACCAAAACAGATTTTGCATGGCTGACATTTTGTTACTTTTTATTGCAGGAGACGAAATATCACATGCGAAATGTCTGGTCTTCGCTTTAAGTTACACTTGTCTGTCCTACCGCTAAAGTTCTATGAATGTCATGTTGGAAATGTTATGATAATATTAATTTGAAACCCTCAGGGGCTCACATACTGAGCACGAGAAGTGACGTTCTCGAGGTATCCGAGCTACCCGGTGTCCGGGGGTACATCCGGTACACCCGGCCCCCGGGGGATATACATTCAGGGGACCTCAGGCCTCTTTAACCCCAAAAATCAGTATCCATTGAATAGGGGGTTTTGTGGGTCCCATAACCGATCTCATGGTGGTTGCAAAATGAAAAATTCTTGCTTCCTTGAACCAAATTAAAAGCGAAGTAGAAGAAGGGTAGCGAACAGCGACAATTTGTTTTGCAACACGTTTCGTGGAATTTGATAAATTAACCCAAAGGTCTTAGATAACAACTCAGGGGCACGATAATGTCGTAAGTATACAGGGTGATTAAAAGTTTTAGTACATTACGTAAGGAGTCTTTTGTGGAGATCATGTAATTAACTACGTTCCTTTTTATTCGCCACCTTTCCAAGTGACGACACTTTTACGTTGGTGTTACGTTTAATTGCTGTGATCATTTGACGAGGGTCGAAGTTCAGACAGTTGAAGCGCGGTTATGATGAAATTTCGACAGAAATACCGGCAATAAGTCCCCACCACACGGACAGTAAAGTGACAATTAAAAAATGCTAATAAATCCGAAATTTCATTATTTCTTTTATCGTTAACAAGAAAACCGAGCGACATGTCATGTTTGATCGATTTGTTCCCATTTTGTAAAAATCGACAGTTATCGACAGGTATCGATTCCACTGTCTGTTTCGAGGCACCGCGTTACGAAGGCGTATAGTGGGCATGGATGGAGATCTCCACCCATTTACACCTCGGCACCAGATTTTGTTCATGAAGGCTGCTGGATGGAGAGACCATGAACTAGGCTGTGAGGTAATGCGGGTGGAAAGCATAGTTCACAATGAGCCGAAGGTTGCAACAGAATTCTTGTTATTTATCGCAACTGGTCTAAGAAACAAATGCATTTATGACTTCTAATAATTGAAATTATACTTAACCATAGAGACAGGCTTACTAACAGAGGGTTTCTTTTAAATAAAATTCGGCATAGAATGGTTTAAAGTTAGTTGTACCGAAAAATTCTTAATTTACGGTGATCCAGTCTTTCGGCACAGAACCGAATTTGGTTTAAATCTGCTCTTTGTATTAAATTTGTACTCTGTTATCATTGTGTTGATAAGAGACTTGATAAATGCACACAAATCGAGGACTGACCCAGGATGTTCTACTCGTAAATGCGTTGAGTTTGTATTAAAGATAACAAATATGTCTGTGTGGGATGTTCAAACGTTAATCCTTCACAGCTTCCGACCTAACGAGGTTCGCTGTCTTTAACGAATTTATCTTTAATGGAACGCACGAGAACGCCTTAAGTGACTGTTATATAAATATATTTTTTGTTTAATAGCTCGCCTTGTCTTTTTATCATTTATTGATTGTAAAGGATAACATCGGATGGCTGGCTGATATCTGTTGTACGCGTTTGGATTGCTGTTCAAGGCGACTGCTGATAATCCTTAATTTCACTGACAGAATGCTGTAATCCTGGTTTGTTATGTCGAGAGAAATCGACTTATTGAATGACCATAGACCCACCTACTCACTATTTCGAGTGGAACACTAATACACTGACAGGTTTAGTGTGGATACACTTCAGGCACTTGTAATGTATTGAAGTGCATATGGATGGTTGTTTAATAAGCTTTAAGTCGATTCTAGTGCAGTTGTAATCAGTGACTCTTGACATTTCTAATAAATCGAATCAAAACTGGAATCAGAAGATCTAACTTACCTGACGCTTAGTGGACTAATGTTCTTATACTTTGCGGTGAGACTATATCTCTGTGAACTGCGACCCTTTGTCCAACCCCCACATGGTACGTAAGAGAATGTGGGGCAGCGGCGAGATGATACTGACTGAGGAAAACCTAGAAAGTCTTGTCTCAGTGGCTCTTTGTCTATCCCCGGGGCAATAACTCGGTCTTCTGCGGTAAGTGACAGCAGCTAACCAAATCACCTCCACGTAGAATAAGAGGAGTTTTTCCTCCGTGCTCCAATACGCCTTCATGGCGTAGTCACAGCTGCGTGTGATTTCAGTCTGTGCCGTTGGGGGGGGGACACTGTTTCTCCTTATAGCTCTGGCCGTGGGACCTCATATTGTGATATGAAGCAACGACCATTACAATGTAATTGCCCTTGTAATGGTTTTAGGGGTTGCTAATAACAACCCCCGCTAGTGTAAGGGGTGAGGGGTGAACCGCAGGGAGTCTCAGCATTAGCCATACAAACACGCGGCGGCCGAGTGAGAACGAGTCACATGAATTCAGAGCAGGGCGAGAGAAGTCGCAAATTTGACAAGCCGTGGGCTCGAAGCCGCGGTCTCTGCAGTGTGCAGGCGCCCGTGATTTTTGAATGCTGTCGACACAAAAACATAAATCAGCGAGAAGCTGAAAGTAGCTCAGCTAGTAAAAAAACAAACCCACCTACTCTAAGGAACGCGAAGGTTCACAAAACTCTGGCATTGGTTTCTGGCCTAAGCCGGAGTAATCCAAACCACAGCATTCAGTTGTATTTCCTTGAGATGCATTTTAATATTATTATCCAATCTATGCCTTAGTCTTGCAAGTGGTCTGTTTCCTTCGGGTTTCTCAACAAAAATTTTGTAATCGTTTCTTATCTCCCTTATGCGAGCTACGTATGTTCGTTGATTTGATCGTCCAAATCCTTTATGAAGAGAATTATGAAGCTCCTCATGGTGTAATTTTCTCCAGTTTCCCGTCACTTCGTCCCTCTTAGGTCCGAATTTTATGTGACAGGCCGAAATTTATTAAACTGGGCAACATAAAAACAAAGTGTGAAGTTTCCATTTGACTCCAGATGTGTCCATTATCGATTGTAAAGTTTATGGTTCGCTGGTTCATCTAGTCGAATATCCGCTGATGGCGTGTGCCCAGAAACCATCTGATTAAGTACCGGACCTTAACGAGGGGAGGGGGGACTATTGAAAGTAAACATCCCCTGTTATATGGGACAGGACTTCACGTTTGGAACTAACGACCACGGACATCTGAACAGTGGTCCTACAAAATGGACAAAAATTTTAATAAAATGTATTATGAAGATGGTTTAGTTAATTGGTTAAACATACGGGCGATATTTGTAGTTCGGATCGTGATGAGCACGAATATGACTGGTTTGGTCAGTCAGATGCGGTAAACATCTCTGAAACGTCGGTCAGTGTCCACCAGACAACACGACTCAGCATCCTAAAAGACTGACATCTTAAAAGTTGTTAACTAGTTAGTTTGTTTGTACTAAATTACTTCCTGCATTTCAGGATTTCTTTAATCCTAAGTGTGCAGATTAAGGACTTAAAGAGAGAGATAGAGACTAAGTTTTCGCTGTTTATTTCAACCATTGAAGTGGTTTGGGACTCTGCCCTCGACAATCTTTGACCGCACCTTGCTTCCTGTCTGAAGGTCTGTACCTCTCTCTACCTGAGCGTCTTTCGGTCGCCCGTCCCAGACTGCCTGCCGCCTGCCTCCTGCTGTACTTACCTTTACAATGACAGGCCTCGAAGGCAAGACCTCCCCCGCTGAGCCTCAAGCCTCAACACAAAGCTGAAGAAGGCAGTTTCGATTGCCCTCAAGTGAACACAGCTGAAATCAATACTTTTGATGGATTGTTATGGATGGACCAATTTTGATTCCTGGCCCTTCGTCTCAGCGGGGAACAACGCAACCCGTGACTCAGAAGGACAGCGGAGTATCAGGGGAGATATCTGAGCCCGAGGAAGGGTTGCACGACGATGAATTATATTGTTGGGACAATGAAATCGAGAAGTTTGCGATAGTCCCGATAACATTAAGACGGATCTTGCAGAAATTAGATCGTCAAGACGTGGGACGTGGGTCGAACTTGGTCATTATCGTGTTCAGTGGCGGACTACAGCATCAGTGGCGTTGAACCTTCGGGTTCTGAACCCATGAGCTAGGTATTTACGCTTCTTCTGATGTTTAACTACATCAGTGATTTTTGGCATCCATTTTATGATTTATGTTATGTTTATAAGCTGATTATGAGACATGATGGGGTAGAGTCCTACTTGAAAAGCTAACAGTTGCTCAGCTGGACGGAACATTCGAAGAGCTTGTCACTGGCTTCTGCCCTCAAATATAATTTTGAACAGTTTATTTTATGACGTATCAACTACTGAGGTTGATAACTTACCATGATACATTAATAATAACATGATTAGACTATGAATGGTTAATCTGGATGGATCTGGAAGGAAGCGATCGTGACTTAATTTAAGAACTGTCCCATCGTTTGTGAACAAATATTCCCTGCCCTCGATTCGAAGCCGGTTCTTTTTGAATTTGAATCTGCGCTGTACCGTTGTTATTATTCATCTCAATTCTTATTGGTTGTTGTGTATTTGTGGTTATAACAGACGTTTTTTCCCCTCTTCGCTGGTAATGTCCGCAGACTGACAATTTGTTTGATCCGGCCTCTTAACAGATGTGTGGGCTACGTATCTTTGTTTCTCCGCGGGGGTAAATCGGCCGGAACGTCAGACTGGCCAGTTATTTAGACTTAGAACAGAGATCTAGAATGCTAGAGCGTTACCTTAATGGCTTTGCTGCTGTGTGTTTGGGCAGGGCTTTGAGAAGTTTCGAAGTGTGTGGGTGTCCACCACCGCAGCTGTGGACTTGGGTTTTGATAAAGCGCATAAAGACTCAGCAGGAGGATGTCACTGGCCAATGGTCACTCCGTCAGAGCCACCCACATCGCCTCCTTTCACAAGCGATGCCTCCAGGACTCACAGTGGAAGATCTACCGTGTTTCTATCACTTCAAAACTTAGGCATTTAACACGACAGCGGATTACAGCCCTTGAAGTGTTTACAGTCGCTTTAGTTGTTCAGAAATTCAGTGTCCTCTCGTGAAACCCTTAGGTTCATTACAGTGTTCGTAAGACACCGACGCTGGCCGCTGTCTCAGACAGTTGGATTGACGTCATTCCGGCGAACTTTAAGGTTCTCGCAGTGGCGAGTACGTCGTCTGGTATAAATTGACCGACGTTTCAGAAACGCTTACTGAAGCGATTATCATGACCGTGGTAGAGTCAGTAATTACTTCCGAAACGTCGGTGAACTTCTACCAAACGACAATCCAGATGACACCCATCTCAACACTTACATTTGTATGAAAAATAATATTTGGACCCAAGAGGCATGAAGTAACAGAATAATGGAGAAAAATCCATAACGAGGAACATAATAATCCGTAGTCTTAACTAGATGTTATTATGATGATGATGCAATAGAGGGTGTGTAGAATGAATGGGAATAAGGAATGCGTAAAATATTTGTGTACGATCTTGTACTTTAATGTAATTCTTACGTTTATACCGATATCTCTCATTGCGGGTTTAAATTTTAGGTCGCATATGATTCCTACAGCTTTAATGTCTTAATGAAAGCATTTGAAGTCGTCGTGTTGACTTCCTCATTTAAGAAATTCATTTGTAGCGATCTAAATTGGCCCTTGGCAGTGACAGCGGTGATTCAGTCTCCCTCTGCGTCGTGTGTAGCTTACAGAGGGCAGCGTTTTTTCCTTGTCCATTTAAGAAGTTAGGGCTGGAGATAAATGCGCCTGGGTAAATTCCTTTTTAAAAAGTCATCAACACCTTCCAAAACTACGTAGGGATCGAGAAAGCATGAAGCACATTAGCGTATGAAGATGACTGCGCAGTACTGCCACCATTAAAGAAATAAATAAAAAAATATTTTTTTACGACCACGCCGTGAGGACGATCTTGTGTGGTCCTTCGGGCTGACGGAATCTTTGCAGGTAGATGATCCGTCTCGCAGCAGAACAAACAGCAAATACGCACTCCGGATGCCAAACGCGTTCCTTGGCTGTCATGCGTCACATGTCATTTTATCTTCTTGAATTTCCTTACTACATAGGCAACTCTTTTAAACTGGAGTTCTAAATGTTAATGAGGTCTATTTCTCTAAGTCTTGTACTAATTTCTTGTGTGCTGTGTCCTCAGAGTAAACAGCGATTATTTCTTTAAACAGCGTTAACCAGTCGATCTTTGTAATGGTGAAGTTCGGTGTTTTCTTTGCGGCACGAACTGGATTATTAAATGTCGAAATTGAGAGTACGCTCAAGTAATGAATAAGAACGGCCACATTTTCTGAGCTAGGCTAATTCACAGCCTCCAACCCCCGTTTCCCTAGGATTCATTTTAATAATCCTGTAATCTACAACTAGGTCTTCCGAGTGTCCTCTTTCGTTTAAACGTAAAGAAAAATGAAGTGAGATTCGAAATCGAGACGTCACGAAATGTGGGTCGGGGAATGTGTTGTGTCGTGACATTGTGTCCGTTGAGAAGTTGCTCAGTCGTTCCGCTGCATAAATTGTTACAAGGGAAGACAAGCGATGCGATTGTAGTACCGAGGGACGCCGCGGAATCCAGCGCCACTTCCGGTTCCTGTTACTGCAGCACTGCGCCCCTCCAGCCCCTTGCAGAAAGACCGATTGAAGTTTTTAGCGTTTGTTTCATTTGAAAACCTACGCCAACAGACCGTAACCAGATGCCTTTTTCAGAAGCTGATAACCTCTCAACCTTCTTTGGAAGGCTAAAGGTTCATTAGCGCACTCACAACAGCCCTAGGATCCCATTCTAAGCCCGTCCATTCAAGTCCACACTCTTACACTCTATTGTTTTAGGATTATTTTTGATATTATCCTTCCATCTGTAGTAACTTTTCCCCACCACGCTTCCCAAAATCTGCCATTTTTTTAATTTTCCGATGCGTGCTACAAGTTCAGCCTTCATCGTTGTTGATATTTAGTACCCTAATAATATTTGGTGAATGAAACAAACGATAAATCTCTTCATTATGTAATTTTCTCCATTACTCTGTTACTTCACCTCTTTTAAGTCAAAATATTCTCACCAGAACCTTGTGTGACGACGTGAGGCCGGATTTTGAGCCCTGTTCTAGACCTCGCCGTGCCCCTGCGCGCCCTAAGAAGCGACTAGAAGAAGAACCCAGTGCCTCGGGGCATAGCTGGGCTCCCCTGTCTCCGACGGACATAAATTCGGAGGCGTGGTCCTCCAGGTTGGCCAACAACACCCCGTAAAAAGAAATCTTATTAAGAAATCCAAGAAAGCGAAGACGGACTGACCTATTTAAGTGAACAGAGAAGATTGGAGGAAGCTTTCGAAGAAGGCCAAGGCCCACTCAGGACCGACGAACAAAAGATCGTGTTAGACCTAGACGTAGAAGGCATGATTATATTCAAATTGGTGTAAGGGCATTGATTGGTCTGAGGTAGCTCAGAATATGATTCTTTGGCAGGGTTTCTCAAAGATGGAGGTAAAAATTCACGATTTATAGAAGCAGAGAATGTTTTGGGATCTCAGACATTTTCAGATGCTCAAGAGCTCTTGCAACCATGGATCTGGGGTACACATTCCGTTCTGTGTTTAATGAAGACCCGAATACAAGAGATGGAGACTAGAAGAGAAGAGATTAATAGAGAATAAAATGGAAGATAAGGGAAAATAAGTGTAGGTTTGATGCCTTGATTTGAATTACTTTCGTCAGAAACCCATAGCCGGTTGTGAGACCGGGGTGCGAACCACGTACCTGCCTGAGCAAACGAGCACCTAAACGTGAGAACCTCCCACCTGCACCAGTCCTGAGGCCGCCTACAATTTTCCGCCCAATTTACCGCGAGTGAAAAGCGCCATTGTGTCTACCCAGCGGACCAGGTCAGGCAGAAATTTCCTTTTGAAGCTGTTACCCACAAACGGGCGTCCCTTTGGGCTACTCACGGATCTGCTGGCACGTAGACAGGGCTACGAGGAGAATTATTATCCACTGATGACAAGGCTCGTCAATACGAGAGATATTATATAGATTTATTTTATTTATACTTTATCTAATGACGCTGTCAGTAACTCTAGTGCGCAATCATGATTAATGATTAATGAATTTGAAGCGATGATGGAAGCTAGTGGGTCACCGCATAGTTTAAAGCACTATCCCAGCATTTTCTTGAAGGTACTGAGGAAAACCCGGCTTTAGTGAGGACAGCCTGCCTCCTGCAGTTGATGCGGTGCGGGCAGAAATTGTGTTTTGAATCCTGCAGATTCCTGATTTGATTATCATCCAGGATTCCGTTTTCGTGGTATTCCTCAGTCATGTCAGAAAACAGGTTGCGTTCCTTTTGTCCTCATTCGACGAAAAATAAATCTGTGTAGCAGATGCAGCGTCGTGAAATGAACTCAGATAGTAAGGAAGACAGTGTTGTTAATTACGCACCGAAGCAACGCGCTCTAGTTAAAAAGACGTTCATTGAGCAGACAGACAGACAGACAGAAAGAAGATGTCCAGGAAGTTCCATATTTTCAGTTCAGGATGCGCTGTAATTTGAAGGAAATGCGAAGATCTCTTGCAGGCAATAAGTGCACGGAAGATGAAAAAGAAATGTTAGTCCCGCCGTCAAGATCTCGCACTCCCGTCTCTCGGGATGGGTGCAAGATCGGCGTTAGTACCGCTGAGCGTTCTTCAGCCCTTCTCGTGTACCAGATGAGAAGGAAACGGTGATTTTAAACTCCGAAGATGGATACAGCGTGTTCCTCCGAAACGTCGGCATCTGCCTGCAACCCGTCACGCCATCGCTAGATCGAATCCCGTTCGAGACGCGAATGTACGTCCGTGTCTTCAATGCAGGTGGACCGGAACAATTTTAATAGAGATTTCAATGCACTGAGAAAAATACTTTGTCCTTTTCCTACAGTCACCCCGGGGATCCTAGGTTGGACGCCCGGGGACAATCAGGGTCTTCCGTCGTGTGACTTGCGAGGCGTCTAAACCCACTCTTTCACTAACGACTGTCTCTCTCTCTCTCTCTCTCCCTAGCAAACAATCTCAAGAAAGCGGCTCGCTCACCGTCGCGACGCGTCGGTATAGATTTCTGTCAGGTTGCCATGACGACAAAGCCCAGGGTTTCTCATCGTTCATTGGCTGTAGCTGAGTGAACCCGGAAGGCAACCACGCCCTGCTCAAGTTGATCTTGTGTCGTCGGCTATGATACGGCGACAAACGGGACAGACAGACGGACAGACACGCTGGACGGACGGACAGAATGATGGGCATACGAAAGAAACTCACGGCTCGTTAACACCACTTACGCGCTAAGTACGTGGCGCTGTCTGTCTTCCGTCGCGAGAGAGACTTATGTCCTTGTTGTCGTCTTCCGTTTCTTGTACTACAAGCTAGAAAATAAAATCCGGGGGGAAAAAGTTTCACCATTTGTTACATCCACGGACAAAAAGGCTTCGGTATTCAGTACGACGCGAGTAATCCG
>NW_019059645.1:2139618-2152656 GCF_000696155.1 Zootermopsis nevadensis | reverse complement strand
GTCATCCATTTAATTAGCAGTGTAAGTATCGCGACGGCCCTGATGATGGAAGCAGGAAGGGCCTTCGAAACTTTGGCAGACTGCACGGCGCTAGAAACCAGTGGACAGCCATAAACTTTTTTTTGTCTTTGATTTTTCCTTCGCCTGCGTCCTAGTTGACCCTTCTTACGTGGTCTTGTCGTTTTTATTATTTCCGTGGTTCTATAACGACACCTTCTAAAAGTTTGCATGAAATAGAAATCCATACCTGATGCGTTAAATACCAGTTTGTGACGAAGTGTACATCATTTTTAATACTGTGGAGATTAAACTGGACATACCTTCAATTTACAGGTTATTTTTTGGCTGATTTTTCTTTGTTCCGCTGAGTGCCATCCTCAGGCCCGGCTGAGTGCGCCGACTGAACCAAGGTCAACCTCAAACCTCAGTTGAGGCTTGACCCGGCAAAGTCAGCTTGTACAGTCTTTACACAAACAATAGTGAAGAGGTGACGCTTGTTAATAAATATTCTCTTACTGGCCGTGTCATCTGTTGTAAGAGCAAGTTGAGTGCCCTGGAAAAATATGAACGCCGGCCAGTTCACTCCTCCATAAGTTGATTGATCGGGTTATCAACTCGGTTGCCATAGCAACTGAATACGACGCCGGACCATTGCACTGAGCAGCGCAAACAAAAGAGAGGTGGAATCACTTTAGCGGATGGAAGTCTTCACCTTTCAGTTAGCCGTCGTAACTAAAAGCAACATGGCGATCATGCGAACTCTTTATGTGGACGTAACATCAGCGTCGTTTAAAATTGAAAGCGAGTATCGTCTTCAGAAGGGAGTTACTTAGGGCCATCATGGTTAAGCATGTGGTAACGAAGATTTTGCGAGGTCTAACATCTCAGCTGGTGATGTCCGGTTGTGAAGTTTGTTAAATATGGTCCATTTTCTTCAATACTTTCAATAGTTGAATATCTTAATAGCATTTGCTTGTAATTACTTTTACGTCTAGTAGTGCTCTCAAGAATTATTTTAGCTTTGTATTGAATAGGTTGTACCAAAATGAACTAACTTTATATTCATGTAACGGCTCACATTATAACTAATTAACTAACCAACTAGATGGCTTACAGAACCCGAAGGTTCATCACCGAATTAACCAATGCCCTCCAACAGTCCCACCAAAATCCAGTCTCCTTCAACTCCTATCTCCCATAGATCCTGCCTGACATCCTCCCATCTACGTCTAGGTCTCTCCAGGGGTCTCTTCCCCTCAGGCTACCCGGTGTACATCTCTTGTCCCATCCATGCGTGCTACATGCCCCGCCAATCTCACTCTTCTCGACTTAATCACCCTGACAATATTTGGGGAGGAACCATTCGCATTATAGGTCTTTAATACAAAATCTTATTAAATTCCTTATTTTTTCTTTCAGGAGATGAGTAATACCAACATACGCATTCATTTTACGCGCTGCCACCGAATAACACACGCACCAAATGACTTTCTTTCGATCCAGCTTGCCACTTCTTGTCTTCAAAGGAAGCGATGTTCACGGGCTGAGCTGTGTTCCGCACGCATTTCCGTTTCCTGGATTAAAGTTTTAGTTTAGCCGCGCAGGAAACGGATCGTCAGAGATTGGATCTAATAACAGTTATTCCGCCCCGTCTTATTCTTATTAAGATGTTGGTTTTATTGCCACGTTTATAGCTAAGAACACGAATTAGAAGGTCTCGAAATCAGCTGTGACTTTCTTTTAATATTTGGAACAGAAATCTACGTTTAAAATTCATATATTAAAAAATTCTGTTTCGAACTCCTTTTAACCTCCCTTCGTCATGTCGTGAACGCACTTTTATTTCTTTGACGTCTCTTCGTCACTTACATGACATGCATTGTCGAAATAACTACAATTAAAGGGCACGAGTTATACGTAATTTAAGGCATTACGTTCCTGTATTTACATTGAGTGACTGAAGAAAACCACCACGACTGAGACGCGAACACGGGACCTCCTTGTTTTCGGGATGCGTTTGATTCTCTGTCATCTTCAGAGCTTTGGAATCCGGTATATTTTCATCGGAGTCGTCATAAATGTCATGACACCGGAGGTCAAACTTCGTTATAATCACTGGATTTATAATTTTATGAAGCATGAAATAATCGATAAATGCGTCACTGTACTGGATAGTAGGTGGTATATATAATTACCACTTAATAAATATATACAAAGTTTCCATCTCCGATACGTAGGACCTGATCCTTTCTGAAACTACGACTGTTTGCACTAACTCTCTCGTTTTGTAGAGACTTTTTTAATATTATCACGACAAGAAATTGGACACCCTGTACGAAGGATGCTTCTATACGTGTGCATGACAACACAGCAACTCGGGTATGTGCGATGCGCGCGGATTCGAACCTACGATCCTTGTGTTTGCCTTTTGGCCGAGGCTCGCTCTAGCCCTAATTTGGCTGTAGGTGCCGGATCATATATAAAATGACTCCCTCGCCCTGCACCCCCGTTCTCAGTCAATATTAAATTCAATAGCTTGTCCCAGCGAGCGCTTTATGGGGCTGTGATAGCCTCAATAATCCACTTAGTTTTGTCAGGAGGCGCTACGAGATGAAGTCTTACACTGGCGCTGGCAGCGAACCCCCCCCCAATTAACTTCTACAGGGTGTTTAAAAAGTGTGAACACCAGACGAGTCTTTGCGGACAACGAGGTAATCGCTTGACTTTTTCGTAAGAAGTTAATTCTTTTACGACTGGTTTCTGTGCTTTTCGATATGTGGATCAGCTGACGCGGGTGTCAACATGAACCTCACGTGGTGAAAAATCGTGTGTGGCGATGAGGCACTGTAGCGATCCGATAATGGACGAAATAATTTTTCATCTGTGTAGGAGAAATTTATGTTTGCTTGTTAAAAACCGTCGTTTCATGCTGTTTATGAAAATTAAATCTGATGATGCAGATAGAGTTAAGGAAAAAAAATATATACATAATTTTTGTGTTGGCGTACATAACTAACTATAGGCTATGTATCTGAGGACACGTCACTAGGATTATGAATTTTAAGTTTTCAGAATCTGTTTTCCAGAATGTTAGAAGCCCTCACGTTCATACAGTGTCCGTAATATCAATCATTCAAGACCTATTGCGTTTTTAAAATCAGAGTTAATTACAAGCACCAGAACTGCAGTGAGACAGAAGCCTCGGGTTCGACTCTGGACGTGAATTTTCACATTTCTTACTGTTCACAACTGAAAGAATGAGAGGATAATATTAAAAATGATTTTAAGTGAAGTGGGCGAAAGAAATAAGAAACCAATTTATCGGCTTCCGTGTCAGACTTTGTTAGACTTGGTGATGAATGAAAGAGATTATTAGGAGCAGAAAATTGTTTTGAGTGAATCTAAGAGATTCATGTGCTTGAAAAAGATCCTGTTTTACGGAACTGATGTTAGTTCTTCGCCGAAACTGTCTGCTTGTTTCCTTGTGACGTGTGGAGACTAAGAACATTGAATCACGGTTATTGAAGGCCGACTGAATGTTTCCAAGGCAACAGCAAAATATCAAACGGTCATAGTTCTGGATGAGCCATAAAAACTGTCTGCTGTGAGTTATCTCAGCTGAGAACGAAACCTACCATCTTATTTCCACCATTTGCATCATCTGTTTTAATATTATCCTCTTAATGCGTTTTGTCCCCAAGTGGTCTCTTCCCTTTGCGTTTCTCGACAAAAATTTTGTGTGCATTTCGCGTTTCTTCCGTGCGTGGATGAAATCCGATTTGAAGTTGATACCGTGTAATATTCGTCAGTCAGTTTTATTACGCTCTTATAAAATGATAACTTAAAATGACGGTCTCTCCTTCGCCTAAATTTGGAGCAGAATGAACGAGCCTGGGGAAGTCCGAACGTAATATTTTACCTCCCGCCTGGATCAATTCTGCTGCAATTTGAGATCAATACCAGGCGATTTAGACCTGAACCTTTTCAAGTCTTCCTTTCTGTTTATTTTTCCTTGTGTCTTTCTTTCTTTCTTTCTTTCTTTCTCGTGTGGCTGGTCGCATTCAGAAACCTCTTCATCAGTTGAGAGGAAATGTTGGTGGTGCTGCCGCCTGGTGGAGCCAATCTCGTAATATCTCTGAGGGTAGTAATAATGCTTTATATCAGGGATATGGCTCCATCTGCTAGCAGTCTCCGGCTAATGCGGAGGCTACACTCTCCTTCACCCTAGGGACTTTTATCTGTTCGAATTTCGGCCGGAACACCGACGTTTTACGACGTTTTTCTCCATCGTCAGGTACTTATTTCCCTGATGATGGAGGCAGTAAAAACCTGCGAAACGTCTGTAGATTTCTACCAGACTACACGGCGCAAGGTCCCAGAAGACAGCCGTACTTATAATTTTCATTTTCTTTTCTTTCTTTCTTATTGTTTTTCGCGCCTCTCCTCATACTCTCCAGGCGAATGACGGGATAAAAGTACAATTCGGCCAGATTTACTTTTGTTTGCTGTATTTATGTGCATTCAGCGATGTTTGAATCACCGTTATTGGCTGCATATTACAAAAAAAATTTTTTTTTTTGATATTAATGACTGATATTTTAAATATATACGCTGTTTTTTTCTTTGAGATATAAACCGAATTATCAGATATTACAATCGATGCTATTTCTGTTTGAGCTGAGCTATTGACGGCGTCGTAAAAAAAAACAACGCTCGGTTAAAGAAATACGTACATTTTACGAATGGAATATGTGTGTGAGAGAAAAATTCTTGTTGACAAACGAAATTTTGTCGCTATCTGGACGTGCCTAGCGCCCGCTCTCAATACTTTGGGCCCCCGACTGATGATCCCCGGGGTCCTATTTAGCTACTAAATCCCTGTGTATGTAGGGACGTCGTTTAATTAAATTTGACTGTGCTAATAAAAAAGTTGGCTGATCTGAGGGTAAGCGTCCGCTAACACGAAGTTAACTTGGTAATAAAGTCGTCTGGTGACAGGCGAGACGGGGTGATTAATGGAGCGTCGCGGACCGCGTGGAGCTGCGATATCATCGGACAGATTGCATCCTCCCACTCAATGGACGAGAAATCTTATCCTTTGTGCTCGGCGTATGAATGCGGACACCACGACCATCCCCCCTCCCCCAAATGCTTCATGTCTCGTATCACTTAACACATTTTCGCAGAATTTGTTACCCCGAGCTATCTGCCCCGAGCGATGTCCGATTTCTAACATCGCATCAGCCAAGAATCCTCTTTTCGAAAGCCGCGAGGTTCTCGGCGTCGAGTCCGAGGATGGCTGTCGTTTGGATTGCAACGCCGTGCAGTCCGGTGGATGTTTACCGACGTATCAGACGTTCTCGGTTGCTCCCTGCCTCCATGACCCATCGCCGTGATGATTGAGGCAGCAGGTACCTCCGAAATGTAGGTAATTACACGGCGCTACAACCGTGAAGACAGCGATCTTCGGACTCACGGCCGTGAGAACCTCAGATCCTACCAAGAATGATATAAGATGTTTCAAAAAGTTGTGCACATGATGACGATACTCGAATCAGCAAAAGTTGCAGCCGGTGTCGGTTGCTTCCAGCAGAAATCGAACCCGCGGTCCGCTGGTCGGACGTCAGGCTTTCTCAGCCCCTGCCAGCGCATCCAACACCCCATTTCCGCATCCGGCCCGGTTGTGACGTCACCGCTACACGAATTTCAACTCCTGTAGTAAGTGTCTGATGCGAATCAATCTCTATTTAGCCCCTGCCGGTCGACACGCCCGCTAAGTGCATCAGGAACAAACAATCGCGCAACGCTTTGCGCGCAGTCATCGTCAAACAATAGAATTAGAGCCGCAGGCTTACTAGACTGCTACGCGGTGCCCCTGCCCCCACTCCACCCTCATATCAGACACTCAACTGCCTTGCTGACTGAAATGCGTCGTGACTTTCCTCAGTCACTCTGAGCGAAACAAGAGTCGTGGAGCGTCCTGTGTCCTGATGGTGACGTCAAATATGGGCAGCACAGCCAAGTAGGTAGGCCCGACTGTCGTTTCGGAGATCAATACTGCTTCCATCTTCAGGACTGAAGAAAAATCTTTACCGTCTCGAAATGTTAAAATCTGACAATTGTGGGCCTTTCGTTAGACTTTGACATTTTGACTTAAAACCGAGATTATAACAAAAGTAGCCTGGAGATTTCACACACATTTTTGCGCATAAATGAGTGTAAGTCTCAGTGTGAAGTGCTCATTATTTTTGTCCAAAACTGGGACGCGTCCACAGTATCAAGTTTGATGAGAATTCGTTCAGTTGTTACCTTGTCGTTGCAGACATACGTGCTGATCCTAACAAGCACATTTTATCCTAATTTTAGTGGCGGGCTCGGCTAAAAATGTAGCAAATGAGCCTGGAATTTGTTTCAAAGTATCGACTTGCAGGTAGTTCGAAATGTTATCGGAGAAATAAATAAGGCAAGATTTCCAAGGGATATTCTAATTAAAGTTTATTTTCTGAATGATTTTGAATATATCATCTAAAGGTTTTCAAATGCCCCGTTAAATTGATTAATGTACGTATCTTACTTTTGAATTCTGACTGTCGTCGGTCCAAAAAACGCAGTGTCTGAATTCCTCCCAATTCAGCAGCCTATACGTACGCAATGTCCGTCCTCCCCCACCCCAGAATTTCGCAGCCATTGTGGGCTGTCCCGAGCTGTTACAAACTTACGCGCACAAAGATGAGATTTTCCTTACTCAGAGCTGGTAGCAATTTTCCAGCTGGCTGCCTGCCTTCCTTCACAACAATGCGTTGTCATGACACCCGTATACAATCGCGAACACAGCGCCCTGGTGTGCGGCTAACAAACTACTCGTTATATCAATATTTGTGTTACATGCAACAGTGGCATTAGTCAAGGTTTATTTATATCGGACGTAAGTTACTAAAAGGACTTAGGTCTGTTTCCTCTACATGTTTCCATCTGTACGCGTAGACTTGAAACTAATAATAAGCCTAATTATACGTATTTATGGTGTAAAATTCAAATCCAAATTGAATTCAGTAAGAAACTGATCATATTAGGGTAATCGTTGCTACATTTCACTTCAGAATAAGCTGTTTTCTGTCTGCTTTCTGGAAGCCAACTCACTGGAGCAGATTTATTCTTGATATTTACTCACCCAACCTTGAAATTACCCGTCTTTTATGGAACCATAAAGTTTATTTCTGTGTCCACAAGAGAACGCCATTGGACGCTAAATCCCGCCAGTTGAATCAAGTCCACAACATCCTAGTTTCTTCATTTGTTATTTGCACTCACATCTACGTCTAGATTTTCCAAGTAGTCCCTTTCCTGTAACATTTCGTGGTACATGCTTCTTTCATCAAATTTTTCAGAAATATTTTAGGCGGTTGCAGTGCATTTAAACGTGTTACCTCGTGCGTAACAACGAAATGATTAAAGTAGGTAACACGAAGCATAGTTACCGCTGCGTCTTGAAGTGTCCAACCAAAGAAACATCGATTTCGACATTCGATAATTTTACGGGGCAGAAAAAGTATGCATATTTGAATAATCGGTTCATTTTTATGTCATATCCCTGAAGTTAGGGGTTTTTGTGGTTACAAAGGCCATGTATGTACCCAAAGACTTCGTCCGGTTCAATAGAGGCTTGACAGAGGGAAGGCTGTAAGCGTGAAACGACGAAATTTTAATTCTTAACTTGTGTTCCGTGAAATATGACGATGTTACTGTGTGATGACGTCACCGGGCGGTCACCTGGTGAGACCGCGTTTGATTGATGTGGGTTTTATTGGCGGGGACGAATCCTCAGAAAGAAACCCACAACTAAAAGGTATGAAATTCTGCCGTCAGTTCGTTTATTATTTGAGGTGTGTGTGGGGGTGGGGCGTAGAGGAATGACGTGAAAGCATTTCCGGTTCCCTTTACTGTAAGTTACAGGTGTCCCTAAGAATCGTAACCGATACAAAGTGTGGACAACTGAAGCCGACATCCGCGACATTGTCCAGGACAATGATGGACAACACTTGTCTTCCGGGAGAACCGAGAAGTCTCGAACTTTCTGTTGCCTTGCGATACAACCTCGGGACATTGTGTCAAAAGAGCTGAATCCAGTCTTTTAGATTCAAAATTGCCTTACATGTGTAACAGAGATACTTATTGACAGAACTAACTACACTCATTCGCTTTGCTTTATGTGATTTAGTGTCTCTGGTAAAGTTAACGAGGTTTATAATACGTAAAAGTGTTGTTTCGCTGGTGGCCATCTTGTGGTACTGATAAGCCCGTGTGTCTGTACACACGGGCTAAGTCGTACGCATCCATGAAAATGTAATAAATTATCAGTAAATCACAAATCAGGCTTTCGTCTGACTTTGTCATGTTAATATCACTATTTGTTCTACATTAAATCGTGTTGTATATTCCTTTGTTAAGGAAAGGCGAGAATAATTTTAATTTTTATGTGCTGATTGTTAGGCGTTTTAATAGAAATGTGAATTTTAAGTAGTTCTTTAGATTTATCGTCATTTAACTTCAATTTTTGTAGTAGATTAATATTTTTTCTTATTGTTGCTTCGATAACCACTTATGCACGTAATTCACAGATGTTTCGTAGCTGCTTTAAATTACTGAATTAAAAGCTTCATTGTTTCATTCACACCGTTTACAGTGTTTGTCATTAAAAACATAAAATATTTTACCACTGATTTCAAGTGTTTGTTTGCTACATGTCGTCATTGTCCAGTGATTCATTCGCTGTGACAGCAAAACTAACCTTAAATATATATTTCGCTTCGCACAGTCGTCATCTTGTTTTAAGTTCTTAAAACCCTAGCTGGTCTCTGTTAATTGGTGTTCATACCGTGTTCTGTCAGCTTGTACAGACGGGGACAGATTCATACACGACTTTGACAATAAAATGGATGCTATATCTTTATTATTAAAAGAAAAGATGCTCAGAGGTTTCTCAGGAGTTTGGTCAGCTTGGACTGTGGAATGAAACACCTGATTTCGATTCCTGGCAGAGACATTTCCGCCGTGAAATTGTGAAGTTGGCAGCCCTGCTCAGTAATTTTCCCTAAGTAAGAAACCGTTCTCACATTAGCGGTCGAAACAAAGACTTGTGGGCCACTTGCCGGGAATCGAGCGCCAGTCCAGTCAGCTAATAGCCGTCGTGTTTTGTTAAAAACGTCTTAGCCTACCTGGAGGAATGAACCTGCTTAGCAAACTCCTCACACCTTTCGAACCAGGCGTGTCTAATCCATCACCTGGTTCAGTGAGCCGGCAAACGTATCCTCTGTGCCCAGCCTCTTTTAGAAAGAAAAAATTAGCACAAGAAAGCCACTGGAGGGGCTGATCCGTGCTGACAAATTGCTGCTGTGTCGTGGCGTTGGGGTAGAAATTCGGTCCATTGTGGCTGTCGGATGCCCCACGCAGTTATGTGGCTCCTCCAAGACATGTGGCCGGCAGAAGAACTGAGCGCAAAGCCAAACTGGCTAATGAAGCGAATGGCTACGTAACTGACTTAATAAATAGACCCTAATGTAATCACATGACTTACAAACTAGCTGACATGCCAGGTTTCCACGGGGGTGAATATGAAATTGATCGTCCTGATGATGGAGGCAGCAAGTACCTGGGAAACCACTCAACACGACCCTGAGTCATTCTCAGTCCTCCGTAATACAAGTATGGCCGCTTTCCAAGTCGCGTCTTATGTCCGTCCCCTTACCAATTACGTGTTGTTCTCATCGCGGCCTAGACGGACTCAGTTTGTCGTGTTCCACCGCGAAGAACCCTCAGGGCCGACCACACAACGTCACCTGGCGGCAGAAAATTGATTTTTTGATTAAGGTGTTGCTGGCGGCCATGTTAGGCGAGTGGCTGGCGTCACGATCAGATTACAATCTCTGACAGATCGCAGGACCTTCCGATTTCAGTCACATGCGCGAACACACACACAAAGTTAAAGATCGGAAACTGACCGATTTAGACCAAACTGTGGTCTCGAAATTTATACTGGAGTTGCATATGGCTTCTGGGGTTGTTGCCCCGTATACTGTGGTGTATGTTTACCGACGTTTCGGAGTACCTTGCTTCGTACATCATCAGGGCGATGAGTCAGCGTTGTGTAAACCTCAACCAGACTACACGTCGCTACAAACCACAAGACGGCGTTTTCATGCCAACGATGAATTGATTAATTCTGTTTAGGGAAATTATCGATGTTTTATCTGAGAGTAATACAAAACCCATAAATGTACTTTGCAGGTAAAATACAGAGTTAGTGATTGTTAAAGTAGGCGGTACATATAGTTACTACTGGTATATATTTGTCTTGGTGGAATAAAGTGAATGTTTCGAACATTTTCGTCGGAAATAAGTGACTGAAGGGCAAACTGCGTCTTCTTTTCGCCCTTACGTAGTCACGGGAGTAATTGACTAACAAATTCTGTAGCCATCGTTAAATAAGACGGAGGCGATCTCTAGGAGGCATTTCTTCATCCTCTGATTTGCACAAGTCTGGAATCGAGCTGTGCCTTGTTCCGCGAGGTGTGAAAATCCTTCACAGCGCTCCGTCTTACCTGTTGATCCCTCGCACGACGCGAAAGGATGTCCTGATTCTTCGCGTTCCCGATAACAAGAACAGCGCCGATCTAGTTTCTTGTATCCAGGATTTCTGGATTACATTCTCTCCCTGGAGACTGGTCACCCTATGATTCTCCGTGGCTTTATTCAGTCCCTCCACGACCGTCTCCTACCGAGTCTTATCACTGACGATCATCCACCTGTTCAATGCAAACATGAAAGTATACACTGACCATGGAGACAGCAGGATCATTGACATTTTTGTGACTATGACAAAAGTAGAAGACTTGGTGTACTTCTGCCAATTTACATGGCGATACAACGCAGAAGGCAGCCATCTTGGGTCTTACATCGACTCACGTGTTTCGCGACGCGCTGCTACCACGTGTGTACTAGAGGACTCCCCGGTTCGTGTTTGTGGAGCTTAATGGCCGTGTCTGAACATCCTGTTGTCTTTTCTCACCTCCTCCCACCTCACACGTGGCGGGTCACGTGTCCTAATTGTGACTCTTAAGTGCAAAAGCGACCGACATCCAAGCGACAGTCTGTAGGGCTACATCTAATCCCTTAGAAATTGTACAGAATGCGACGTTTGAAATTTTGACTGCAGTGAAGATGTGGGTTGCGACGCCCTGAAGATGGAAGTAATATATTCCTCCGAAACATCGGTACCCTCCCATAAATCCACCATGCGTCACAAACCTGACGGGCTTCCTATGAAGGATAAATTGTGTTACGTCTAATATTTATTGTTTAAGTATATTATATAGATGGAAATATTTGAAGTCTCGGAAACGTCGGCGTCTTGTGTTAATATACGTAATATAGCAAAATTGATATTTAATTAAGCAGCACTCGATGATGGCGTATGTTGGGATGGAGGTATAGCTCCACGCAGTCTTAGTCTCGATCATCGGGCTGTGAGAATTTTAATTAAACAACTCGAGGTTCAGTCAAGTAGAGTGGAAAGTTGTCTTGTACTTGTGGCACTGTTGCTCCACCAGATTCTCCGATTGAAATAAAAGTCACTTCGCGTGTTATTGATTACATAATTATGTGCTGAAAATAAGCAATTTGCACGTCAAAACGACGTTTTTACAGGAAGTATTTCAGATTGGTGTGAGAGAAATTCTTGGCTCTCTCACCCATTTTTATGCAAGTTCCGTCGTTTAGGACTTGCCATTTCGGGATTGTCTGAGGAAAATATCTGAACCTAAGAGGGATAAAGCGACAGGAGACTGGATAAAAATGCATCGTAATGAGGAGCTCTTCGCCAAATGTTTGCTGGATGATAAAATCAAAGACGATGAGATGGGCTGGGCATGTAGCGCGCATGAGGAGATGGAAAATGGGCACAAAATTTATGTGACTTGGGATACCATATTAGAATTAAATACGAATTTCGGATGTCGCTGTTGCAGATGCCGACGTTTCGGAGGCATATAATGGTTCCGTCTTCAGGGCTGAGTCTCATAAATTTGGTGCTTTGTCCACGTATTTGTGATCTGTATTCACTGATAGCTTCATGAAGTGGAAAGCCAGAGACAGGAAATTGCCCGAGTTAAGATACTGCAGAGATATCGAAGACGTTTTTGAGGATAACAAATGAAGGCGGCCTAACCCAGATCGAGTGGATAAGTGCCGCTGTGTGCCACTAGCAATCAGGGCTGACCTTGTTTGGTATCTTTCATATCTTGCTATCCTAGATAACAGCGCAAGGCTTTATAAAGTACATTGCTATAATTTTATTTAAGTCGTTACTCAGTTTAGAACATTCTATAAGATATATAATGGGATTTGCGTATGGCTAAATTCTAGAAGCTATTAATTGACTCCGTGAAGCGTGGTCCTACTTCAGAAGCTGATGGTTTCTTACCTAGCCAATAAAATTCCCATGTTTATTGGAACCATAAAATTACGTGTTTACAGGAGCTTTTAAGTCAGATGAATCCGGTTCACACAGTCGCACTTTCTGAATTTATTACCGAATTAAATATCATTCCATCTATATCTAGGTCTTCCAAGTGACGTATTTCCTTCGCCATTTCGAATCAATAACTTTGTATGCATTTATAGTTTTCTTCATGCGTTCTACATTGACCGCCCACTTTTTCTATCCCAAAACGTTTCTCACTGTGAGAATTTCAGCCCTCTCTGTTCCAAATGTTCTCCTCAGCACCCTGTCGTCAAACACTTGTACAGAACGAAAGGTAAATTCACATGTCTAGGGTTACCGGATCTGTCATTTGAACGAACGCGTTGTGAGGGTAAAGCCGGGTGTTACGTTCAAACCTGCGAACGTGTGCCGTTGACGCAGTTATTCTGACATCTCGCAAACTGAGTTATCATCCCTCAAATTGCAAGTTATCTAAAGCGACTACTTCCGAGCGCCGTCAAACCGGAAACACGCTGGCAAGTCTGAATGACGCGTGTTCC
>NW_019059645.1:2107784-2124385 GCF_000696155.1 Zootermopsis nevadensis | reverse complement strand
CGCCAAAACTCTGCCCTTGCCGTTTTATAAATGTACATACGCTGGGCAGGATTTTGAGAAGATGATCCCCACTTCGGAACCCGGCAGGAACTGATTTTACGTGGTATTCCTTAGTCAGGCCATACCGAGAAAATCTGAAATTTATCGCCTGCATATCAGCTGATATTGTCAGAATGGTGAAATGTAAACGGCTATCATAATTATCAAAGTCGTGGCCTATTTTAAGATTGCAGCCCGACACTTGGTTGGAGAGGCGGAGATAATTAATTAATTAATTTTGAATGTACCAGTCTCCGTACCGAGAGTAGAACCCAGGACTTCCAGAATGGGAAACATGCATGGTATCCACTTTACCATGTATTTACACATTATCTGCTAACCGCGTATCTTGTACACCCCTTTCAATGTTAAAAATTGGCCTTTGTGTTTATTTGTTAAGCCCGAACATATTCTGTTTTCTTTTATCTAAGTAAATTGTGTTCTTGAATAGAACCTCTGATGTCAATCGCCACAAGAACTCGGTGGTTTTTTCTGCTATCAGCAGATAAAACAGCGAAGATAATGATATCTGTGTTTGTAGAAGCAATCTGGTCATGTGTGTTAAAGCAAAGTGCAAGCCACGTGTCAGGTTTTAAAACTATTAAATACAAATAACTACATTGAAATTATTTGGTCTCTGTGCCGCTGAGAACAGTAAACGCGGCAACCAACGCAATGATCGCGCATAGCTCAAAGACCGTGCTGCCGGCACAGCCGTCAAACATCCTCAATGTACGGTATCGGTATAATATTTGCCTGTAATTTTCTGAGCGACAAGCATAGTGAACGTCATTATAAATTTTTATATAAACTTCACGACTTCAGTTCCACAGGTGGTTACTGCAACAGGCTAAAAGCGATATTTACGGACTACTTTTTGTCGCGAAACTGTTTTACTTCGGTAATTAGTCACATAACCTGTAAGAACCCGCAGACGTTTTGTGGCACGTGCAACAGAAAACTGACAAGTCTTATTTACATTTTAACGAGGAAAGTTGTGGTTTTGATATTGTAAATTTTTCAAATATTTTGAGATCTGGATGGTCATGTCGGGTGCTTCACAGAATATTTTTGTGTCCTGAGACGTGAAGTTTTCACTGTGGTTTATATTCACATGTCAGTATTAGCAATATCTTTTTATGGCCATTAGATATCGTCATCTACCAGTGTTATGTTCATTCTGTTGTAATTATCAGTGAATGCCCATAATGTTTCTTACATTCCATTGCTTTCACCTCGGCCCTGAACAAGGTTCCTCTGAAACGTCGATGACTTCTACCGCGTTGACACAGAATACTCAACGATCAGCATATTGTGACATTATTATTATGCTTTGTAGGAATTTAACTTCGGTATCCTTGCGACCCCTTCGTGAAACCACTGATTTGCACTTAACACTGAACTAAGCACACGCCATCTGTCCCACAGTTTATCAGAATCCAGTATCTGATTCCACACTTGTTACGAGTCTGTTCATGCCTTTGTAAAAAGAAATGAAAACATCTCGAGTCGACATTATATTGTTCTCGACTTAAGGACACTCGCAAATGCAATAAAATATTTGAAGTTGACGAAGAAATGAAATGGTCTTCAAAATGACGCTCCGTTCACATAAATCTTCCCTCATCAAATACTCAAATCTGTTGTCCATAATCTTGTCATCAGTTTTCTTAGCAGTCTGTAGTGATTTAACCAAGGACATGCTATCAGGCGTCATTAACACTCACCAGTTCATGAACAAAGGACGAATATGTCCTTCGGTCGCCAGTTTTTATGGAACTCACCACGAATAACGTTTAGTCACTACCACCAAGCGCGGGGGTGAGGCTGGTGATGATGGGGGTGTATGAGGGGGTGCGAGTACGAAGGCATTACCAGATGGGGGTGGGGTATATGCTGCTCCGTCGAGGGCTGTTGCTGACCCTTGGCGCCGCCGGTACACGGCTTACCATCCCTTACGAGGACAGGAACAGCCACCCTGCGAGGTGATGGTAGAGTCGTGACTCCTGGGCCCACGTGACCCCCATGAGGGTCATGGAGCCCCTTCTCTTGTTGCGCCCGCTTTGTCTTGTACCGATGGTTCTGGAACCAGATCTTCACCTGTGGGAACACAAGACACAGGTTCTCTCAATTGTCACTCAAATCATTGGACAACCATCGACCTCGTGCGTTTGCTACATTCTCAAATTTAGGCAGGGTACAAAGTTTTCAGGTATGAAACTTCTCATGATTAAGAAATAAATTAAAATCCCACATAAAATCATTTAAAAACAAACACGCATGGACTTATTCTGTATGCCACTGCCCAATTCCGGAAGATGGCCGACTAAAGGACTTGAATTAATCCGGTACTCGTCAATTTAAAAAAAGCCTTATATCGATAAAAATTTCTTTATTTCAGTACGGAATCAAATGTGACACGTATTACGCGGTAAAATGTAATTTTTTAAAATAAGATTTTAATGTATTTAATATGTGAAATATGAGCCTGGAGTTTCTTAAGCAGAAATTCAACTCAAAGGCTATTTGCTTACAAACGCCCCCGCGATGCTTTGTTAATAGACAGTAGACATTCCCATTTTTTAAAATTTATTTTTGACGTCGGTGCCAGCTGAAAAGGGGAGATTCCACGCGAAAGCCTTTTTCCGCCTGCGTTTTACAGACGTGGTGCTGTGCGAGGTGTTGCCTACCTGTGTGGGCGTGAGGCGGATGATGCTAGCGAGGTGTTCGCGCTCCGGGGCCGACAAGTATCGCTGTTGCCGAAACCTCCTCTCCAGTTCGTAAGTCTGTGCCTTCGAGAACAAAACCCTTCTTTTGCGTTTCTTGGAGCCTCCGGGCTGTCCGCTCCCCTGGGTCCCCGCCTCGTGCTGTCCCTCCGACTCTTGGTCGTCCTCCTCAGTGTCCATCAGGTGGTCTTCGCCATCCTGCCCCATGAGGGGCGTCCTCATGAGGGCTGAAGGAACTGCGCTTGAAGAATCCGGTCCCGGACCATTGGCGGGACTAGTTGGGGGAGGAGGAAAGCTGTCCAGAGACACGGAACTTGAGTGGAGGTCGGGCTCCTGTTCGGGGCCACATCGAGAGGGGTCTGGAGGCACCAGGGAGCTGGGAGAAGTGCTGTCAGGGCTGACCTGCTGCTGGTGTGCTCCTGCAAGATTAACAGTGATACCAACATGAGTGGTTTTGGTGTTAGGTTACGTTCAGTGGCATACAGCGCAGAACTGTCGGGATAAAGCAGTTTTTCGCATGTTCCGGCTTCAAATGCCCAGAGTAATGTAGAGGAACTACAACGACGCACTCCGATTTGCAGTACACATAGGAAAATGGTCCTTCGAAACTGCAGCAGAGTTAATGTATCTGGTTAAAACGACGATAGATGAAAAGTGGATTCAGGAACAAATTGAGGCTAATTAATTTCGGGGAACGCTCTGACGTCGTGCAGTTACGAACGTGACGTAGAAGTGTGTGCCCTGGGTCGGTCTGTCTCAGGATAGTTTACGGCTATGGCAGTAAACCGAGAGAGCGGTGAATTTTTAAGCGAATATCAGAATCTCAAAAATGAATCTGTTCTGTGGACTTATTTAGGTTCTGGCGTACAATTTCAAGACGCGGTCTTTGTGGCTTTGAACCCGCAAAGTAAGCTTGATGCTCGTTTACTGCAGATACAAATCTATTATCCCGAATCTAACCTAACCTAAAAACATCACTACACAGCCAGCTACTCGTTGTTTGCCCCATTTGTACCTCAGATAAAAGTCGCGTAGCTTCGCCATCTCTCACACAAATTCCTTTAAAATGAACCTTTTTTTTTCATGATGGAGTTCGTTTTGTGGTTCCTGAATGGTTTGGGACAAACCAAGACGGTCTGATATATTTTGAAATATTTCCTATTGCAGAACTGCACCGTTGTCGTGGTTACAGGTAGCAATGCTTCGCACAATGTTATAGAATTGTTTGGGGGGGGGGGGGGGGTTGAATCAGAAGACGACTTTTGAAACTTTATAATACAGACTGAGATCACGCCTTGCAGAGGGGCTCAAAAAGTAGCAATGCAACAAAGGTTAGACCCCTCCCCCCGTACGCAGCTCCGTGATTGGTTGTCCTCCATTGTTTGTTGATGCATGTGAACGCTTCAAATTTGTGTTCTATTAACTGCAGACAGCTGCTGCCTCGTGAGCAGCGACCGGCTCACAGGAAGAGTGGGCTACGTCCACTTCTGTGGCAGCTACAGCATCATCATCGAAAACAAAATGACGTCAGTGGTGAAATAAATGGTGTAATATTTTAACCTTTCCAAGCCCAGTGGTAACTATATGTACCACCTGCTTTAAGAATTACGATAGATTATATTTGTATTTATGTATTTCGTTTGTATCTCAGTGCAAACAGCGATCATTTCCTTAAACAGCGTTAACCAGCTGATATTTCGTAATGGTGAAGTGTGCTGTTTTCTTCGCGGTACGGACTGAATTCTTAAATATAAAGAAGACGAGCTTCGGCTGTGTACAGGACTCGAGGAAAATCAGAGCTTAAACAGCGTTAACCAGCTGATCTGGGTAATGGTGAAGAGTTGTGTTTTCTTCGCGGTACGGACTGAATTCTTAAATATAAAGAAGACGAGCTTCGGCTGTGTACAGGACTCGAAGTAAATCAGAGCTTAAACAGCGTTAACCAGCTGATCTGGGTAATGGTGAAGAGTTGTGTTTTCTTCGCGGTACGGACTGAATTCTTAACCACTGGACAGGACTCGAGGAAAATCAGAGCTTAAACAGCGTTAACCAGTTGATCTGCAATTTGCCTTATAACGTGCGACGGCTGGGGCCCGTCACGTATGTCACTGTTGCGCCGACGGCTGCTCGGACAGATGTTGATTCGGGCAGCCGCCATCATGCGAAAATCAGGCCCCATGCAATTTTCTCTATTCTCACACTTTAGTCGGGGCGTAAGGGGTAGGACGCTTTTCCACCATTTTCTCACGGAAGAGACGCCGCGCTGTCTCTGCTGGAAAATTTCTACGTCGTTGACGTAGTGCGGAGGAAATGCTCCAACCTAATTCCGGGAGATGTATAACCATCAGCCCTACATTTGCTGTACTCCTATTTGAGGTACACGTATTTTCCAAATGTCTTACCAGTTTTACAAAAATTCCACGTCTTCTTGACATTGGTGATGTAAGTGACTTGGTTTTTAAAGTAACTTTCTCTTTGTTTCATTACGAGATCTGCAGGTTGGTCTAAAATCTAAAATGAAAAACTTCTTGAAATAAACATTGTAAACGTAAAGAGATTTATATTTTCTGTTTCTGGCTAATGTTCTGAACAAAGTAGCGTTTTAATAATCCATTCGAGCTTCTTTTAAAACGGCCTGTCTTAAATTAATTTCATCGAAGACTTTACAAATGTATATTCCACAAATAGGACGTTTTGTAAAATCAGGAATAAATTTGAGGGTTGTATAAAAATAGGGTAAGTTGTTCACCAACTAAGCTACTATCAGCTTCTCAATATGATGTCTGATTTTTTTTATTCCGTTCTCGTTATTGCTTTAAATACACATTCTTTATCAGTTGCATAGATTACGATCCTTGTAACATGTTATCTCCGAAAGATGAGTAAGATGCTTATTTTAAGGCATTATCTGGCCATTTACTTTGAGGGACTGGGAAAAACCACGAAACGACCGTTCAGTGTGTCCATTATCCGTGCCGAAATTCGAACCTGGGACTTCCATCCACTTCTATCCACTCCAGAGCGTGTTTTCACTCTCGAAAAAGATGGCGGACTGGCACAACATGGGATTTGGGAACAAGTCAGGGACTCTGGGGCACGCGAACTGGTAGCGCGCTGTTAGCAAACAGCTGTTGCCTCGTCCCTTCGTTAGGGAGAGGGTTGGTGGAAGCCTTATTGTTATTGACAGAGAAACGATGTTTAATGCCTGATTTGCACCCCACCGAGGGGCGGGGGGGGGTGGAAAGTGATACGAGCCGTGTCATTAGTTTAACTTAGCAGCAGCCAAAGTTACTCTGCGAACACACACGGTCCATCGATTCTTCGGGTGTTCAAACACGCTGTTTCGACTGCGCGCGTTGTGGTTGCATGAGAGGGAAGATTGTCGTGAATGATGATGACTGGGAAGGGACTGGGAAGGAGGTGGTGGTTTCTCTTCTTTATTCTGTTGTTTTTTCGTCGTTTCTTCGCCTTCGTCGTCCGTTTCTTTCCCATTCTCTTTCAATTTTCTGTACTTCGTATCTTTCTTTCTCCTCATTTCTTCACTCTCCTTCCTTTCTGAAGCTGTTTTCTTCCACCGTTGTAGTTAGAGGTTTCGACATTACTGTCATTTAGCGTGTCAAACTCTCCCTGAAGATGGAGGCAACACATAACTTTGGTAACCACCTACAAGAAACTCTTTTTCCTGTCAGAGGGATACTTCAAGTGGGTGATCGGCCCATCCAAAAACCTACATGTGGAGTGTAGAAGACATCCACGCCCGAAGTGGGATTCGAATACACGATTACAGTGTACTAATATTTGGAGTAACGTCTTCTGTGGCTACTAACAGCGTCGTTAAATAAGCTATAAAAATAAATAAATATGCATGACTAGAGTGTTGTATATTTGTGTTGCTTTGTTTGACCGTCTGAAGGCGAAACTCGTCTGCTTATCAAATTTAAAAAGCAAGTCCGTACCGCAAAGAAAACACTGCACTTCACCATTGCAAAGATTAACTGGTTAACGCTGTTTATGGAAATAATCGCTGATTTGTCTGAGATTCGTTCGAAACACATAAATACAAACCGTAGAGTTGCTGATTGTTGAATCAGGGGTCCACCGGTTGATAACCTCCGACCCACCTCGTGTAATATCAGCGCCAGGACACGTGAGGCTCAGCGGGACAGAATTTCATTCGCTGGACTGTTCGTACCTGACGTGACTTAATTTGGAAGAGACTGATACACTGATGACGTCACGACACGAGGATAATTGCCCCGATCCTCCCCAGGAGGGGGGGGAGGATGGTATCCAGTCCGTTTGCCTCTTGATGTGTTTCGTGCATGAACCTGGCCGAGTTCAGTGCCTCTTGTTGCAAGACGCCATCTTGCCTTAACAATTATTCCGTCACTTTGGAGAAACAACGCATTTTCGCGCATCCAAAAGGAATCAGCGACTGCCCTTAATCACACAAATTCGCATTGCAGTCACGTTCCACAGAAATATTCGGCCCTATATTACCACTAGGAGCCACGGTGGCCTTGTAATCCTGGGGTCTTGGGTTCGATTCCCGGCGGTGACCGAATTTATAACTTGTGTTGGGCAAGGCCGTGGTCTAGGCAACACGGAGTTTTCCTCCGTGGCATCCTAACAATTACTCCATTCACACACAGAAGAAGGCAATGGCAAACCACTTCTGGATCATCTGCCAAGAACGTATATGAACAGGTCCCAGTCCGAGAAAAGGATGGAAGGATCCTGTTCATATGGACCTGTCGTCAGACAGAACACTAAATAATAAAATATTAGCACTAAAAACCTATAGGCCTAGGCTTTCTTGACGTTCCTAGCCGCAGATGTTAATAAGTTAGGCCTACTGCATGAGCGGGAGTGAGGTAATAGGCCGATTTATGTATTTTCACAACCTAATAATTATGGAGAACTGAGAACTCACTTCGTACACATTTTGGATTGAAAAGATTTACAGCAATTCTTTTCCCTTTACAAAGATAGCAAAGTCTCGCCTTTGATATTTCTCAGAAACCAACGATAAAACTGTCGGTGCAGAAATGTATACGACCGTCACGTTGGTAACATTGTTGTTGCGCAGTTGATATAAACCCGGTCGGTTGCCAACACTGGTATTCTTTACCATTCAAAGTTTAACAATAACCAGAAACTTATTATGTGAGGTGACTGACTGGAACTTGATATTACCACACAACTTCTATCCTCTAAAATAAAAACTGCTTGTGCTGTGATCTGTCTTCACCGGCCATCTTGAGAATCTCACCACATTTTATCTACAGATTTAATTAATTAACTAAAGTGTCCCCACAGCCTTCTTTAGAAAAAGTTTCTTGTAGACATTGTTGAATGTATAATGACGTTCGATTGTTACAAGTATAGAAGGAGGCTTCCTTTTCGATTGTTGCCGTAACTGAGTGGTACAGATGTTAATTTGTTGCTTGAAGATTTTCGATTGTTGCCAAGAAACCACATCGTAAACGAGGAGACATTGTAATGCTCGAGTTTCTTTAAACACGTAGGCGTGTACTGTCGAGAAGTGTTTCAAATGAAATCCGAGGGTCATTGGGAGAGAGCCGCAAGCATGTTTATTGTTCTCAATTGTAGAGAACGTAAGGCTCAAATACAAATTAGCAACTTCACCTACTTGTAACGTAGGGAACCGAAATTTAGTGTCGATCACAATTAAATTTAATTGAAATCCTTTGATAAAAGCAGAAGGACATTGTTCATGTAGGCGTAAACAGACGAACATGAGAACGGAACAAGATGGCAGCTTACCGTGGTCGTTTCTCGTGGTGACAGATGTGGTCCATTGGTGTCTCGTGTGGGGCAGAAGGGGGCAATGTGGTTCCAGCCCAGGTACCCCTCCAGGGGCCCCCGAGAACAGTACAGTGTGGTGCCCCATAGCGGCCGCGTAGCTGGCAGCTATGGTGGTCAGATCGGGCGGGCTGGACATTAACGGCATCGACCCTGAGGGTGAGAGAAGCAGTTTCTCAGCCACACTTTAGTAGGTCTACGTATTTGTGTGCTCGGTGGTGAGTAAAAAATTTATGAAAGATTCTCATCATTCGATTTATTCCAAACACCTGGTTCTGTCTCCCGTTTAAAGCTTAACCATTTCAAACCTAGTGGTAACTATATATACCACCTCTTTTAATATTCAGCAATTCTTAATTTGCCCTCACAGCGTATTTCTGTGTTTTGTATTATCTTAAGTTTAAACAGCGATTATTTCCTTAAACAGCGTTAACCAGTTGATGTTTCGTAATGGTGAAGAGTTGTGTTTTCTTCGCGGTACGGGCTGGATTCTTAAATAATATTTTGATGAGCTTCGGGCTTCAGAAGTTTAAGAAGAAACCAATAAATGCCATGCAACTGGGAATGACACAGGGAACATCCAGGAACAAGGAACGGCGAACCGGACTGCCTCTCTCTAGTGCGTTTATACGGGCCGCTTGCAAATGGCAAGTTAAGCCCTAAACCTAGTTGTACTGTATTGTGGAATCCGGGCATTTGCCATCGATTGAAGTACCTCACACCACAAACTGACCACGGAACAAAGAATGACCACGATATTTCAGTGTGGTCGATATTAAAGTGAGTCCATTACGGTGGCAAGCCATATCGACAAGTGGCGAACCCAAGTTAGAGAGCGGGGAAAAACCGTCTAAAGAATTGTGGGGGAACGCAGTGACTCTCAGGCTAAGTGCGCTGCGATGTTCTGTTTTGCTTGTATAACGACGCTTATTTGAAGTTAACGAGTCAAAATTACGTTCACGCGGAAGTAAAGTGGGGACTGGATTTTGGAAATGTTTGCTGAGATTTCGTTCAGATTATCATATCTTCCTGTTTTCTGTTTCAAGAATGTAAGTTTAAATAAGCCAAGGGATATGCGTTTCAAAAATAATTTTACCGGTGTTTCACCCGCAGAAAATGAAGGTGTCAGAGAACAGGGTGCTTTTGGGAAATGTCTCGTCCTAAGAGGGATGATGGGACAGGAAGCTGGAAGAAACTGCTTGATGAGGAGACTTTTCTCTGCCGCCTGAAGCTATTTAGTTACTCAGCAATATTACACTTGCATATTCAGCTGTGCAGATATTTTAATGTAACAGTACCTATTTAATAATCCAGTCCGTACC
Source organism: Zootermopsis nevadensis (assembly GCF_000696155.1). The sequence goes on along the minus strand of NW_019059645.1, from coordinate 2,114,472 downwards.
TCAAAGAAAGCACAACGCGTCTCCATGACAACGACCAGTTTGTTAATGCTCTTTCAATAAATAATCATTGTTTATTGTGAGTATCGTACGAAACGTTTTGTACTTATCTCCCTATTTCGTGTCCACTTCGCTTACTAAAATCGCATAATGGCTCTAGTGAAGTGTCCTTAGGCCCTTTTTACACCGCGGCCTTCAAGAGCACTTAGTTCACCACTTAACATAGGCAACGACACAGATATGGTCGCATGTTTGCTGTTAAATGCAGACTATATTTCGATAAGAAAACTGGGTTAAACAACGCACACCTGGGGGGTGGAGGGGGTAACTGATCAATTATTCGCCTGTAGCCAAGAGAAAACAGGCCAAACGTCGTCAAGACGTTTCGGTGGCAAACATTTTGAAAAGCGCACTATTTGGACTACACAGACATTTTGAAGGCGTTCTTAACGCCATATGACGAATCAGTGACATATTCGTCTGAATATCATTTAAGAATCCAGTCCTTACCGCAAAGAAAACACAACTCTTCACCATTACATAGATCAACTGGTTAACGCTGTTTAAGGAAATAATCGCTGTTTAAACTTAGAATCAGACGAAACTCACACATAGAACGTGTAGACTTGCTGATTGTTAAATCAAAAGCTCGTTTCCTTCCAATCGATTCCTCACGATTAGGCCTTATGACTTGACTAACGCATTTCATGGCAACTGTTTGTTAAAACGAATGTCTTCTGGGACGTTGCGTCGCAGAGTCTGGTAGAAATCGACCGACGTTTCAGAGGTTCTTACCGCCTCCATCATCAGAACGATCATCACAGTCCCAGAAGACAGCCATCTTTACACTCGTCTCCGTGAGAACGTGAGACATCGCCAAGAGAACAAGATCTGCACAAGTTTTGGCGTTGCTAGCAAGTTGTTGAGGACAACCCCTTGTCGGCTGTCCACCTCTGGCGCTTGTAACGGGAATTCTTACCACCGTGATGGAGTTGGTGAGGCGCCTCGGACACTCCGTCGCCGCCCGAATTCGGTTTGCCCTCCGCTGCTGCGTCGTTGAGGTCCAAGATGTCGCAGATGTGGAAACCCGACGATCGAGCAGGCATCTTCAGGTTGTCCAGGAGCCTGTAACATGGCGGCAAGACCAAAGGGAACAATGAGGGAATTTGTATCCCACTCGAGAGAGCAGCTTGTAATGACGATACGAGCTGCCAGGAGACCAAGAGTGGCACAAGGCACATCTGTCTCCTCATTCGTTTGATATTCGAACTATTAGTGCTAGACGTTACTTGGTCCACAATAAGCTGACCGTTGTCGCATTAGCGTCACGAAATTATAAACATTATTCTGAGATTTCAGGTGAATTTCCGATGATGGAGGCAACAATTACCTCTGAAACGTTGGTAAACTTCTACGAGACTACAAGGCGAAGCAACCCCGAAGACGGCCGTCTTTTGAACTCCAATTATCGGAACTTAAAATCATGGAGGAAATGACAAGATGGTGGAATCAAGGTCTGCTGTTTTAATTTATCCCTATTTGTTGATCTATGAAGAGCTTTGCAATTACATAGTTTATCAAATATTATACATTTTAAATTTAATTCAAAATTTTCTTATAATTCTCAATAACTCCGCATCTTAAAACGAAATAATCTTGACTTATTTCGTGAGGATTTAGGAGCAGTGGCTGTTATGCCACTGTTGTTGTGAGGATCCGGCCTCCTGAAGTACTTCAGTTGAATCCGGGTTCGCCATTGTCGAGTCACGTTTTCGGTGACAAGTGTTTAAAATTTGCTGTTCGTGAATTGTCCGTCTGCGAAAGTCATGGAAGCCAATAATCTACCTGCTTGCCCGCATTCCAGAAAGCAGGGGCGACAACTTCCTCGGATATTTAGAAATTTCAGGCGCGACTAATTCAAAACGAATTATAGGCGAAAATTGGGGCTGATATTTTAGCTTCTCAGGGCGGCGAGTTTGAAGATGACTGTTTCGGGAGGGGGGGGTCTGAAACGTCGATAAACGTCTACCAGACTACACGGCCCTACATCCCAGAGGATTAACCTCGTTCTTAACGGTTTAGTCAAAATTTGGACCGGATTCATTTGGTTGAGGATAGGCACACGTGGCGGGCTGTTGTGAGCACGGTGACGAACCTTTGGGTTTTGTAAAAGGATGGGAATTTTTTGAATACCTGATGTAATGACTATCACTGGATCAGTAATTAATCTCCGCCGTGAAGTTATGTAACCCGCATGACTAACTGAACGAAGAATCTCGTCAGATTACGTGCCATTTCGAACTTGTTACTTGCGGAAGGCAACTTAGACTCTTCGGACTGTGATTCCCTTTTGTTTTATTTCTCAGCTCTGTAAGTAATCATTCAACAGGCAAGCGTTGGACGCAGGGCGTCTAATTTCCGTCTCGTTCCATTTCGGGTAGGGTGGAGCCCACATATGAACACGATATCACTGCGTGTGCACACACACACACACACACACATTTCTTGTTCGGGTCGATAGCCATTCCTTCTTCAGGTCATACGTCGTCTATATCAGCGGTTCACAGAGTCTCATTATGAAGATATAGGCCAAAATCCGATTAATGTCTATAAGAAAATTCGATCATTAAATATGGCTGTGAGAAGTGGAATTTGAGGTCCTCACGGTGACAGATATTACATTGGCCATCTTATGGGACGTAGCGCCGTGTATATACTGACCGATTGTCAAAGAGGACCTTACTGCTTCCATCATCATGGTGATACATTATCACCTCAACATCTTCTTATAAACGCAATTGTCTCGTCTAGTTGAATTCTTCTTGTAGGTCGTTTATAAAAATGACTCGTTACTACGATCTGTCGGTCGTCATGGACCTTAATGACGAAATTTAGTTTACTTTTAATTTAAATTAATTTAAAAAAAATTAATTAGGCTATATGTCTTGATGGTTAGGTAAAGGGCTGTGTTAACCTCTGCGAATAATATACATTTAGGTTTTGACACCTTGTAGAAGACTATTTCTTATGGAACTACAATTTTTATTGCATAAAACCCATGAATGAACTATGTCACAAAGTGTCCCGTCAATAGAATTAGATTCAGGCCTATAAAAATTGACACAAAAGAGTTTATTAATTAGTGGCGTAGAACACGACTTCACTTAACTTTAGATAGGAAGGAAATTGGCTTAAGTCCTCTCTTCTTTGTACGAAACTATATTAATCTGTTGTAAACTGAAATTCTGTGTACCTGGCGGTAATTCAGCTTAAACTGCGCGTATTAACGAGGTGTTACAGCGAGGAATGCAGACGAAGAACAAAGAAATGTAGGAATTTTCTACGTGACGCAGTGACAAAGTATTAAAAAGTTACTAAATTACGCCTTCTATTGCAGAATGGTTTACGTGCAAAGCTTAGTCAATAATTCTGAATCGTTAATGAGTCATTTCTCGCTGTTTCTGCTTGAGTAATCTTTAAATATCGGGTTTAATTTGTGTCGTTGCTAATCGCTTACGTCTTTCTGTGTATTCATGAGTAAGACGAGAGTCCTAAGTCTTACTTGATTCGGCGTTCTAGAAGCGAACAATTGCCCACAGCGACAGTTCCTGCCAAATACCGACCACGTTCACAAAAGGCGTACTTTGGTGTTGGCTGTTTGTGGTATTGCAGGGTGAGACAGTGTTACAAAACAAAAGAAGATCTTTCCGCGTGTTGAGAATATGGTCCTTCGAAAAATCACGGCTGCCCGTCCACCAATGTTGTCAACATCGTAAAAGTAAATTAAGAAACAAATATTGGATTTCGAACTTTTCCGGAGAAATCCCCATAGTCTGTTTACTGATACGGAAGTCATGAAGAGACCTAACGCCAAAGTGAACTAAGACCTATCTTATTTCCCTAAGATCTATTTTAATATCGCCCTCCTAACACGTTTCTGCAACGTCTGCGTCTCGAGTGATTACCCACCACATTTCTGTAAGGATTCTTTGTTTCTCGTACTGCATCGTTACCTTTTCTTTCTGCTGTGATTTGAAACTGCCTAGCCTACTTTACTTAAGTTTACTTTACTTAGAAGAAAATAAGGTCAGTGCCTCCTCATGCTGTAGAAGTCAAGTCGAACGAAAATTCAATATTATTGAATCCTTCGAAAAATCGTCTATAAATTATAAGGTATTATTATTATTATCATTATTCGGCTAAATTGGCTCGTAGGATAAAACATTTTATTTGCGTTCCTCAATCGGTTATCGGTGGGGATGTGCACGTCTAGACAGATGGGGCATTCGCCACTAGAAAATATTTTCAAGAGATACAATAAAATAAGTTGTAAAGTGAAACTCGATTTAAATTTAAACCTTAGAACAAATCGACTATTAAGATGCATTTGTAGGTAAATTAGGTGTCAGTAATAGGTTGCAAGCAGAGCTGAAAACTGCGGAATTTGTAGTTAGTATGCAGTAGGCTGAAACACTTATCCTCCGTACCACATTTGTACCGGAACCATCAGAAACCTAATGATTTTCCTTAGCTACATTTGACGGCCTAACTGTGGTACCGATTTAAAAGAGACGTAAATTAAGAAAGATTAATTTTACTTCCGAGTTGGGTTACAAAAACTGACAAATCTAATTCGTGGGTAAAAATTGACGAAATGAAAGTTCACTTCACACGAAATTAAATCTTGTCGCAGGAGCGCTGTTTCCTTTCATGTCGTTCCAGAATTTTCAGAGGACCTCTCCCCCTCTCCACAAGATTCGCTTAAGTTTATTGTCTTAAACCGAATTTTGACCGAATCTTAACTCTCGTTTTATAGCGACATTTCGCAATGGCCACACGCATTCTGTTAACGCCGTTAAATTAAACTCGGAACTTTGGAGAAACTTAAGGCCTTAAATAGGTCTGATACACTAATTCTGACTTTTTGAATGTATATGTTAGCCCTGTTAATTTAAATTACAAATCGTGCACATTCAAACTCGCTGTTCTAAATTTTGGCGTTCGTGGAGCTACGTTCAGTGTTTGCAAAACACCGGCCAGAGAGACGTCTTCAAATATGCACGAACTTCCTCGGGTGTAATAAGAACGTATGACGTACAGTATCTGTTATTTAAAGGCGAAGCACGTCTTCACAAATCTTAATAAGCATCGTTTCTACCCTGTAGATAGATAACACACTTCACGTAAACACTAGAACATTCAGTCCTTCGTATCCATTACTCACCTAAAGAAGCCGAATAACTTAGTCAAAACACCGACTCGCACATCCACAAAAACACACCGCATCTCCGTTAAAACTTGTGTAGCGAAATTAGAGTAAAATTAAATGAAAAATGAGGCTGGTGGTTACTATAGTTACCACCTTCACTACTACTGACCCTGGGAGAGCCGTCCGGATGGCAGCCGGGTTACACCAGGCAGCTGGCAGGAGCGCAGGACACCAGGGGTACCAAGCCAACAAGGGCCCCGGCTGGGGGGGTTGCAGGCGGGCCCCAGGTGGGCCCCCCGCACGGGCCTTCTGTTCTGCCAGTTTGACGCTTGCTTGACGGCAGAGCTGACCCGATCACAAGGGTCCCCGGACGCCGCGGCGTTTCGAGAACCCGTCATCCATTTCGAGAGCTCTCGACTCGCACAAGTAGCCAATGGTGAGTCGTCCTCTGAGGAGGAGTCTCGCTGTTTCGCCAATGGTAGGCCCAGGTCGAGGGGAGGATTTCGGCTCTCGGATTGGTTACAGCGAAACCTGAGCGGGCTGTTATTGGTCGACTGGAGGGGCGAGGTGTTGTTAAGGGTATCATTGTCCGCGGTTCATGATGAGAACCTTTTGTAACGCTCAGAGCACGTAAAAGTAGGTACTCTAGATGCGGCCGAGGGCAAAACCGGCACAAGGGTTTTTTCCCCGACGCTGCCATAAATTATTAAACGTCTTGGCTCAGTGAGGGAGACCGGGGTTCGATCCTCTAGCCTCTGGGGCCCTCCCAGGCAGCCTCCTATCCAATGGGTACCGGGGTCCTTTCCCGGGGGGCAAAGCACTGCCGGCCATCTAGTGACGATATCGAGAATGAGCAGGGGCTATACAAGCTCTCCCCCCAAGCGCCTACATGGCTCCTGAGGGTGTGGAGAGGATTCGTCTGGCTCTGGATAGGGGTTGAGGGGGCTTTTGTGAATAAGATAATGAACCTACTAGCTCTATAAATGTCGAGGGATTTCTTCGCTACTTGAACGACTGTGGTGTATGGCGATCCATGGTTCGCATTCTCTCGCTCTGTAACCTGGACATTTTTCTCCGGTTGTAATGACTTAGGACTTTCTTAGTTTTCTTCGGTATTTCAGGTAAATGATGAGACTTCGCTTTAAAATAACCCACGACCGCTTCCTTTTGTGTCCTTCACGTTTAGTGTTAACAAACAAACAGGTTTACTGTACAGAGAATAAAAAGAGTGGGACACTCATTTGGGTAAAACGTCTCTTGAGTGACCGCCAGTTCAGATCATCTTTTTTGCTTTCAGAAACGTCTTTTTTGTTAATTCACTGCGAGCATAATCGTCACAAAGAACACGTCTCCTCGTGATGATTTTAGAAGTAGACGCCCATCACAGTGGGCACTAGAAGAGTGTTCCTACGTTCGAACCCACGTCCTTTGCATTAATGATTTAATCTTGGCAGCTTCGCTGATCCTATTTGTCGCTATAAA
>NW_019059645.1:2074739-2093840 GCF_000696155.1 Zootermopsis nevadensis | reverse complement strand
CGACAGCAAAAAGGGTAGCATTGTCTCTCTATGGACCGCCCTCTACGATTATGAGGCGCAAGGGGAGGATGAACTCAGCCTGCGAAGAGGGGAGATCGTTGAAGTCCTATCCACAGATTCCAAAATTTCTGGTGATGAGGGCTGGTGGACTGGTAAGATTGGTGATAAAGTGGGCATCTTCCCAGCCAACTTTGTCGCCGAAGATGTTATCGACCACGTCTCAAGCGTGATAGGTGACATTCAGCCAGTTGAGATTGATTTTGCAGAACTGGACCTTGAAGAAGTTATTGGGGTGGGGGGCTTTGGGAAAGTGTACCGTGGGTTCTGGCGGGATCAGGAGGTGGCTGTGAAGGCTGCACGCCAGGATCCTGATGAAGACATCAGTGTTACTCTGGAGAATGTGCGTCAAGAGGCAAAGCTCTTCTGGTTACTTAAACATGATAATATTGTGTCTCTGGAGGGTGTGTGCCTCGAGATGCCCAATCTGTGCCTGGTGATGGAGTATGCACGTGGGGGATCCCTCAATCGTGTTCTGGCAGGACGCAAGATCCGACCTGACGTACTGGTCGATTGGGCTATTCAGATTGCTAGGGGCATGAATTATCTGCACAATGGAGCACCAATTTCACTCATCCATCGAGACCTTAAGTCATCCAATGGTCAGTACAAGTTAATTTTTGTTTAATTTAGCTTTAATTTAGTCAAGTTTCACAGGTTGATAATAATGACAAGAGATTTTCTTGCAGGTCGTGTATGTAATCACAGTATTTTAGAGGGCATATTTCTGAGTACTATTAGTTTTTGTACAACTATTATTATTACAATTTTTTATGTTATAGGCTTCAGTATGAAATTTATTTTATTACCTTCAGGAAAGAACAAGAATTTTTGGGAAATATTTGGTTCTAAGATGTAAGAAGTATTTGCTTAATTTATGACATGAAGCAGCTATGATCTTTGTGATTTATTCATGTCGCATAGTACTTTCACAGTAGTGAAATCTGTGGTAACACTGCCGGGTTGTTTGACTAGGATAGGATGATGAATGCTTACAGAATTTTGCTGAGGAAATGTCTTGGAAAATGGTTGTTAGGATTCTTGATTGTAAGTATGGGAGATTGCTCAGGTTTGTGTCTATCGATGGGCTTTGGTAGTGATGGTATCGAACCTTTGAATTCTGTCGTGCGTCTAAATATGAGGTGGCGTACTGTAGCTGTTGAAGGTGTCGAGTTTCTGGGAATTTAGAAATGAGGTGAGAATCGAATTCACATGGCAGAGAATAGGGACCAGTGACGGGCCTTTGTGGACACGGTAATGACTCTGTGGGTTCTGTATTAGGTGGGGAATTTCTTAACAGGCTGGGCAACTGTGATCTTCTCAAGAAAAATTCTGCTTCATGAAGTTATATGTAATTTAGCTTTCTTGTAACAGAACACAAAATTATTAGCACCGCTAATACCAATACATAATCCTCATAGTGAGACTTCAGGTTCTCATGGTGTTGGATGTGAAGGCGACTCTTCTATGATTTTGCACCGTGCATTCTGGTAGAAATTGACCTACGTTTCAGAGGTGCTTACTTCTTCCATTATCAGAGGTACTTATCACCTTGATGATGGAGGCAGGAAACACCTCTGAAATGTTGGTCAGTTCCTATGGTACTACATAGCGCAACGTCCCTGAAGACAGTCATCATCGACGTTCACGTTGTTTTCTACGTGGCTTTAGCACCAGCTCCCAATACATGTACCGCGTCTGACATAGTATTGATATAATCAGTAATACCAACACAATGGTTGTGATAATGCTGGCAGTGGGATTGACACTATTGCCCCCTGCTGTAGTGGGAGAAAAAGAATGGAATTGTATGCACCTTGTTTCGATTGAGATATTTTAAATGTCCTTACATATTCAGAATTATTCAATTTTACCATGTTCTTGGTTATTGATTGAAACTTGCTTTGATGTTTCAGTCTAGTGTAGTGACTGTCAAATTTTATCGTTCCTCAGACATCTTCCTAGAAGAGTAAGATCTCGTGTGCCTCGATCAGTAGCGATGCTTTTCTTGTACTGTGTTGTTACGGTAACGCTCCATACATGTCGTTTTACCTGGCCGATTTATTGGTTATCCAGACTTTGGTCTTTCTGTGGATTTACTCAGTCTCTCCATGGGACAGTGACTCAAAAAATATCTTGAACATCTCCTTCCATATCCTTCTTTATGATCTGGTCATATTCTTATCACTTCCAATGGTATTTGCATATGAAACATAATTTTTAAATTAGCTGAAAACTGACTTGTCCATCCTATTTTATCCCCATTTTGAGTCATTGCCTGATTCAAAATCTCCACTTTGCTTGAAATATAAATCTTTACGTAGTGCTTTGTAAAATATTTTCCGCCTGAAAGAAAATGGAGCTCCACACGGAGTCACAACCCAACATTGAGCTCTGTTTTTTATTAATTTGTCTTATAATAATGATAGAAAACATTTTAATATTTAACCTTGTGATCGGTTTTGTAACAGCAGTTGGGACAGACACGGTTGCTTTTAGATTAGAGGGCGTCGTGTGGAACGATCTCGCTGCTCAGATTTTGTTAATTCTCGTATAATTATTTGCACTGATTGAACATGGTTGATATATATAAAAATTCCAGAAAATAAATTACATTATTAATGATTTGTTTTGGTGTTTTGACAGATTAATTTAGATATGTGGTGACTCTTTAATTTCCTGTATTAAGCGTGGTAAACGAAATGCCGAATATGCTTTCGTGCTAGGGATACCAGAACTGACATTTATATCAGTATTTTTATTTACCTGAGTTTCCTGTGTAATGTCAGTAATTATATAAAGTAAAAGTTGATCGAAGGTCGTGTTGACATTCCAGTGGTCTGGATCAAACTTTGCCAACCCCTGGTCGGGAAAGATGTGTGCCATGATAAGAAGGTGGTATTGGTGGCACTTTTGTCACAGCTTATCAGTTTGTAAGTTAAACTGGTCTCGTGATTCCGAGTATTCTGAATCTTGTGACGTTGGTTTGATGCCCAGTCAGATCAAATTTTATTTTAAGTGGCTCCTCGTTAAAACCTGTCTTTGTGGAAACCGCAGTTTGACGTAATTAACATTCGATTGAATTAAGTGAGTTTTTCAATTCCTCATGATGTGGTGGTCTTCTGGGATGTTGTCTGGTAGAAATTTACTGTGGTTTGCCCAGATGATGGCAGCAGTAAGCACCTCTGTAACGTAAGTCAGTTTCTACAGGACTACATGGCGTGAGATCCCAGAAGACTGTGTCCTCTTCATGTGTGTGGTTTACAGCTAGAAATTTGTGTGTGTGTGGGGGGGGGGCGGCAAGTGAGTGACCTTCAGAGTTTGATGTTCTGAAAATGTGTACACACTTCGTTGATCTGGAGATAAAGAGACATTCTGTAGGAGTCCCGACCAATTTACAGCATTCCACGTTAGAATGTTATCTGAAAGATAAGCAGATGAGAATTGAGTGTGGTTATAGAGCATTTTTTCTTAAATGGTTTTCAAGGAATTGAAATGTTCGCAGCTCGTTACCTTTGTCCCTTTTTTCTCATTACAGCTTTAATTACTTTTGTTAATTTTGGAGTCTTACTAAATGAATGTCTGGGAGGCGGGTTCTGATTATGGGAGCTCCACGTACGTCGTCTGAGGATCGTGTCCAGCGGCTGGTTTCCGTATCAGCATCGTGAAGCTGCTGCATGTCTTGCATTATAAGCCAAATGTTGAACCGTGAACCCCATCTTTGTCTTGGTCTTGTTAATTATCGTTTTCCTTTCATGTTTGTGGACTAAAATTGTATATAGTCCTTGTTGATCCTGCTGTCTGAGTTACATGCACAATTTTTCTTGTTTCATGTCTTGTCCCAGTGAACATTAACTTTATTTTGTGCAGTTTTTTTTCCATTTTTATTCTTTTTTAAACAATTTTCGTGCATTGGTGGTTGCGATGGTTGTAGTGGAAGTGATGATACTCATTTTCAGTGTGAGTAAGGCATCGTGGTGAGTTATCAGGTTCTTATGGCAGTGAGTCTGAAGACGATGGCATACTGCGATATTGCACCACGTAGTGTCGTAGAAATTTACTTACATTTCGGAGGTTGATACTGCCTGTATCATCAGGGCGATGAGAATCATCACCTGTGAAATGTCAGTCATCTTTAAGAGACTTCATGATGCGATGTCCCAGAAGGCTGCCATCTACAAGTCCCCTTGTTTTTTTACGTATTCTGTTAGCTCACTTTAATTTTTTTAATTGAATAGAATTTATTTTCATTCCATAGATAAGGATGTGGGACACATCCTAATACAAACGCAAATAAAGTACGTAATTTTTACAGCTGTTTGTATAAATATTTAAAAATAAGTTCTTATCATTCTGTAGAGAATAATGAGTGAGATGGAAGACAATCTTTCATTTAAACTTTTAATGGTAGATGGCAGAGTTTGATCAATTACATCGGCAACTTCTTAATGACTAGTGCAGTTGGCATTTGGCGTACGTAGGTCATTTTTATGTTTTGTGTTCGTACTGTGTATGTCGGAATTTGATCGAAACTTCTCCGTCTTGTCCACAACGCCCGACAGTAAAGAGCATGGCGTATTTAACACCATTTTTTACAATTTAAAGTTTGCTTGTTCCCACCTCTTCAACTGTTGTATTGTCATGACCTATATATAAACTATTACAAGTTTCGTTGTCAGAAGATAATTTTATTAAGTTTGTTTTGGCAAAATTTCATTAGAGTTTATTGCCATTTGATCATTTTCTTGGGTCAAGAAAGACATTCTTAAAGGAATTTTGAAAGTAGTCGCTGTGCTGATGATAAAGAAAGATACGTTTATCACCAGCAAGAATATAGACATGGATTAAGAATTGACAGGCCTGCAGTAATGATCTTGATGACTTCTAATATTATGATGGATGTTTTTGTATTTTATTTTTCATATGTTGTATTTTTAACGGATTAGAAGTTTTAGTAATTAAATTCCTACACAGAAACAAAAGGTTGTTTTAATTTAGCTGTGTGAAATACATTTAAAAAGTACACGAAACTTATTTTCATAAGTGTTGCTTATTGATTTTTATCATCATTAAATAGTCGTGGTAATGGAAAAAAAAACACATTTTATTCCACAAACCCAGAGCGTCTGTGTGTGTGTGTGACTTGATACAATTTTTTTAATTGTCACTGTCTGCAGTGACTGAAGCTCAAAGTAATAGATATATACGCAAACATGGAAACAATGTCTTTTACCGCAAACTGACATACATATTTCTCATCTTAGACTGCGACTGCGCACTCCTGAGTGGTTAACAGTGACCTCGTCATCATTTATTTTAGCTCTCGTCCTTATCCTGTTATCTTTCCACGATCTATACTCTGTCCAACTCTGTGAACAGACTTCTTGTCTTCTGGACCATTACTCTCGTTCTCGCCATGTTTCCAACCCAGGATTTTGATGTAAATATGTTTCTACAACAATAAGATGGCGAAAGGAATTTATAGTTTGCATTTCTGTACTCTGTTGTGTATTTCCCTCAGTTATATGCGTTTTTTTTAAAGATTGTGCTCACTAATCATTGATGCTGTATGCGTTCTCCAAACGCTCGTGGTCAGTATAAGAAGGTTCAGAAATTGTAAACATGTGTGAGGTGTTTACGTGGTTGTTCTATGGCATCGATCTTAACTTATGGCAGGTACTGTACTTGTGCCATCAGAACTGTAGTTTAATCAAAAGCCAGGATGCCCTTTAGTGTCGATCTACCAGCGGTTACATTTTTTATTTGTCACTAATTATTAAGAGTAAAGCTGTTCTCCTGCTGAGTTTTTTTTTGTGTGGCTCGTAAATGATCTAGGGAGATCGTGATTTAGCCTAAGGATCTCTTCTGTTGTGGTGTGTGCAACCACGATTTCAGATTAAAAATTATATGCGACTGCTCTGTGAACGAAGATGGATCTTCTGCCTCAAGTAAAGATTGTCGTAAATCTTGCATAGTCAGCTACGCGGTTTTGCGTGTTCAAGATACCTACATAACATCGAAATTCCTTAACACGAAGGAATTTCTACTGCCCAGGAAGTAAAGTGTTTCATTTTGAAGACTTCGATGTTTCTCAACGTGTAAAGCTTGCCATTGGGTGAATAAAAAGGGTAGATTTATGCCACAAAGTTATCCCTGGTACTTAACTAAGCACCACGTGTGGGGGGTGAAGGTATAGCTCCATACTTTATTAGCCTCTCCACTAACATGGAGTGAGTAGTTACCTTCACGCCTCACCCGTTTTGACCTCCGATGGAAGAGGCTGATTGATGAATTGGAAAGAACGTGGAATGGATAGGTCTCAGGGCCGAGATTTGAACCGGGGACTTTCCGAATACGAAACAGGAGAGCCAGTCAACCGGCCGCCATGTTCGGTAAAATGTTGTGTCTGGATCTAATTCAGAATTATACGTGCTCTGACCGGAGAAGTGAACAGCTACAAATACATTTTAAAAAAAAACCCTGGGCTTATGAGGAAAACAGCGCTGCTGTCAGAATGATCACGGACACAAGACAATAGATTCGACAAAGTTAGAAAGCCTAGTTCACAATGAGCCGACGTTGCGAAGTTCTGAACACATCTTTCCGCAGGTAACATCACTCACGCCATGTTGATAGCTGACAGATTACAGCAGCTGAAGATTGAGTTCAGTTGGCAGGTGTCGGGTTTGAAAATCGGCACAGAAGTTGATTTCCCTGATGGATATTTCTTTGATTTTCTCAGCCCCTCGAGACAAGTATTGGGATAGTTCCTTCAAGGTAGTCCTCAACAGCTTCCTTCCACATGTTTGCGAATTCATCGTTCATAAAACACCCTACCATAGGAGATACATGACACCTACAGTTGAAGAAGCGTCATTGAATACTCATGATGGAGGCAGGAAGCTCTTGTCAGACAACATCCGACGAAGAATCGATCAGAAGCTACGGACAAGATTTGTAACCCTTGTGGTGTTAATGTTTGTGAAACAGCCGGTGGCAGGTACAGGCTGCTTATGAGGGTACTCACGTCTCTTCTCCTCTTCAAGCCATGCGGACACGAACTTCGCTGCTATTGCTAGAGTCTCAAGGCCATCTTGTCGCTGGACTTGGGAAGGCCAGTTCATACATTAGAACAAAAAAAACTACGTATTAAGGTAGCTTTTGACTGACTTCAGGATGAGCCCGGTGTAGTGGTTGTGGTTTTCCACCCTGAAGCTCGGAACAGCAAGTGCAGTAAACCTGAGGCGTGCTGGAGCTCTATCGTCGGACTAGATTGAGTTGTCCGTGATCTTCGCGTTAAGACGGCTGAAGGAATCCTCGGACGCGAACTGGATGTAACTGATTGACTTTCGTACCTCCGGGGGAATCGAACCAGTCAACTTTGTTGTGGCTTCACGACTCAAAACAGCAAATTCCCCTCGGAAATAGTTCTTGAGACTCAGATATTCGCAAGAGTCCTCTTCTGGTCCGTATCCTGAGGCAGATTAATCCAATCCACATTCTCAGACCGTATATACGAGAGCAGGGGTTATCAACCTTTTTCGCTGGCGTACCACTAATTCTAATTTAACACATTAAATGTACCACCAACCAAATTCGTTCAGGGAAAAACTTATTTATGTTAATATTGTCTTTTGAGTTTCTTGCTAAGTTCGCGTACCATAGGTTGATAAACGCTGTACTGGATAATCCATGTTTGTATTGACCTATCAGATTTAACCCTTTAAGGTACGATGGTAACTATATGTACCTCCTAATTTAATAATAAATTACTGTTTTCCCACATATTTTAATTGTGGGCTCTGTGTGACTGTCAGAATAAGCTGAGATTATTGATCGTTGTCATGGAGACGCGTTGTATTTTCTATGACGTAAGAACTGGATATTTAAATTTTATTTAGACAAATTTCTCGCTTTTCGAATTTAGTCAGATAACAAGTTGTTCTGGATGATCGGATATTAGAATAAATACGTATTTTTGTTGCGTTGGATGTGATATATATATTTCTTTGTTACGATGCGGACGTGGGTGACACAATATCAAATTGTCTGCTTAACAGGGTGGGGGGGAACGCCCGGAATTTTAAACCGTCTTGACATTTCTGGTTTTTCTACGAAGTTGGGAAACATGGATAATAAGGAAGGAAAATAAAATCTATATGGAACGAGGCGAAATAACACATCTCCTGTTGGCTGCAGAAGACAAGGAATGAAACAGAGGATCCATACCCAGTGCAAGAGAACGTAAATAGTTTGGATTAGACTTTAAATCACGGATCAGGAGGAAGATGAAATACCAGCAGACCAAGGCAGAGATGGAGCTGAAGTTTGTAACAGTTTGATATATAGTCTGATGATGCACGGTGCCATCTGTTGGGTGCCTCAGACGGTCTTCTTTAAGATTTCTCCCCCGCTGAGCGTGACCTCAGGGTCCTCGGGTTACGAAATTTTCACCTGAGACATTCAGGACGCGAGGATGTCTTCGTATTGATTTTCTTTGAAATGCTCATCAGGCACGGCGCACAGCTGCGCCTACGCGGTAGATACCGTGTACTCCGTTGGAGTACTCGTGTTTTAAAAATGTACTCTCTCTCTGCGAATTTGCATATATCATCGATGTCATAACCTCTTCTCGACAGGGCCGGAGCATTCTTTTGTGAGTTGTGATCCGGTATTCCCGGTAATTTGTATCGGTTCAGAGTGAATAGTTTATGAAAATTTTTCAGTTTCCTCCGTATAGTGTTGTATAATTCCGTCGACGTTTCGAAGGTCTTTCCTGCTTCCATCGTCAGGGCGAGATTCCTCTCGTAGAAGGCAGGCATCTCGATACTCGCCACCGTGAGAAGGAAAAATCCGACGTCGACCGTGTCGGGAGTCGGGACGAAAAGTCGTCGTTCTGGGTTTTTTGTTTATGTGGTGGCTGTGCTGTGCTGTACCGTGCTGCCATCTGTGTGCTGTTCGCCATATGTTCGTAGCTAACAGTTGTTCAGTGTGTGAGTAGCTGAATGTTCAGATGGGGGGACGATTGAGTATTTTACATCTGCATGATCTGTTCTGCAGATAACAAGAGGCCATTTTGCTTATTCGAAAGTTGCCTTGGTTATTTGCCGACTGCATCGAATGTGTACTCCATGCAATGTGAGATCAGACGTGATGCTCATGTACTGGACTTGTTATGAGATGGCCGTACGTATTTAAAGGCGTGTATTATCTTAAAGGGACTGATGAAATCATCGAATGCCCTCAGGATGGTTGGTGCCCCAGCGGGTATTTAGGTATTTGCATGCCCCGATATCCAGTCTGGTAACCTAGGAACTGAAAGTAATGTATGTGCGTATCCTTTACTTATTCTCCTGTCCCTTTGAAACCAAAGTTCGTCTTCATAATATTTAAGAATCCAGCCCGTACCGCGAAGAAAACACCACACTTCACCATTACAGAGATCAGCTGATTAACGCTGTTTAAGGAAATAATCGCTGTTTGCACTGAGAATAATACTAAACCCATAAGCACTCTCCGTGGGCAAGCAAAATGGAGAGTTATTCATTGCTAAAGCAAGTGGTATATATAGTTACCACTGGTCAGTAAGCTGCTAATGACGTAGAGGCGTTATCCACTTGGCGTTGATTCTTATTTGATGCTGTTTCGTCTCATGCCCCCGCGATATGTTTAGAGTAAACTAGTCTTGTGGACCCTGTTCAAGGTCACTCTTTGGATGCATGAAAATTTAATTATTTCCAGTTTTCGGGCTGAGTGGGATTGAATTCGCTGAACGGAAATTTTTTTACTCAGACACTACGTCTAGCCCGGCCTTGCAACAAACCAGTCCCCTGTCAAATGACCCCTAGGATAAGACGGACAGCGCGTGAAGCTGACAGTTCATCCTGAGCTGATGTAGTCGGGGTAAACCCGGGAGGTTCACAAGCTGTGTCCAGTGCCCCATCGTATAGGTGTTAAGGGACAACAGATGTCCCGGCGAGGGTGACATTTGTGCGTGGATGAGGAACCCTTTGTTATATCAAGTGACAAGTACAGGACGGCCCAGAAGTTGATGCCCGCTGACTGACTTCGTGGTGCAGATTTCCTTGAAACGCAACTAATGAAAGGATCTGTTGAGGTTCTCGAGACTTGGTGAGATTTCAGGTGCTGTTGGCGACGTGTATGCCTCTAAACGACTCTGAGTCTTTGGCCAGTTACGGCGCGTTATCAGTGGTCGTCTTGAAGCCTGGGACTACAGGCCCGCTACCGGTGTGTCCCCCCCCCCCCCGGACCTTGACGTATCTTGATCAAACTTCGTCTACATTTGCAGCACGCTTCTCTGATGTGCACTTGTGGTTTTTGTGATTGGCAGGAGGGGGCATGAGCCAATGGTGACAAGGAAGGAAACATCAAGAGTGAGTTAAAGAATGAAGCAGAGTGGGAAATCGGTCGAAATCCCACAAAGTACGGGTCTAATTTTCGAAAACGTGAACTCCTATGCCTATGTCCTTTAACTCCCCCCCACCCCCGGGCAGAATTATTCTTGAGAAGATGATAGTCGCTTAGCTGGCCATTCCATTTCCCCCTATTAGAACCCCCTTAGTTCATCAAGGTGTTCAGACGAATCCGCCACTGGACTCTGTCCCTACTATTCTGAAAATAAATCACGTTTTCACAGCGATGAAGATGTTGGTACCCGGGGTTAAGGGTTGTGACTCCGAGAGGAGTTGTAGATGGATGTCCGACGTTTCGGAGGAACGTAGATGCAAAGATAAATTGTGTAATTTTTATTTATAGAAAATCTCGTATCACATCAGAAGCTGTTAGGTACCGTCAGGGTCAACATGACCTCCCAATTATGCGTTCGTTTTATGCATTTTATTTCAGTCTTTGGGGCCAGAAGTCGTCGTTACGTCATCGTAATCTGTTTTTAGAACAACTTGTGATGGCGTCACCGGGTTCGAATTGTGCAAGGAATTTTGCAGTTCCTGTGTCCGTGACGTAGTTCACTGTGACGACAGGAGTCGGCGACATGCATCGGGTGGCTTATATTAAAATGATCATTGACTGTCGTATTTTTAGCGTTCGGTTGTGCGTGATAATCTCTTCACGTGTCAACGTAGGTGTCA
This sequence comes from Zootermopsis nevadensis, assembly GCF_000696155.1. The sequence continues at coordinate 2,082,675 of NW_019059645.1, read as the reverse complement.
TGTCGGGAAACTCATAACGTAAACTTCCTGTTTCGTTGGACCAAACACCGCGTCTGACCTCTCCTTATTCTGGGGTTCCCGGGTTCAAATCTCGGCCCGGAGGCCGACTGTTTTCACCGAAGACGTTCGTTGTTTTACTCAGTCCCTCCATTCGATTATTCGACGCTGTGTAATCAGAACTACCGACATTGTCGTTAAATAAATCGTAATATTGACCTGTTTCGAAGGTATACAAATTGCACCTTCCGTCTCAGACATGCTCTTCCCGGATCTCTCTTTCCTATTCCTTGTTTATTTGTTAGTGTTTCCTCTGGCACCCGAAAAAAACACTTGATTTCCCAGTTTCTGTCGCTGTTTGTTGACGTCAGCTGATTTTATTCATCTGCGGATCGTATCTTCTGTTTATGCGTTCGTAAACCACTTCTGAGCACTGAAGTTGTTTCTGGCATAAGATACGGAATTTGGATGTAACTGGTCCACTCATTTTGTCGTGTCTCACATTGATTTTGTTATGTTTCGTGATCTTTCTGTTATAAGAAAATATCTGAGCATAAGAAGCATGTTTGTGTGGGTAATTTTTTTAGTGTGCATTAGATGACGTCTACATTGCATTAAACATTAAAAAAGTTTGGAGCCACATTCGGTTTGGAAACTACTTGTTGTGCTTGTAATTTTTCTCACGTGTGGCAGCACCAGGAAATCCCATCTTGCGGTTGTGTTCAGGAGGCTGGCGTTGAATTTAAAGACTGCCATTGTGTGGTCTGGCGTCTGTCAGCGAATCGACTAATTTTTTTTGACTTCCCAGCGTTATGTGTTTCTCCGTGCTTGAAATCATGGTCATAATTCAGAGCTCTTCTCTTATGTCGTTGGTATGTAATATGAAAAATAATATTTGGACCTAAATTAGTGACGTCAGAAGTGCGTGGATTTTAGGTATTTGTCGTGAGGGTTGGAAGTAAATAGCTCAGTCCTTGGAGAAGAGTTACTAAGAAACTGATAGTCGTTAATCTCGTAAACATTTCTGTCCTTCACTTCGTTGATATGTAGGTTGTGACACCAGGAAGTTAACCGACGTTTCGGTTAAACTCGATCTTCTTCAGAACCCTCCATTGAAATTATCCTTCGCTAGAAAAATTTATTCAGTATCGCCATGCACTGTTCTTCAAGACTGTTTCAGTTTGACCTCCCATCTGCGCTTAGGTCTCCAAAGTGGCTTCTATCATGTTTTCGACAGCAATTTTGTGCGCATTACTTGTTTCCCCCCCCCCCGATTCTTTCTACATGTTCCGCCCATCGCGTGTGAGGATATGAATTTATTTTGCTGGATGAAGGATTTTTTGGGCGGGATTTTGTGGATAAGGCGATGAACCGTCGTGTCCAGTGATGGCTGTTTGTTGCGAAATTCGCATTTACATCGACTTTTGAGTAAGAATTTGTACAGCAACGCTGTCGAACTGTCCACACAGTGTATGTATGGTTTCCGTACGGTTCTCAGAATAAAAATAGACAAATCTATTATTTCCCTGAACATTATTAACGAGTTTGTTGTTGTCATGGAGATGAACTGTGTTTTCTTTCAGGCAAGGAATAAATTTGTATCGGCGTGTGCTATTTATATGAGTTCAGGCTTAAAATGATTAAATATGCTAAAAGAATTCTTCATGTCTGTCTTTCCCCCTTCGCCCACACACATTTCCTGTTTCTATGCCGTAGAACAAGACCCACTCCTCGAATGTGAAGGCAGACGTGGGTGCTTGTTGATATCGATTATTGGACGTCACAGCAGAACAAGTGCATCAGCTGCAGGGAGACACACTGACTTACAGACACGACATGTAGGGCTGCAGATTCATTTGGATTTCAGCGGTCCAAGACTTAATGCCAATCACCCAGTCGTAATCACGGCCCGGCTTTCAGCAACTTCACAACATTAAATCCACGTCTATGAAAACAAAATTATTGTGGATCAACAATTTCAATATTCAAGCAAGTATAGTTTGTCTATTTAAGGTTGGCCCCTGTTATGCGCATTTAGGGGAACGTATTGACTCAGAGAGGGGTATGAGAAGGTTGCCTGTCCACATATATCTTGTGTATTAGTGATATGGGTCGGAGACTAAGAATGGGCATCCAGCTAATCAGTGAGTGGAGTTTTCTGTGCAAACTGGTGCTAAGAACTAATGTCAGGTGTCAAGAATTATCTTGGTACATTCCTACTTTATCTGCCTGCTTATCAATTTATCTGACGTCATAGCTAGTGCTGGAGTCGAATGATAAATGTATAATAATAAGAAAGGAATTATGAATTGATGTGTTAAATCGGCCGTCAGGTTCAGCCAATCTCCTGCGCGGAAACTAGAATGCTGGTAACTTAATATACAGGAAAATGAGACAAGAGAAATTAAGACGTTTGAAGACTCGGTAGATGGCGGTCCTGGAGTTGTAGATACTTCCAAAGAACACTGTGATGAAAGTGTTTTTGTGGTACGTGAATAAAACCCGTATGCATTTGTAAAGACGGCCAGAATTTGGAACATGGCACCACTGCGCAGTATCCATACGCTTATACGGGACTCTGAGATTCTTCGCTGAGTTTACTCTTCTGAGATGTATCGTAATATCCTCCCCTGTACACGAATGTTTTGAAATGGCTATTTCTTTGCGGGCCCCCCAACAAATATTTCTAAGTATTTATCGTGTCTCCCACCCAGCCTCCCCCTACGTTGCCCGCAGCCCAACGGGAAGGGATTTGAAACGCGAAAAGTATCTGAATTAACGTCCAGTTTACGTGCTTCATTTTTCAAATTTCTGCCAACAATTTACCTCGGAGGCGGGCAGTGATAGCGAGACGTTTCAGTTGGCCTGTTTTCTCAGGCGGATTTGACGTGTGTGCAAATATCTGACTTCCAAGATGTCCGCCATATAAGGGCCAAAACAGTCGTCGACGATATTTGGATGTTTTCAGGTGCTAAATTCCACCAAAAGCCACGTGTTTACTGCTTCTGCGCTCTTGCGTAAAGAACGACTATTGCATTTGGGAAATCGTTGTTAAACAGAATGAGAAGCGAGGTGAAGTTCCATTACTTGGCATGCTCAAAAGTTAAAATTCATAGAGTTCTTGCTGCCACGCAGTTCCTAATATTTTGTCCTCCATTTCATGTGAAAGACTGAACGATTAAAATGTATTTACAGATAATTTTACTTTTTTATGGGTTTGCAATTTCTTGATGGGCGGGGAATGTTTCATTCATAGGGAAAGTAAGAAATGCAAACAAAATGTTGGCTGGAAAGAGAAAGTATATTGACCGACGTTTCATAGGACTTTACTGGTCCTTTATCGTGATTATGAGTCCGTGGGCGCTTGAAACGTCGGTTAGTATCTACCAGAGTGCTACACGGTTTTACGTCACACAAGACAGCCATGTTTACATCTCTGAAGTTAATTTGGTTCTGATGAATTGCATTGTCCCTTTCACTTTTACTGTCGACATATCTCGTTTAGAAACACCGGTCCATATGGTCCGGATTTATTTGATGTTCGATATGCAGGTCATTGGAAGAAATATATGACCTCATATCTCAAGAGGTACAGCTGTTTGCTTTTAAACAACACCAGGAATTTGGCGTCGCCTTGAAAATGTACTGGTAGATGGTTTGTTGAAATAAAAACCAAATTAAAATCGGCTAAAGGGAGTGTTTCACTTGAATAAAAGACGATATTTTTGTCGCATTGTGTAGTTTTAAAGTAGGCTTTATATCCCCGACTTTCACTTCTATTCCACGCAGTGTGCGAGTTTTATGTACTTCGTGCCTAGAACGAAATCGTGTCCTTCGGTAACTTTTGCTTATGACAGGTGTTATCAACCCGTGGTTTGCTGGTGGTGTTTGACCTTGTAGGCCTATAATGAAAAAAAACAGTTACTCCCTTAATTAAACATCAAATATTTATTCGGTTATTTATAAAAAAAATAATAAATTAACAAAACATATAGAAAGTTTTTGAGTAATGCATGAACGTGTTTGCGACAATGACTGAGTTTAGGTTCGGTTAAACCTAATCCAATGTAACTTATCCCAATCAAATTTAAAAGAATCTAAAATAACCGACCCGCAAAAGATCACCACCGCTTAAGGCCTTCCACATAACTTTCCAGCACTTTTCCATGACCTAAGAACTTCCACATAACCTCTCCAGGACTTATCCGGCACTACTATAGGACTTATCCAGAATTTCTCGAGGACTTTTCCAGATATTCTCCAGGACATCCCCACGACCACCCAGGACAATCCTCCTGGACAATCTAAGCCATCGCACACCAAACTAACCTTACCTAACCTAAACAACCTAATCCAATGTAATTATCCCAATCAAACTTAAACTAATCAAAAATAACCAAAGCGCATATGATGAAACCCACCGCCGATTAAGGACTTCCATATGACCTTCCAGCACTTCTCCAGCAGTTCTCCATGACCATTGAAATTCCGCATAAACTATCCAGGACTTGCCCTACACTACTCTACGGTTTATCCAGAATTTCTCCATGAATTTTCCAGGACTTCTCCAGGACAATCTAACCCATCGCAAAAGAACACAATCCTTGCAGCCGGATGATAGCCCCGTTCTGCTTCGCACTCCTCGCCCGCCTCATTCCAGCCGATTAGTGGATAATGGCAACGTATTAAAATAATTATTTTAAAGTGTTACAAATTATATAAACACAAAAAATATTTTTTTTCAATCTTTGAAAAGTTATAGGGTGTTCTGCAGCTCTCACTGAGTGACTGTAGCATTTTCAGTAAATTACCATAAAGTTTCAGCTGAGGACCCCCTGAGATACAGTGTTACCGCTTTTCTTGAATCACGTTTCAGATATTAATGACAAAAATATCCCATTTTGCATACGAACCCCCTTCTTCAACTACATATTATGGGACGGTAGAATTGTAGCCGCTCCTAAATCGATTCCCGTGACCAACTGGGCTCTATGACGTCGTTCAACGTCGCGTCTGATAATGGCGGCCTCTGCTTTCACTTGTCAAGGTTCCCGCCGGAACTGTTATGGCATGGTTGTGCAACGCTCAGCTGGTGCTAAAATGTCGTGTCCCGTCCCGACTTTCATTCCACATTACAGAACCTCAGCATTTGACACAGGAGGCTTAAACAATCAAGTAAACACACGGGCAGTTTGAAATTACTCGTGATACCTCGAGTTCTAACTTCCACTGTGGCAGGATCGTCGCTGAGAAGTTGGTACTCAGCTGATGGAAAAAGGTATCTTCTTTCTTGGACCCCGAAGAAACTTCTTTTAGCCTCTGTTCTCAGCCATTTTCACCTGATGATGGTTCAGTAGAACCGAAACGTGTAGTGTAGTGGAAATTTCCCCCGGGGGTAAAGCTCGGCCGGGGCGTGACGCTAACCACTCACCCCCACCTACTACCGAGGTTAAGAATGAGTAGCAGATATATTACCTCTCCCCCTAAGCGCCTACATGGTGTGTAGTGGCACGGATTTACTCTTACCAATAGGTATTAATACTTATATTATTATCGTTTGGAATTCTGTGATTGTTACGTGGTGATCCAACTTGGTTATAATAATTTTAACTAACTTTTGTAAACCTGCCCATTAAAATGCTGTTTTTTGTCTACGTAGTCAATATTTAACGAGATGTTAGGAAGTATAGTTAATGGCTTTTTGTTATAGTGTTCTGCCTGTTAGCTTTTCTCCTTGAAGAAAACACTGCTTTATCTCGAATCGCAATATGATGAAGATGGAGTTTCTCTGCCTTATTCAGAATGTACAGAGTGTATCAGAATTAAGTACACAAATTTAGTGGGCTTATTCAGGTGTTCAAAACTGAGTTACAGACTGATATTAACCATTTGAAACACGAAAGTTATCTAAATAATATTTAAAAATTTAATTCCGTACCGTAAAAAAAGACTAGTCTCCATGACAACTATCAGTATTTAGTAAATAATGCTTTATTTTCGGAACAAAAGTGTGTGTTAAAGATGGACGGAGACTACTCGTGATATAGCCTCTTCTTTGCCAACGTGACAGTCCTTGACACATCGAGATGAAGCTTGCATGCATTCGCGTCGACAATGAATGCGTGTATTTTCCTTCTGTAAATGCATCTGTGTAAATAGTATTGTCCATATAACTTCCTGCCTTATTTAATACTCAAGAACTAGCCAGTTTGAACCGCCTGTACCTGAATAAGAAAGCCTTTGCTGCTCTGTGTTCACACGGATTTGCGACTCAATTTAGATACCGGAATGGCGATTGAATTTCGTACACCTGATTTTGAAACACCCTGTATATGTGCTGTATATATTCACACGGTGTGTTTGAGATATTTAAATCTGTGTTCGCGGTGATAATAGGAGGTGAAATATACGTTCTCAGGGACAGGTCATTTGCTGCCATTCGCCGTCCAGTATGTTGGCAAGATTGTCTCGTATCCTTCCGCTAACCTTCACTGCTTATCTTGCCCACTCCAGGCTCAGCTGTTAAGGAGGTTATTAGATGGTGCTTCTGCGTCAAATGATATTTATATGTATATATATATATATTATTATTTATTTATTTAGTGTTCTGTCTGACGACAGGTCCATATGAACAGGATCCTTCCATCCTTTTCTCGGACTGGGACCTGTTCATATACGTTCTTGGCAGATGATCCAGAAGTGGTTTACCATTGCCTTCTTCTGAGTGTGAATGGAGTAATTGTTGGGATGCCAATGAGGAAAACTCCGTGTTGCCTAGGCCACGGCCTTGCCCAACACAAGTTATAAATTCGGGCAAAATAACTAAAAAATTCTTCGCCATTTGACATTGATTCAAGAATAACAGGATCCATTAGCCTTAAAGTGTTTTTATTTTTATTTAATTAAACACGATAATGATCTTATTCGTAAGAAGTAAGTTAAACCGAATGTTCTCCCTGTAGGATACGAAAGATCTACTTCATGACGTCACAGTTTAAATCTCTTTAACATCCTCAGTAGAATAACAATTGGATTTGAGAAAGAAAATAAAATAATTATAATTTGACAAAATGAATTTAGATATAAACACTGGCATTTGTAGTACGACTTTGGGTGGTATGTATTATGTCCTCTACCAAGGACGAAAGTTGTACAATAAGAAAACATTATTCGTTCAACAGATCTAGTTGCTAGGCGACGTCACTCTTCCTTATATTAATTAATCTGAGACTTCAGCGACCTTACCGGGTTTGCCCGCCATAACCCCATTAGGTAGTTAAGAAAACTGCTGTGCATGGTGATTCGTGCCGCGCTCACTGGAGGCTCTGGTGTCTGACATTGATTATCTGGTTGTTATACGATTGTACCGCTGCTGTCCTTAGCGCTGCGGTCAAGAATGAGTAGGAGTAATGCCTCCCCAACAGCCCAAGGGCGTCCTTAGCGCGTAGCAAGAATTTTTTATTTTATTAGTCCACTTTAAGGAACAGGACAACAGATGGAAATATAATATACTAATAATTTGAAAGACAGATCGTGTTTTTATGTTCTGCGTCACCTTTTGACTGCCATTAAGCCATTGTAAATACAGTGCAGTGGAGTTCGACCTTCCAGTAGGGAATAATTGCAATTGACGTAATGACTGAAATTGGTGTGTGACAGGAAGTGGGCGATAGGTGGAAAAACTAGAGCGATCCCATAATTACGAACGTCAATGCACTTTTTAATCGTGACATTTTTATTTTGGTTTGTATGTAACTGTTTTTGTCGTTCCCTAATTAATATCTGTGGGCAAAATAATCTTGACTTTTATATCTGAGTTTTATGGGCCTCCCCGATCCAAGGCCAGTGGTTACTCTGGGATACGGAAATGTTCATTCAGCAAAACGTATTGGTATTGAGTATGAAGATTTCTGTCTTCTGTGTTGTTCCGCCGTGTAGT
>NW_019059645.1:2037093-2059405 GCF_000696155.1 Zootermopsis nevadensis | reverse complement strand
GAGCCGCTGTATAATATGAGCTGCTGAAAGAGCGTCCTTAAATAAACTAGAAATGAACTTTACTGAAATCCATTGATTTTTCTTGATTATGAAACATTTAGATAGATATGGTGTGTTTATTTTGTGTGTGTTACATGTAAATAAAGCTTAGTAAATATAGTAGCTCATATGTGCTTGCGGTCATAACCGTGACGATGAGTGTGCACTGTCCACTTTATACGCCTTTGCCTTGGGATCCTCGTAGCCGTGTGTGTGTTGGAGTGTCCCCTGCATTCATTAGCTATAGACAGTTCAATAATTGATCTCCTTATATAGATGGGAGACTCATAAGTTCCTCCCCGAAGTTGCTATTTTTATTGTTCTTGTATTTACAGTGCTACTCAGTGAGCCAATTGAAAATGATGACCTGCAATTCAAGACGCTCAAGATTACAGACTTCGGGCTCGCGCGAGAGGTGTATAAGACTACACGAATGTCGGCTGCAGGGACGTATGCTTGGATGGCACCAGAAGTCATTAAAACATCCACATTTTCTAAAGCCAGCGATGTTTGGAGGTTAGTGTGAAAAGTCGTCTTGTCTGATGATGTGGGCGTGAGATTGCGCTTGAAGTTGGGAAGAAACATTTATGACAGTTCACACTTAAAGACATTTAGACATTACAGTGTTGAAATGTTAATAATTATCAATGTTCTGAACAACTTATTACCTTTTTCCTCAGGGCTTCATTGAGCAAGTAGTACGGCTTTTAATTCTAAAAAATTTGTTCTTGTAATTGTGTTCCTTGGTTAATTTAACGAGGTTTTGTTATGTCAGGTGGAACAAGAGGTCGAATGAATGTGCATCAAAGTGTTTGTGACAAGTTTAAAAGTATCCTAGAATTAACGTGGATTGATTGAGGAACACTGAGAAATTTTCCCAACTTACTCATACAAAGTTTTGAGATCATGTCTGTGCTTCTGTCAACACCTTAACCATCATATTCTGTTCCTGTGTAAAATATATTGAGTCTTGTACTCATTGGTATTCAGAAAATACAATCTTACTCAAGCAAATTATGGGGGTTTTCAGGGTGAAAATGTGGTAATTGTGCTAGTTGGCCGTCGTCCTGTCATCGCATGTCACGCGGTTGATAGGTCGTCAGTAGGTAAGCAGTGAACCACCAGATTTCTCTCATCATATTTGGGTGTGTTTGCAGTTACGGTGTGCTGCTCTGGGAACTGCTGACTGGCGAGACGCCATACAAGGGAATTGATGCGCTGGCTGTAGCGTATGGTGTGGCAGTGAACAAGCTGACACTCCCCATTCCTAGCACTTGCCCAGAACCATGGCGAGACCTTATGGAAGGTATGGTTTTCACCATGTGACAGCGAGACATTCTTCAGAAATAATGTCTGAACCCTGTTTTCTGTTGCGCTGTTTAGATTATAATCGGAGCTTTAAGCAGGTGTCAGCAACTTGTTGTGGACTGTAACATATCCAGATGATAGTTTTTACACACCTCTCTACGAAGACATTGACTTGGAAGTGTAGAAAATAAGAATGACAGTCCTAGACGAGTCTTCTGAAGTCAATACAAATTATTCACATAGCAAGAAATTGCCTGATTTTAAAGATGGAGTATGAAGATCTATTGCATTGCTCTCGAAAGTCACGGAGAACACATCTGATCATTAAAACTGAAGTTAGTGGTATTGCTGTTTAAGCTGGTGTATATATGTATATTTGATTGTAATTTTCTGGGGTGTGACCCTTTGGCGACATTTTCGAGGGCTGACTTACCTCTGTGTTCTAGAGGTGGAGACAGCTTTTTTCACCAAGACTCTGTTAACTACCTAGAAGATTACGTGGCGTGACAGCACGAGAATGTCGGGTCTCGGATGGCATTTATGTGACGTGGCTGATGACTTGTTTGTTGCAGCGTGCTGGTATTCAGACCCCCACCATCGACCATCGTTTGAAGATATCCTTCAGGCTCTCGATGCCATAGTTCATTCAGCATTCACACAGACACCACACGAGAGCTTTCATACGATGCAGGAGGACTGGAAACTTGAAATTGAGGAGGTGCTGCTTGGTCTGCGGATGAAGGAGAAGGTATGCTAAAATTTTATTATTCGGGAATTCGGTATCAACCGACTGTCTTCTTCAGACATAGTTTCTTAATATGTAAGTTGGAGATATGTTACAAATGTCATATTTTGAAAAAGTCTGTTCTGATTTGCATTTTTGCAACCCTGTCAGTGCTGTGAATGCTGTACTATGAAGAAAATGTTTCCAGTAAATAGTTCTGGTGTTCTGACATCAATTTTGTTTGTTTTGAGAGGTTCCATAGCAGAAGGAAGTACAAATGTAATTATCGTAGATACACCTCGAGTTTTTATGTGCGTACTGTTTGTTTATTTGTTTAGAAGTTACCTTTTATGTGCTATAATGAAATATTAAATGCATGTCCAAGTCCTGATACTTGGATAAATATTGACTAACAAACAACCAATTTTTGTAGTTTTTCTCACAAACTTTGGAAGAATTGTTTTGTGTCCACATTATTTGCATAGACTTTTGCTTAAAAGTTGACCCATTCACTTCATCACCATCTGTTTCCGACAGATCTATCGTAATGTTGTACTTGCACCTCTTCCTGTGCCTAACAGGTAACCACCTTCTAATAGTTGCCTCCTCGTATCCTGTGAGCATATCTTACTTCTGTCCAAGCTACGTATCAGTCCTTTAATCTTAGAGACTTCAATGCCCTACAATTTTTTTGCGCTGTATAATTTACAAAGTTTCTCATGTGTAATGTATTCCAGTCTTCTCTCACGTAACTTGTGTTTGGTTCAGATATTTCCCTGAACTCTTTGTTTTCAGATATTTGCTAGTTATTTCATAGTTTGTTGAATGGAAATGTATCCCGTACTTGAAGTTTTTATTTATTTCTCACAATAAAATTCAGTTTGTACGGTAGACATGTGGTTACATATAGCTTATATCTTAGGAGCTTATCTGTTTATGATAATTGATTGCCTTCATGTATTGAAATTCATTTGTAAAGGTACAATTTGCAACATTTTTTCTTTTTGTTTCGTTTGATGCTTCATTCAGGCTTGCAGGTCGCTCGAGGAGGTGAGTCGTACCACTGGGAGTTCAGTGGTTGTCTTCATGTTATCTGTTCATACCAGTTGTATTGTTAAGTGATAGTAATGCATGTCATCATGATCTGTTCTGAAAGCAAAGGAAGATAATATTCTTGTTTCTTTATGCATACATGAAGTTGGTTCAGAAAGTACCGATAATAGATTTATCGTAGCGGTCGTGGGCTTGGAAAAAGGGAAGTGATGATGGTTTTATGTGAAAGTGACATTTGGAAATCTATAATTTGCTGAACATGCCACCCACTTCAGAAATTTGTCTGATAAATGGTGTTGAAGTGCAGTTGTTGATTCTTGTGTCAGTCCGGCATTTGCCTCGTCAGTAGTCCAGACGTCATCATTGGAACTGCGTGGCAAATACCGAGGTGACAGTGCCGCCACATCTGCTGTACTCGCTGGATCTCTCGCTGCCAGATTTTCACGTCTTCTGAGCCATGAAATCTCGGCTGAAGGGACGATGTTTCTGTAGCGTGGACAAGGGCGAAAGTCATAACGACATCTGCTCTGATGAGCATTCTAGGAAATTATTTCCATTGGTGCTTCCAGGAACTGTGCATCCAATGGCAAAAGTATGTAGCTGCCCAAGGACAATTCTTTGACGACGGTGTTGCGTAATCTTTAATTTGCGTCATCAGTTGGCTAGAGTAAATCTGTTTTCGGAACTCACTGAACCAACCTCGTGGATTTTGATTTGTCAAAGATGTGTGACATTGCCACCCCTGTACATCATGTGGGCAGTAAGTTTTATAATTTATTGCTGTGCGTGTGTTTTGAATATCTCTCTAGATGTATGATTGCTCTTAAATTCATCGACTGTTATAATATATTATAATCAGTAAGAAACTAAGCATGTTTTATCAGTGTAGTTAACAGTGTTGTGTCTGGTTTATCACTAAACCCCTTACACTGTCATGTTAGGTTTTAACAGCACATTAATTAAAAATTATGCCATGACAAGGACACCATCTATCTTTGCTTGATGTTTACCACAGGTTAGAGTAAAAATGTGTATTGGTCAGAATTCAAATATCCCACCTTTCTGCTGCATATTATATGTTTTAGTCACGCATATTCTGCACACCTTTTATGACCATCACCTGGTTTACAAGTAGAGGACTCTGTTATTAGGTTCGTAACTGCCGTATGAGCACCTCTGTCGCAGCATGTTTGACGAGCGTTTGAATTGTGTTACTCACTTCTTATGCACTTTCAGTTAACAATTTTTGACTTCAGAGTTTTGATTCTAGGCTTCTGGGTTGTGACATCGTGTGGTCTTGTATGTGGTGGTGAACAACGTTCTGGGAGGGGGTGGGATATATATCACCTCCATCTTCTGAATGAAAACTTCACTTTACTCTGAAGATGGTGGCAGCATGTTTGTCCAGAATGTTGGTAACCACCTGTGAGAAGTTAATAGAATTTGATTTACATTAGTCCTCATCTTGTGACTGATTTAACTGCATGTTATATTCAGGTGTACTGAAGGTCATGCCAGCTCGATAAAAAAGTTGTGGCCGGTTGAAGCTTAATTCCAGTAAAATAAAAGAAACAGGGCAGAGTGATGGAAAAACAATCAACGGGAGAGACTGACAGGTGTAGTGGAAGCGTTTTGCTGAAACTAAATATGTTTTATTAAAATTTTTGTAATGAACAGAGCATAAGACTCTTAAGAGTGAAGTGATTTGGAGGTTTTTAAGTCCTTTAAATTTTGCACGAAGAAACTCAGTTTCAGTTTTGCTGGCTTACATTATTTGATAAGAAACCACCTGTTGGTAACTTCTGCTTTGATGTTAACAGTTTCCCAGTGTAATCCAAAGACGGGATAAATCTTACTGCGGCGTATTTACTTTCATGTACTTGTTTACAGATGGCTTCATCATATATATATATATATATATATATAATGTCGAAAACTTCACAAATTAAAAGCACTTTTAAGTGTAATGTTTTTGTGTTATAAGTATGAGATGCTGAACATAGTGCCATTAATAATGTGTTATCATGCAGGAGCTGCGATGTCGGGAGGAAGAACTGACAAAGGCGCAGTTGCAGCAGAAGATGGTGGAGGAGAACTTGCGTCAGCGAGAACAGGAGCTGGCAGCGCGCGAGATTGACTTGCTGGAGCGAGAGCTCCACATCATGATCATACAGCAACAAACACCTACACCCAAGAAACGCAAAGGAAAGTTCAAACGTGGCCGCCTCAAAATTCTAAAGAAAGAGCCTGGGCAAAATATTAGTCTACCATCAGGTGAGTACACCAGCAAACTTCCTTGTAATATAACCAAAATTGTGAACACTGCTATTACAGAAGCAAGGTCCATCTTAATGTTATCCTCCCATCTCCTTGGTCTTCCCCCTGATCAGTTTCCAGGAGGTTCCCCCAGCAGAATTATGTATGCATGTCTTCCCTTTGCCTGCCACTGGCTCATAGACTTCTGTTTGAACAATGCTAGTGGTGTGTGTAAAATACGAAGCGTTAAGAAACATCATAAATTACCCATTTGTCTTCTGCCTCGATATTCTCCTGACCACTTAATATGTTGCACCATGTACTCTGGTAGAAATTTATTGGTGTTCCATCAGGGCGATGACTCATCCTTGATGATGGAAACGGTATCTCTGAAATGTAGTAAATTTCTGCCAGACTGCATGGTGCAACATCCCAGAAGACAGACATCTTTTATGGAAATGCTATTCAGTGATCGTATGACTTTGGGATTTGTGCTTACTGTACGACGGATACGTGTCTGTTGTCGCAGATTTCCGACACACTTTCACCGTACAGCACACTGCGCCAGATCGAAAACCTCGCAACCCATCAAGCCCGAACAGCCCCCCTGGGTCACCCAGCATCCCACGTCTTCGTGCCATTGCACGTGAGTAGCCGTTGTTCATTGTGTAGTTGAGTAAGTCACTTAAATCAGTCTTATTTTTGAATCAGTGTTTTTTTAACTTCTGAATGCCCTCTAGTGTTATCACGAATGTATGGAAGATTCTTTCTCACACTGCTGATAAAGGATAAAATTATACTGCAGTAAAAGTCAGCAAAGAATCTGACATGTGCTGTATAATTTGATCTCTGTGTTCATCATTTAGAGAAGAAGGAAACTATAATCAGTTGAGAAACACTGGTTTGACCTTGACTGCTATTTGGCACTTTTTAAGAGCATGTTGCTAAAGTGTGTGTCTTGCTTTGTAGCATGGCATTTTTTATGTAGACAGTTTGTTTGGTTTTTTATTTATAGTCTTTTAGTAAAGTTCTGTATATCACAGAATAAAGGTATCTGTAATCACAAGTAAGCTCGTGTTAAGAGGCAAGGCTCGGAACGGTTACACGCGGGACCGGGTTCAGTCATTGAATATAGCTACATGCTCTATAAGAAGAGGGTAGGGGCCGATTGGTGGGTTTCTGATGGGAAGGACTAGACTTAATTATTCTTGTGTTGGTAGTCCCTGCTGATGGGGTGAAGGGTAAGACGTGGGGGCCAAGCACTCTGCATCAGCGAGAGCGTGGGCAGATCATTACGCGGGTGGTAGACGGAGTTCCGGGCGGGCCCAAGCGGTGGAGCCGCAGTGCCCCCAACCTCGAGAAGCACGCGGCTGCTGCCAGGGCAGGGGGCACCCCCAACATCGCCGCCCTCCAGGAAATAGGTATGGATGATCAAGACTGCCAGGAAAGGGTGGAGTAGAGAACTAATTGCTGTCATTTGCACCGAGGAGGTTGTCCTGATGCACAAGTTGGGAATGGAAACTTTCTTGCGGCATTATTAAGAATCATCATGTGTGACTACTTTTTTATAATAAACTCAGTGAGAGTTTACAGGTTTCTTCCACTTTGAAGTTGTTAAGGAGATATGAATGTTTTTTGTCTGAGAAGAAATGGCCTCTTTGAACAAAGTCTGAGTTCAAAACTCAATTTTAGTACTTACACAAAAAATTATGTCTGCTGAGTTTCAATAACACGAACGTGAAATGTCACGAGTGTCGAGGGTTTTTCTTTTGTCTTCACAGAAGGCATAGCTTTTTTCACACTCTCATTTCTGTCTCGGTGCAAATGGACAGACATAATTTGTGGTGGGGACAAAGGGGGTGCAGGAGGTGGCGGGCGTCACAACTGACCAGCTGACATTCTCTCTGTTCAGGCTACTCAGAGGAGCAGCTACACTCCCTCTGTAAGTGATGACTTGGCATGCAAAGTGTTGCCGCCTTGTTTTGATTTGTACTACCCCCACTTTGTTTCTTTGTTTCCTTTTGTTATCATTATTATTGAATATTAATTTGTTATTTAGAATTGTTTAGTGGTAATGTTGTGTTAACAACTAGCTAGTAGGTAGATAGTATCATTTGTGTTGCATTTATTTAGCATTACAAATTGTGAAAAACCTGTAAGCACAAATTTACTTGTTCATAAGACATGTTGCTGCTTTTATCCAATGTCCGTTGAGTATGATATCTGAGCCCTACTGACTGACTGACTGACTGACTGCATCATGCATAAGCAGTGAGCCAATACAAATTTATTGTGTGTGACATTAAAGGAACGTTAACGGTAATTCTCAGATTCCTGGCCTGTAAAAGTAAAGTAAAACTGTCCCGCTACGCACCACGAACACACTCGTAGGGAGAGGTGGTATAGCCCCTACTTGTCGTTGACCCAGGCACTAAGATAGATACGGGTAAGCGGTCAGCATCATTCCCAGGCTTTGCAGTGCCCCCAGGGATAACAACCCCTATGGACTTGTATTAAACTGTCACTAGTTTCATTAACGCTGTAAATGTTCATTGATGGCAAGTTGGTATAACTGATAGCAGGAAATTAAAAAGTATCTCTGTTGTTTGTAAACTCGTGTTCGTTAAGAAAACAAGAACGCCACTGACTGTGGCCTGGAAGTCGGGGGTTTTGCTTCTTTAAGGGGTAGATTTTACACTTTCATACCGTATTCAGACTAGCTGTGGGGTTCAGTAGTTTTGAAGCTTGTCTAAATAATACTTAAAAATTCAGACCTCTCTCATACAAAACATGATGTGTGTCCATGACATGTTTAGGGAAATAATGGATTTTTATTCTGATAATAACGTAAAACCGATATGTACACTTTGTGGGAAAAATAGAGTTAGTGACGTTAAAGCAGGTATTACATGTAGTTACCACTTTTCTTCAAAGGGCTAAAGGTTTCTGAACACGAAGCTGACTGCTGTCTTCTCCGTAGTGCCAAGGTTAAGAGTCCGTGGACATTTACCTGTGATCTGCTGTGCGTGTTCATGGCATAGTGACACTGGGACAGCTTCACATTTTTATAAGTGAACTATTTTCATTTCTGTCTCGTCACTTTTTACAGCCGTCGGTCGTCCCGTCATCCAAACGGAAGTCGACCCGCTGCTCGTAAATTTATCGCGTTTTTGACTAAGCCGGAACTTGCGACAAGCACAAGTTTTGCGTTCATTGAGGAATTACTGTGGTCCGTAGCAAAAGCAGTTCATGTGTCATGCAGTAAATTTGTGTTGTCTGAAATTGGTGGTGGTTTTGTTGTATCCTCACATGTATTTGTGTATCAGTTTCTTTTGAGTTTCCAATAAAAGTTTAGGCCATGTATAAGTTTTGTTGCTTGCTCCTCCCTGTGCTAACAGCATGCTTCAGTGTTTCAGATTGACGCATGTAGCAGTATTATACGTTCTTTGGGTGTTATTCAAGGGCAGGGAAGAATTTTGAAATAATAGCTAAGGAATGTAATGTAATTAGCTTCTGACAGAGATGAAGCAGTTTTGTGTAACAGTGCCTAATTCCTTGCCTGATATCTGTGCTGTTGGCCGTGATACGTATCATGAGAAGACATTTGCACCACACGTGTATGAATATTTCAGGGTGCTTAAACACATTCATTTTTTTTTTGTCATTTTTCAGTGTGGGGCTGTGTTTCACATGGCTAGATTGAACCTGAGTATATTAGAAAATATTGTCCACTTAAATGTTTCCCTTTGCCACACTTTGCATTGGTCATCTTTTTCTGCAAGGCAACCACATATTTAAAAAGGAACAGGAAGTTGTTTTGTGATAGAATATTGCTTGTAAATATGTAAGTCGATACATCAAAGCTTCCATCATCATATATGAGATTTGTTCCGTACCTGAAGATTGTATAGCGACTGTAATATAAATTTTATCGTGTTACTTCCATATTCATCGAAAGGAAAATATTGTTTTTTGCATGTCAGATTTGCACAATTGGGAAACATTTGTTATAATAATTATGTTGAATTGTTCTGTCATCCCATCTGCTTTTCAATGCAATTCAAAGAGATATTAGACGGTCACTTCATCGGTTGTTGATATTGGTCTGCTTGGTCGTATCACTACGGATGTGTCTAGATTTCAGCCTCTCATAGTGACGAGTTTGAAGACGACTACTGTCTTGAATGTTGTACTCTGGCACAAATTTATAAACATTTTACAGGTACGTATCGCCTCCATTATCAGGATTGATTGCCCTGATAATGGAGGCCATAAGCGTCTCTGAAATGTCGGTAAATTTCTACCAGACTACGCAATGTTCCATCCCAGACTTGCAGGTATATACCGGTCTGTGCAGTGTTGCCTCGCCGTAGGCATCTCATCACTTGTAGTAAGATATTTCCAGTCTTTGTTGTCCACCACAGAATTACACGTCAGTGGCCAGCCAGTTGAGGTATGGGGAGGAGAGGGAAAACAGGCAAATAACAGTACGTATGGTGTATTTCTGCCCCTTACCATCTTCCTTGCCCTTACTGTGACGTGATTCAGGTTCGGAGATATTTTGCAACAAGTATACCTACAAGTCTACAGGGCATTACCACCAAGAGGACCAGCCTGAACACAGATTTTTTTCCCTTCAGATTTCAGGTTGTCATGGCGACGATTATGAAGATGACAACATTTTGGGATATTGCACTGTGTAGTCTCATGTATGTTGACCGATGTTTCATTGCCGTGACGATAGAGGCAATTTGCACAGACTACATGTGCATTATTTCAGATGGCTGTCTTCTTTGCAAATTTGTTTCTTGACGAAGGTTGCGCATGAACAATAGTTATGCTGCGTACAAGTGTAAATTACGTTTCTTATATTTAATTTAACGCTTTGCTTTTTCTAACAGAATAATGTAATAACAAAATTGAAAATTAAATTGAATGAGCCGTGGTTAATATACACCGCATTGGGAAATGTTTCAAATAAAAGTTTTAAATTTTAATCAGATATGTATTTTATATTATGTAAATATTTTTGGACGACTGTTTTTGAGAGAAACGTGTTGGAATTCTATTTTAGTAGGGATTATGTTAAATTTGTATAATCTGAAATTAAGTCTGTCCAATAACTTTTACTTTTATTGAAAATTAGTGAGCAGTTTTGGACGTGATATGTAAGGTTGGATAAAAACAACGTCTCCTTCATGTTTTATACACTTTGTACAGAGAGCACATAATTAATGATGGGAACACTACTGACAAGGTCCCGCTCTTTCCTGTCGATAAACAGTCAATACTCGCTGCTACACTAATTTTGTTTTCTCTCATTTGTGATGACGTGTTCTGTTGTGTCTTAAGAAATAAGTGCACATCTAAACAAATTTGCATCCTGTGTTGGAACACTTGGTTATTTTTGCACACAACATTCCGTTGCTCATATGTAATATAACAGATTTAAGCGATTTCAGTTATGGGTACAACATTCTGCAACCTCACCACAAATTTCATTGATCATTTTTTTCGTACTGAGCAAGTTAACAGGGAAAACAGTCCACGGTACTTGAATTTTAAAGACACTTGATATGAATATTGGATGTGAAACTTAACTCTTGTGCTTTTCTTCAGTCTCTCCATCTGTCGTGTTTTCTGAACTAACCGCATAACTAACTGTATTGCACATATTTCTTCTTTCGACCTGCTGATATTTATTCAGCTGGTTAAGAAATGGATCTGTGGTTTTCATGGCGGTGAGTCCGAAGGTGGCCGTCTTCTGGGATGTAGCGCCATGTAAACTGGTGGACGTTTACCAGTGTTTCAGAGGTCCTTTCTGCCTCTGTCATCAGGACTATGATCAGTACATGGGTCTACAACCAAGAAGACAGCCATTTTGTAATAATCATACTCTTTAAAAATGCCTGATGATGGATGCTATCTTTAGCCAATTTGTTGAAGTTCACAATCTGCTTCTCTGTGGTGCTGATTCATATGATCCTTCCCATCTGTGTCTTGTTTTCCCAAGTAATATCTTCCCTTCATGTTTTCCAACCACAATATTCTGTGCATTTCTTGATTCCCCTTTTGTCTGCTATACATCTTTGTGTTGTGCTGGGTTTGAGAATATTTTGACCAAGAACTGAGTCATTGTGGCAGTGAATTTTCATAGAAGATAAGTATTTCCTACGGAATTCACATTCCCACAGGAAACTCTCTCATTGCCTTTCTCTTACACTTACGAAACGGTGCAGTTCATCACTCGCAACTCGGGGAGGAGAAGGTGCAGGTATGTGATCGAGCAGTTCCGTGCGAGTTCGGTATGGCCACAGTTTGTCGATGATCTTTGCAATTGGATGTATTCCAGTCTTTAAAGTCTTAATGAAGTACACGTCATCGAAACAAGTGTGCCCTGTAGATGTTGGTCTTCTGGGTTGTATAACCATGTGGACTTGTAGGTAGATATCGGAATTCTAGGGGGAACATTAGAATCTACTTACACATCCACATGGCTTGAACAAAGAAGCATTATACACATCTGGAATGTTGGTATCTGCCCACGAGGCCACGTCGTGTTACAACCCAGAAGACCGACATTGGCATCACCGCTAGAGCCTCATAATCTATATGCATTTTTCTTCTAATATCCGTCATGCTTAAGCTGACATAATGCCATTATTAGGCATATACAGGATGGGTGGGAAATAAGTAGGCATTGAGAAATGGTTATAACCTCTATATTTCCAATGCAAAGATAATGAAAATAATTTTTATATGTACATTTTAATAGCTTTAACACTGTGTATACCCATGATGATTGCGTATTGTTTGCCAAAACATATTGGGTATTAGAATACTGGAGAGTCTGAATTTAATTCTACAGTTTTTAGTCGTGCTTGGAAGGTTCAGTAGAAACCTGCCCTCGGACAGTTACCGAAGATATTTGCTTGGCCAAGTAACTGAAGGTTACCAGGATTCTATTCTGTGGTAGTAAAACCAGTCTCGGATACTTGGAGCTAGTGTTGCGAGAACATCCTTTAGAGAGGTTGCATGTAAGAAAACTGGTGCAGAGATTAAAAGCTGTTTGGACCATTGTTGTTGCTCCTGCTTTTGGAGGGTAGCGCCACATGGCCATGTTTCTGACACTGACACTTAAAAGATCGCACTACCTTTATTATCAGGGCTGAAGTGAGAAATGTTAGGAAATAACTGGTTTATATTGCGATTTGCAATGGAACAGGTTACAGAAATTGGCCAGTCAGAGTCATTTTATGAGGAGGGGAGATAATGATGTGACCAGGAGAATAGGAGTGTATATTTTTGCGGGGTGGATGAAAGGAGGGTTTCACCTGGAAAGAAAATGGAGAGAAATCTAAGTGATATCCTGGAATTTGTTGTACACTCATAGCATGGTTTTCAGTACAAGAGTATATGTAATGAAACACTTGCAAGGCTTCATACTGTTTCCTTGGCAATCATATGATCGAGCCAAAGGCATATTTTCTGTGTTACCTGCAGCAGTCTGATGTAGCTGGTGCTTTGCGACTCGTTACATGTAATTTATGTTAATATATTGACGCACTGCATTAGTAAACAACATATTTATGTATGTAGCAAAGCTGTCAGTACCACAGACTGTGTGGGATCCAGTGGTTGGATGAATAATGAATTGTGAAGGATTTGGAAGGAAGTTGTCATGGCATAATTTGAGGTACTGTCCATGCATTTGCTTTGGAGACACTGAGGAAAATCATGAACAATACACACACTATTCTAATCTCATTGCTATGCTGGAGGTGTTCAACCCGTTCCTTCTGTTCATTTGCAATTTTAAATTTGTTCATCAGTTTAGTATAAAGTTCGCTACTTTCGTCTTGTATTTTTAGTAAATATTGGTTGGATTATTAGTGTGACATTTTTAGCAAAGTGTCAGTTTGTGTCGAGGTCCTGTGGTGCTCATGTGTCGGTCATGTTACATATCAGGTTGCTTCAGTAGACAGAGAGACTTATAATACTGACATTTTCCACCGGTGGGGTTCTTCCGGGCTTACTTCCTGTCCGCAGACTATGCAGCAACGATGAGTGCTGACCCAAATGGCGCCGTGTCATGCGATTGGCCGACAACTGCCGCTGTTGCACCTCCTCTCGCCTTGCCTGTTCCCATGCCAACTTTATACAGCAATGGGTTGGAACCCTGCCGAGGAAGACTTGCAGCCGGAAAGCCTTCCATCATTGAGATTGTTCTTTACAACATGGCTGCCATGATTGCTGGAGTCGCAGCAGGCTATGACGTCCGCCTGTCCAACGTTTCACCTGTGCATCCAAGACTGCACCCTGACAGGTAAATTTTAATATAGCGGAGTGTGTGAATTTTACTGTGCTGAGTGAATAGGTGTGAAATGTAGTAACAGTTTTTCCTTTTGTTTATCTAAGAGATAATCAGTTTAACTAGCTAAATTATTGTGCTATAAGCGCATTATGTCTGGCATATAGCAAATGCCATTACCTAATTCCAGAAAACTTAATAATGACAATGTTTTTACTTTAAACACTTAAATTCTCAGGAATCTGGTACACTTTGGGTTGATAATAATTTGCTCAGGTCAGAAGAAGAGCAGGAAGACAGACGATGGTGGTTTGGTGGGGGTTCAAATCGTAGTTCAGGCGTGGGTCCCACGTATCTGGGCATGGACTACGAGTTTTCCAGTGCGTCGGGTTACCCTCACAACACGTACCATGGGCCTGCCAGGCATCTGAGGCCCTTGCTTAACAGTCTGGGGCAGGATCCTGAAGGTGGCATCAAGCCACTGCGGTTCACCGACTCTCCTCAGCATTATGCGACGGCACAGGGAGGCACGCCCACCCCCTCCCCCCGCCGAAAATCATCTAGCACCAGCAACGAGGGTAGTGAGGTGAGCACATACTGATAGATTGTGCAAAAGCATGTATGGATATTGGAATCGTGATATTAACATTAATCTTTGTCATGTGGGTAAAGGGATTAGAGTTCGTCTGTGACAGACTTCCTTTCTTCATGCCAGGCTTGATCAGAATAAGGTAAGAGGTGTCCACTATTTTAATGACTGCAATTAAATCAGATACTTGAGGTTTGATGATGATGTTCAGAGAAGTAATCAGGTATCCAACCTAAAATGCATTCTGGTTTAAAGGGTCAGACTCATTTCTGTAGTCTGTGGAAGGCCATATTTGGTTGATATTTTGTTGTTGCACCGGAAATGTAGTGAAGTGTGATACTTCTCCACTCGGACAGACGGACCTAACAGAGGACCAAATGGAAGAGGAGAATTGAGGAGGCCATGGACCGAATACGGACTGGAGAGCCATAGAAGAAGAAGAAGAAGTGATTCTTCTCCATGTCCCCTTCTTATCAACCAGTAATAATGTGGCTTAATTTGTTGGCTGTCTTTACAGGCTACATATCCCCCGCCCCCACCTGCCCCATCTGGAGGGGGTCTTCTGGACCACAGAGGTCCCAGTCTGTATATCTCAGCAGCAGACTACCCAGATGGTGGTGGTGCCAGTGTGGTTCATTATGCCAGCAGCAGTCACTATTCGGCACGCCCAGAACTGTAC
The DNA here is from genome assembly GCF_000696155.1 of Zootermopsis nevadensis. Next base: position 2,044,446 of record NW_019059645.1, on the reverse strand, counting down.
AGGACTGACTCATACTTCACAGGTGGTATGTACAGCACTGTGGGGAACAGTGCTGTACTGCACTATGCTGATCGACTGTATCCTGAATTTGAAGGCTACCAACTACACCATCACGCCCACACGGGTGCATACGATAATCCAAGCGTGAGCAGTGTGAGCAGTTCTACGAATAGCATCACCCCTCGCACACCTTCACGTCTATGTGCGAGTGGCAATGCCACCAATCATACTCAATATGAACATCGTAGAACACCGTCAAATGTATCTAATGCTTCATCATCAAATAACAGTAGTTCAAATGTGAATCCAAGCTTCAGACTTGAAGATGAGGGAGAGTATTCACAGTACAACACACCAACACACCATTATTATACCTCCCAGCAGCGCCGCGGTTTGGACTACGAATATACCCCCCAACCACCACCTTTCTTTTCTAGGCAGAACTCTCATGATTCAAATGCATCAAATGTGGCTGATACAAGACCCGGCACACTCGAGGTTGGCGGAGGAACGAGGCTTCGATCGAGCTTGAAACGGTATAATTATACTCCCGTAGGGGGATCAAGGACAGGTGGAGGGGGTGGCTCATCGTCGTCTGGCGGAGCAGGTACGCCCACCAACCCGACTCCCCCTGACAGTCTAACAAGTGAGGACAGTAGTTATGTCTCAGCTAAGGAGGGTTCGTACTCTTCTGTGTCTCGGGTCCGGTTTTCACCTGTCACGATGATGGCTGCGGAGACGAGGGAGACGCTCCTTGATATTCCAGTGCATGGACAAAGCCAAGATGTTACAGTGCCGTTGCAGGCTGTCACCAGGAGGATCCGGAGGCTCAGTGGGGAGGTTAACTCAAGTGCTGGACGCAGCAGGAAGCCCTCTATTACCGAGCTTGAGAGAGAGTTCCTCTCATAGCAGATGCTGAACCCCATGTGGCAAGCAGGTTCGGTGGACTCTTGGAGAACGCGGCATTGATTAAGCTTGAATTCATCAGCATGACACGTGCAATGGGAGGTTGTGGGAAAGACTTAGATTTGACTCTTTTTTTTTTCCAGAGTATTAATCACACGGTTTGTACATAGGCACAGTGCCCTACAGTAAGATAATGTTTGTAAATAATTTGTACATTCGACACACATGGCTTCCAGGTCACGTCATTCCAACTTCATTCCTCTTTTGTATGCTCCAAAACTAACATTACGATGTTTACCTCATTGAACACTAACTCAAAATGTTGTGGCTCAGAACCACCATTGGATGGGTAGGTATTTTATTGTGTATAAGATAAATAAATATATATGTATATATAATTAAAATGAATATAGCTTAACTTTTGGGGATATGAAGTACTTTGTTGCTCAAATTTTTAAGTGCTTTGAAACACATTCACAGAGAGTAATAATTTATTGCAAGAGAGTGACCTTTTGGGGGGTTCTGTATTACTCTCACAAGTGACAGGAATGACCATGGTGACCATCCCATGCTAGTCTCGAGACCGAGCGTGTTCAAGCAACGTGCGGCCTTGATTTTATTTATAATCTTTCTCTGTTTTGCAATATTTTTTCCTTACTTGCTGTTATATATATATATATATATATGGTGTTTAAAATTACATTCCAGTTTTTATATGTACATATATTGTGATAGAGACGCCATTCCTGAATACGAGACGATGAGGTTGTGTGAATGAGTTGTGGAATTTTTTATATTATTTTAAGAGGTCATTGTATGAAGGAGTGTTGTCTGCTCTGCCAGTCTGTAAATATATACACAAATAATATATTAAAATACGCGTGTGTATGGACACACGCGTATTTGTTTAAAACAGAAAGACTTGTACCGAACTATGTAATACTAGGGTACTGGTGACAATGATGAATTATGTTATAATTTTAATATAATTATAAATAAAATAAGCTTTCAATGGTGCTGAATATATTCTTTTTTCACATCTTGGCATGTATTATGGATTTATTTTTGTTTCAGTTTTAAAGGTCAACAACTGAAGGTCATGCATTCTTGTTCTTTGACTTCTGACCTTTTGCTTCCAGTATGTTACTACCATCACAGTTGCAGTGGTACATTTAGGATACAACTTAAAACAGGAGCCTGGAAATATTCTTTCCATTTTTTTAGGTTAGGTTAGCAGTTTACTAAATTAGTTTCGCCGAATTGTAAAGTGGTTCAGGCAGACTTATTGAGGTTATGTGTTTTACTTTGGGAAGTTTGATAAACATTTCCATGATTGACAATGGGAATTTGAACCCGAAAATGTTGAGTAGGGGCTGTTTTGCTGCCAGTGCAGTTACAAATGCAAATCAGTTTTATTTTTGTGAAATGATTGTCTTTTAGGTTATTATGCCATGCAACTCGGTAAAAATTAGCTGACACATTACAGGTGCATATGCCTACATAATCAGTGTGATGAATCCTCACTCTGATTATGGAGGCAATAATCACCTCTGAAATGGCAGTTTTCACCAAGGTACATGGCACAATAACCTAAATGACAGTCATCATCAGCTTTAATCTTGCCTCAAAATTTGTTCCTGTGGTAATGACTTAACCTTTGTGGTCTCTGCAATGGTGAATTAGGATGACAATGCACCAACATTTCTGAGGACATGTTGCAGAAACCCAGAATGCCATAGTCTATAAACTTATTATTTCTTTAATCATACTTGGAAACTCCCACCATCCGTGAGAAAATTCCAACAGTTTTAATAAAACCATGATCCAACAAGCTTTCGCTGGAGTCAAATGTCTTGTTCAGTCGAGATACTTAGATTCAGATGTCAACTTAAGGGGCAGTAAGGAGAAGTGGACCAATGCGATTCGAAGGCATTTTTCAAAAGATTGATTATGTTGATGAAAACTGCCGTAATGTATTTTATGTCTGTGTATTATAGAACCAAGATTCGAGCCATTATCGCTTACTTTATACCATAATTTTTTATACGCGAAATTCAACGATTCTCGTAAATTTAGAAAAGGAACATCGTAGAATTTACCTACTAACAAGTATACATTGATATAAACTCCTTCATATTATGTTATAGATTATTTGTGCTGAAATACATTATGTATTGAACATTTACAACCTCACATTAAGTTTGTTGTTGTGGAGGGGTATGAAGGGGGTGGTGTGATCATATGCTTATACCGGGGCTGGTCATTCACTTGTTTTTATGACGTCACGTGTATCTGCTCGAAGTTCAGCGATGGTTTGTCCGTTCGCCAACTCTGAAAACAGCCGCACGCAAATGTGGTACACAACTGGTTTCGTTGTATTGTAAAAGACAGTCTTATATTAAGATATCAGGACTTAAACGCGTATGGATGGAAGATATGGAACAATAATTAAGTTATGTTGCAATTTTATATTTATATAATTGTAAAATCCTGAAAATATGAAAATATTCCCGAAATTTGCGGCTCGTCTGTATGTCTTGTGTAGTCTGATTTCTAACTTTGAATTTGATTCCTCTGGGCGACAGGTGCTACTCCTGATAACGTCTGACATCTAGCGGGCGAACTGATGGTAAGGCTTATATTATCACGACGCAACGGCCAATCAGGAGCAGAGTTGTTGCATCGTGTGGCGAGTATGAACGTAGCTGGCTGCCTGTCTGTGTTCTAGAACTTTCTTCCAGTTTTGCAAGTTGCATTGACTACACAGCTTACAAGTATTTGTGACGTCATTTTATTTCACTTCTTTTAAATGCAGTTAGAAATTCAAATTAGTTATCATTTCAACCTAAATTGCATGATTAATGTTAGCGATATCCATTAATATGAAGGATCGGTTTCAAAAGTTCATTGTCACTTTGGCGCCTTGTAATACAAGTTCGTAGCCATTTTGGTTTTTTCGATTTGTAATTTTATGGCTCTAACATGAATATTAAAATCTGTAGTTTTGTTTATAACTGAAACGAAGCATTCGTTACAACTTTATAATAATTTAAAAAAAATTGCAGTTATAATTTCGACTTTTGTAGGCTGTATTACCAGACTAGGAATTTCATAATTACTGTGTAAATATCGATCAACATGTAATTATGGCGCCTTTTTATAACCTGGGAAACAAGTGGGAAATTAAGGTACTGTAAAGTGAATAACTTATTCAGAAGTTCATACAGATTTCTTTGCCAAATTTTAAAGTAATACAGAATATTCTGTTGACAATAATACATATAAATCATATCAAGGAGCTGCATAATTAATATGAAGCATTCATTGCACAAGTTCTAGGCATTTTCGTTTTCCAAGTTTTATGTTATGTTATCAACATAAATACTAAAACTAATATGAATTATAATATCACATATCAATAATGAGTGGGCTTTCATAGAAACTTAGGTTTGGGGTTAGATTTATTGCTGACCATAAATCACACAGTTCTCATTTATTATTTAGTTTATAAATTGAATGCCTCCGTTATAAAATTGTAGTCACATGAATCATACTTTGTGTTGAAATAATTTCAACGCTGAGCAATAGCCTAGTTTTTAGACTAGTTTCCATAGAGACAGTTTAGAATGAATAGGTCCTATGTGGAGCTATTTAAACAGTTATTATAAAAATAGGTGTTACAGGACTTAATTTTGTTAAATAATAATATTAAGTCTGTTAGCATTATGATAAACATAAGTACAATAGCCAGTGTTGAACAGTTGTCACTGACATTTAGAAATTACTCTTTAACTGTCATAGATTTAAGTTAATTATTACTTTAATTTGCCAATGACAAGATTCAAAATGCTATTTTAAGCAATATTTTTATATATTTTAAGCTATCCTGACTAAGAGATTTTGTAGTTTTTCTCAGTCCTTCTGGGAAAGTAACCTCAAACAGCCATGGCATATCCTGTCCTCATACTTTAATATAATAGTACATAATGACTCCTCCCATTCCAAACGCCCCCCCCCCCACAGACCTTGTTCTGTTGTGACCATTCCATAACTCTATCCAAGCGTCATCTTTCTTTAGGTTGAGACTTTAAATGTTTTGTGTGCTGTTATCGGAGCTCCTGCTGTCAACAATTCTCTGCACTTTCTTCTGTATTCTTGAAAAATGTTATCTTTCTTCTCCTTTATAACATTGTCACATGCTGGCTACGTAAGACTATTAACAGTTCAATGTGCTTCTGGTGTTATTAATGCTTACTTCTGATTGGTTCCTTCCGGTAAATAGTATCGGACTGATATAACCTTGACACAAAGTTTGTGCAGTTGATACAGCGTTCGTAAATAGCCTACCAATAAATAACTGTTTGGTGTGACAAATGGCTAGATGAAATGCAATTTCGGTCAAATATTTGACTGATTTAGGGGCCCTCATTGCCCGAAACTGCTTGAAAGGAATTTGTTTCAAACGTATGCTTTAACTAGACTTCTGAGTAGGCTACATGATGTCGTCAGAATCTGTTCAAGGCTCCACCGGCAGACGGAGACGGAGACAGAAACGGACAACGCCTACATGATTCACGGTTTGTGCTTAAAACTGTTGACAGAATTAAACATTCGGCGATGTACGGTAAACGCGAAAAGAGTTTGAGAATTGTTAAATGTGGATGCAAATTACGCAGAAATACTTAACTACCAGACAGAGTAGCTGATGGATATTTAATCGGTCAGGAAATTTCTTGATATTTTATAACACGTAGGTTCACGTTTTCAAATCAACGCTTTATATGCAAATTTTGGTTATCCTTTTGAGATGTAGATTTTATCACGGTATCATTGTCAGAATGAGGACAAAACCTAAACGCAGACTGAAGAAACAAACGTCATTTCGCACCATTAAATAGTTTTAAATATTTATTTAAAACCATATTGTGACGCTGGTAACAACTTCGTATAATTTATATAATTAAGAAATGTCGACTGATTTTATAGACTATCGGGTCTATTACTCCCAACATATTCAAGACAATATTTAATTTAAAAAAGTTCTTCGCATAATTTTAAATTCCTGAAAAAAATTTCCATTCAGACTCATGTAAATGTGCGTCACATATAGTAAATATTAAAACTTCGTCGGAGCCGGATATAAAAATTATTTATGTCAGATCCCACACATGACTTGTACAAATCGCCAATCTATTTGCATGACTAACACGCTACCATTTCTTAATATTTCTAATTATGGGTTTCCTTCTTCATGCATGGCCGGCAAATGCTAACTCCGTGCGATTTGTACGTTCATATGTGCCCACTGACATCGTTTGCTGGTTCTGAGTTAAACAATTCTCTATTCAATTTCTTCAAAAAGTTGCATTGGTTAAATTAATTTACTTGAATTTTCTCTGCTGATACAGATTCTGAATTTTGAAGACGTAAGCATCCAATTACATCAGTGTTTCTCACACTGTGGTGCGCGGTTTGATACTGGTTCGTAGAAATGACCAAAATTTATTTTTAAAATGTTTCGACTATTTGGAAATATTGTAACTATAATTCGTAGCCTACTGCAGTGTTGTTAGCAATCATACACGTTCTATTGCGCCTTTACGAAAACACTGAACTGTTTGTTATGCAAGAACACAAGTGATTCTTGAAGTACTTTCGGCCAACCCCTGTGCGCAGGTCACGTGACGAATAAGCTATCTCTTCAAGTTGGTAAGACGAGTGTTTGTAGGCCCTACATAAAAAACTGCACATGAACATATTTTATTAGGCCTACATGTTTTAATTTCTGCGTGAACCGTTTTCCGTGTTTGATAATATTTCTGAAAATGAACATTGAGATTAATTTTTCATTTAAATTTCTGGTCATAAGTGACGAAAGTGGACAAGAGGCAATTAATAATGACCTGATAATATTGACAGAAGTCCCCGACGCTATTAGATGTGACGGACAGACGAAAAACTTACAAAGGCCTTGTAGGTAGATACCAGTTGTCTTCAGTCCTGAAGATGAAGACAGTATATCCCTTTGAAACGTTGTCATCTACAACCAGGGTGACAGATGTGGACATCTGCATCGCCATGATAACCTCAGATCTTCTGTATACGACTTTCTCTTTCTCAGTATTTTCGTGATTTTCTTCAGTAACTTACCTGTATAGAATGTCTTCCAGAGGTGGTCAACACCGCTTTCTTATCAGGGATTCTGTTACCCATTGCTTCGTATGTTTTCCTTCACTAATGATTGTGAAGAAGAACAATCATGCGAGCACTACTGTGCTGAGATTGGATGTTTGCATTAATGTGCCAAAGTTAGGATGTGAGCACTAGTGTGCTGAAAATAGATGAGCACTAAAGTGCTGGAGTTAGATGTGAGCACTAGTGTGCTGAAAATAGATGAGCACTAAAGTGCTGGAGTTAGATGTGAGCATGAAAATAGATGAGCACTAA
>NW_019059645.1:1999357-2030878 GCF_000696155.1 Zootermopsis nevadensis | reverse complement strand
CATGGGGCGATATGCCGAAGCGAAATGCCTCGCCATTAATCCGCAGCGTCCCGAGTTGCTCGCTGTTGGAGCAAATGACCCGTACATCAGGCTTTATGATCGGCGGATGATAAAGCTTACCACCGTGGAGGTAAGTTTATGTTGCAATGCGATTGTGAACTGGAGAAAATGTAGGAGGAGGTCATTGCGGTGTATTTTTTAACACAGTTGCCATTGCGTGGATTGAAGTTGGACTCTGCTATTTTTTTTAAGTCATTTTACTGCCTGTGAAGGTGTTTACTGCGTTGAAAATAAAGATACAGTCTCGTTTAGATAAAGACCAATAGGAAGGCAGATAACGCTTCTTGTTCTTTCTGCTCCGAATATATCACTGAATTCCACAGTCTCTGTTAAAGATAATGGTAATTAAATGAGGAAGTGAGAAAAGTGGGCGACGTCATTAGTGACGTCAACAGATAGTCACAGATGTGTACGTGCAACACGTTTGACAGTGAAAATTCTATGGAGCTTTATTTAGGTAACGACTATCTTAATTTCAGTACCCGCCGGACAACGTGCCTCGCTCCAATTGGGAGCGCCAGAACTACATGGCATCTCGAGCCGGAGAAGGAGAGCTGGAAGATAACTTACCACATGGCTGTGTTCAGTATTATGTTGCAGGTTGGTGCAAGAAGATGTCTGTCGGTAAAACATCATTATTTTAACTATAGGCAAATTGAAAAAATATGTTTCCTGTTGGTTTTATAGTCTTATGGATTTTAATGCAGTATGAGCTTGTACGTAGACACCGGAATTTGGGGGAACGTACTGCTTCTGTTCCTCCAGAACTTTGGTATTTCTACCGAAGAGTCCGCAAAAAGAGAAAAGAAAACTTATGTGTCAAACATTGACGTCTTCACCGCCTTGGGTACCTCAACTTATGGTCTGTCTCTGTCTGCTTTTGCTAGGGCATCTTCCGGTAAAGCAGCAGGACTACCGGAAGAAATACAGGAACCTGGCCTCGACATACGTGACATTCAGCGCTGGTGGCAATGAGCTGCTGGTAAATTTAGGCGGAGAACAGATCTACTTGTTTGACATAAACAACAAACGGAAACCAAAGAAATATGATATTCAGGCTGTTAATCTTGACAGTCTGAAAACATTTAAAGGTAATTGTTAGATTTGTTTTGTTAATCATTGATGTAAAAAAGGGGGCAGAGTGAACTACCAGCACGTTACATGTAAAGATGTAGCGGAAATGAAGGATATTTGTTACTAAGGCTGTTCATGCTGTAGCAAAATATGGGAAGATTTGTAATCACATCGACACTTCCAAAACGCATTTTTAGGTCAATTAACACGTGCATAACCGTAGGTATTTGGTTACAGCGATTTGTGATTGCAGACGGTGTCTGACAGAAAATTTTAATAAAGAATGTGAAAACATAAAAAGGTAAATTTTGCTGTTTCATTGCTCTATGAAAGCAAGTTCACTTATAATTTCAGATTGTCGTGGTTCTTCAAATGGTTATAGTAACGGCTTCCGAAATGGTACCAATGGTTTTGCAGCCAGTTCAAATGGCGTTACTCGAAGTACCAACGGGATGACGTCCATATTTCCAGTGACTGAAAGAAGGAGTGATATTGGAACACCGTCACTGCCAATCAGAATTCAAGCTCTGAAATTAAGTGTAAGTACTTACTGTGTTCGAAAAAGGTACTTAACATTGGTTGCAAGTCCGTGTATAATTCAGTTCTTAATTTGTCCTTTGCTTGTTTTCCTAATTTGCTGTCTGTGAAGTGTCACAAGCCGACTGAAAATCCGCTAGGGAATTTGTTGTATTTCGGTAGCATCGGATCAGTCAACAGAATTCGGACGTGACTAACGTAAAAACATCTCACGTGTCAATGAGAGTGGGGGATGGTTTGTGATGCAGTTGGCAGGCTTGAATATTCTACAGTTGAGACTGAAAGTTGATGATCTGAGTTGTGGCACCATGTGGACTCGTAGGTCATAGCAGGATTTATATTAATATTCTTATTTAAATCTTCAATCAGGTATGCAGAGTTAATTACACTGAATTAATTAGGTATACTGGAGAAAACTTAAATTGAGGAGTTCCATAATTTGTAGTTTTCACCAAATAAGAGGATGATCGCATATCAGGGACGATGAGGTGGGTGGGGCATGTATTGGACGATGACGGACGTATACAAAGTTTGTTTTAAAACCTGAAGAGAAGAGATCACTCAGTAGACCTGAGAATGGGAGAATGATATTAAAATGGATCTGAAACGGCAGTCAGTATCTACCAGACTACATGGTGCAACATCGCAGAAGACAACTGTATTCATACTTATCTCAGTGAGAAACTTGAATCTCACACAGCCTGTCTTATTTTTACAGGCAAATGACGCTTTTGAGAGGCAGCGTTTTACGTTAGCTATCAGCTTGTACAATAAAGCAATTGGCTACTATCCATCAGCAGCTGTTCTGTATGGAAATCGGGCCGCAGCGTACATGAAAAGGGGCTGGTAAGCACACGCAGCATACAGGCATACCAACCGAGAGCATAAATACTTATCTGTTTCTAGTCTTAGGAGGGGTGCTGTCAGATTGGATGGGTTTAAGAACTTCTGTTTTGAAAATATGTACGACGTTCACTAGGTGGTGGTAGAAAAATACTGAATCGTGTTTTAACAGGGATGGTGATATATACGCAGCGATGCGAGATTGCCACACGGCCCTTCAGCTGGATCCCGGTCATATGAAAGCTCATTTCAGGTGAGTTTGCGATTTGGAATTAATGATTCATGACAGTTTCATTAAGAACGAAAATCTTGTGGTTATGTCTACGGTAACACCGACGACAGGCTGGCGATTCTTTTTCACGTCACTGGTAACTTTAGCGGAGATCATGGATCAGATCTGATGAATGTTCTGTAATTGTTACAATGTGCATGCAGTTCCTAACTTGTGAACCGCGTTGCAGATTGGCGAGGTGTCTGTACGAACTGCAGTGGGTGCAGGAAGCGTCAGACTGCATGCAGGCATTCAAGAGCAAGTTTCCGGACCACATCCACAGTCACGCGTGCAAAGCTCTTGTCAAAGATATTGAAACGGCTAGTGCTTCAAAGCCTGGTTTTGGTAAGCCATGCCTTGTATTTCTGATTAGTATTTGAGTCGCGATGCGTCTTAAACCGAGTAAGATGTCATAGTTTTTCTTAGTCTCTGCAAGTAAATGCAGTAGTAATATACGCTAAAACCTCTCTACGTTGGACACTTGGGGTTCCACGAAAATTTGTCCAACTTACAGAGGTGTCCAAGATGGAAAGAGAAAAATCAGATTGTGGTCCAGTGACAATATAATCGATTTACTTACGTACACTAACTACTCTAGGCTTACTTGAATTAAGAATTAATGACAATAGTATTAATAATAATCTTTTGAAGTCCATTCCCATGCATTGGACATTACACCCCAGCCTCAATAAAATTTTCTAAAGTTAATTCCACCAATTTTCGCTTCCCCATCGCAAAAAGAAAAATTCCATTTCTGTTAACACAGTCCGAACTCAAATGCAAGCACAGCACTGACAGAGTTAAAACTGTGTCTTCTGCAAAACTGTAGTCCAGTTAAGGGTTCATAGTAAAACACTTGCAATGCATTCCAATGATGGGTTCAATGTCCGTAAGATAATCCTCCAGAGAGGAGGCATTCGTCAGTCAGAAATTCAAAATAACAAAATGTGTAACTGAAAAAGTTTCCCCCGAAAAGCATCGAAGTTAAGTGCACGAACCTGCCCAACTTACAACAAAAGGGGTGTTCAAGTTCCAGGATAAAGGGGGTGTCCAAGATATAGGGTGTTGTGGACATGTAAAATTATAGGATGTTCACCGGTTCCAATTAAAAGTGTCCAATATAAAGGGGTGTCCATGTTGAGGGGTTTTACTGTAAATAGTGTGTAATATTTTGCAGAGTAGTTTGTGTTGAAATACTTGCAATTTATGTCCATCTTGGACACGGCATGGGGCGATATGCCGAAGCGAAATGCCTCGCCATTAATCCGCAGCGTCCCGAGTTGCTCGCTGTTGGAGCAAATGACCCGTACATCAGGCTTTATGATCGGCGGATGATAAAGCTTACCACCGTGGAGGTAAGTTTATGTTGCAATGCGATTGTGAACTGGAGAAAATGTAGGAGGAGGTCATTGCGGTGTATTTTTTAACACAGTTGCCATTGCGTGGATTGAAGTTGGACTCTGCTATTTTTTTTAAGTCATTTTACTGCCTGTGAAGGTGTTTACTGCGTTGAAAATAAAGATACAGTCTCGTTTAGATAAAGACCAATAGGAAGGCAGATAACGCTTCTTGTTCTTTCTGCTCCGAATATATCACTGAATTCCACAGTCTCTGTTAAAGATAATGGTAATTAAATGAGGAAGTGAGAAAAGTGGGCGACGTCATTAGTGACGTCAACAGATAGTCACAGATGTGTACGTGCAACACGTTTGACAGTGAAAATTCTATGGAGCTTTATTTAGGTAACGACTATCTTAATTTCAGTACCCGCCGGACAACGTGCCTCGCTCCAATTGGGAGCGCCAGAACTACATGGCATCTCGAGCCGGAGAAGGAGAGCTGGAAGATAACTTACCACATGGCTGTGTTCAGTATTATGTTGCAGGTTGGTGCAAGAAGATGTCTGTCGGTAAAACATCATTATTTTAACTATAGGCAAATTGAAAAAATATGTTTCCTGTTGGTTTTATAGTCTTATGGATTTTAATGCAGTATGAGCTTGTACGTAGACACCGGAATTTGGGGGAACGTACTGCTTCTGTTCCTCCAGAACTTTGGTATTTCTACCGAAGAGTCCGCAAAAAGAGAAAAGAAAACTTATGTGTCAAACATTGACGTCTTCACCGCCTTGGGTACCTCAACTTATGGTCTGTCTCTGTCTGCTTTTGCTAGGGCATCTTCCGGTAAAGCAGCAGGACTACCGGAAGAAATACAGGAACCTGGCCTCGACATACGTGACATTCAGCGCTGGTGGCAATGAGCTGCTGGTAAATTTAGGCGGAGAACAGATCTACTTGTTTGACATAAACAACAAACGGAAACCAAAGAAATATGATATTCAGGCTGTTAATCTTGACAGTCTGAAAACATTTAAAGGTAATTGTTAGATTTGTTTTGTTAATCATTGATGTAAAAAAGGGGGCAGAGTGAACTACCAGCACGTTACATGTAAAGATGTAGCGGAAATGAAGGATATTTGTTACTAAGGCTGTTCATGCTGTAGCAAAATATGGGAAGATTTGTAATCACATCGACACTTCCAAAACGCATTTTTAGGTCAATTAACACGTGCATAACCGTAGGTATTTGGTTACAGCGATTTGTGATTGCAGACGGTGTCTGACAGAAAATTTTAATAAAGAATGTGAAAACATAAAAAGGTAAATTTTGCTGTTTCATTGCTCTATGAAAGCAAGTTCACTTATAATTTCAGATTGTCGTGGTTCTTCAAATGGTTATAGTAACGGCTTCCGAAATGGTACCAATGGTTTTGCAGCCAGTTCAAATGGCGTTACTCGAAGTACCAACGGGATGACGTCCATATTTCCAGTGACTGAAAGAAGGAGTGATATTGGAACACCGTCACTGCCAATCAGAATTCAAGCTCTGAAATTAAGTGTAAGTACTTACTGTGTTCGAAAAAGGTACTTAACATTGGTTGCAAGTCCGTGTATAATTCAGTTCTTAATTTGTCCTTTGCTTGTTTTCCTAATTTGCTGTCTGTGAAGTGTCACAAGCCGACTGAAAATCCGCTAGGGAATTTGTTGTATTTCGGTAGCATCGGATCAGTCAACAGAATTCGGACGTGACTAACGTAAAAACATCTCACGTGTCAATGAGAGTGGGGGATGGTTTGTGATGCAGTTGGCAGGCTTGAATATTCTACAGTTGAGACTGAAAGTTGATGATCTGAGTTGTGGCACCATGTGGACTCGTAGGTCATAGCAGGATTTATATTAATATTCTTATTTAAATCTTCAATCAGGTATGCAGAGTTAATTACACTGAATTAATTAGGTATACTGGAGAAAACTTAAATTGAGGAGTTCCATAATTTGTAGTTTTCACCAAATAAGAGGATGATCGCATATCAGGGACGATGAGGTGGGTGGGGCATGTATTGGACGATGACGGACGTATACAAAGTTTGTTTTAAAACCTGAAGAGAAGAGATCACTCAGTAGACCTGAGAATGGGAGAATGATATTAAAATGGATCTGAAACGGCAGTCAGTATCTACCAGACTACATGGTGCAACATCGCAGAAGACAACTGTATTCATACTTATCTCAGTGAGAAACTTGAATCTCACACAGCCTGTCTTATTTTTACAGGCAAATGACGCTTTTGAGAGGCAGCGTTTTACGTTAGCTATCAGCTTGTACAATAAAGCAATTGGCTACTATCCATCAGCAGCTGTTCTGTATGGAAATCGGGCCGCAGCGTACATGAAAAGGGGCTGGTAAGCACACGCAGCATACAGGCATACCAACCGAGAGCATAAATACTTATCTGTTTCTAGTCTTAGGAGGGGTGCTGTCAGATTGGATGGGTTTAAGAACTTCTGTTTTGAAAATATGTACGACGTTCACTAGGTGGTGGTAGAAAAATACTGAATCGTGTTTTAACAGGGATGGTGATATATACGCAGCGATGCGAGATTGCCACACGGCCCTTCAGCTGGATCCCGGTCATATGAAAGCTCATTTCAGGTGAGTTTGCGATTTGGAATTAATGATTCATGACAGTTTCATTAAGAACGAAAATCTTGTGGTTATGTCTACGGTAACACCGACGACAGGCTGGCGATTCTTTTTCACGTCACTGGTAACTTTAGCGGAGATCATGGATCAGATCTGATGAATGTTCTGTAATTGTTACAATGTGCATGCAGTTCCTAACTTGTGAACCGCGTTGCAGATTGGCGAGGTGTCTGTACGAACTGCAGTGGGTGCAGGAAGCGTCAGACTGCATGCAGGCATTCAAGAGCAAGTTTCCGGACCACATCCACAGTCACGCGTGCAAAGCTCTTGTCAAAGATATTGAAACGGCTAGTGCTTCAAAGCCTGGTTTTGGTAAGCCATGCCTTGTATTTCTGATTAGTATTTGAGTCGCGATGCGTCTTAAACCGAGTAAGATGTCATAGTTTTTCTTAGTCTCTGCAAGTAAATGCAGTAGTAATATACGCTAAAACCTCTCTACGTTGGACACTTGGGGTTCCACGAAAATTTGTCCAACTTACAGAGGTGTCCAAGATGGAAAGAGAAAAATCAGATTGTGGTCCAGTGACAATATAATCGATTTACTTACGTACACTAACTACTCTAGGCTTACTTGAATTAAGAATTAATGACAATAGTATTAATAATAATCTTTTGAAGTCCATTCCCATGCATTGGACATTACACCCCAGCCTCAATAAAATTTTCTAAAGTTAATTCCACCAATTTTCGCTTCCCCATCGCAAAAAGAAAAATTCCATTTCTGTTAACACAGTCCGAACTCAAATGCAAGCACAGCACTGACAGAGTTAAAACTGTGTCTTCTGCAAAACTGTAGTCCAGTTAAGGGTTCATAGTAAAACACTTGCAATGCATTCCAATGATGGGTTCAATGTCCGTAAGATAATCCTCCAGAGAGGAGGCATTCGTCAGTCAGAAATTCAAAATAACAAAATGTGTAACTGAAAAAGTTTCCCCCGAAAAGCATCGAAGTTAAGTGCACGAACCTGCCCAACTTACAACAAAAGGGGTGTTCAAGTTCCAGGATAAAGGGGGTGTCCAAGATATAGGGTGTTGTGGACATGTAAAATTATAGGATGTTCACCGGTTCCAATTAAAAGTGTCCAATATAAAGGGGTGTCCATGTTGAGGGGTTTTACTGTAAATAGTGTGTAATATTTTGCAGAGTAGTTTGTGTTGAAATACTTGCAATTTATGTCCATCTTGGACACGGAGGTGACCTGTTGGTCTGATATGTTGAAATCCTACAAATCAGATGGC
Source organism: Zootermopsis nevadensis (assembly GCF_000696155.1). The sequence continues at coordinate 2,022,811 of NW_019059645.1, read as the reverse complement.
ACCACAATATGAATACATAAAATGAGTCACAAAAATTATTTATTAGTAATTAATTGATGATAATTTTTGAACTGAATTTCACTGTGAGTTCTCTTAGGAGTGTAAAAACACGTTAATGATACAGGAGTCACTTCTGAAGGTCAGACTGTGTGCATTTTGTTTTAAAGATGTGGACACACAAGATATGGACCCGGGACCTGAGCCATCGGACCAATACAAGAGTCACGCTGTAAACAGTTGTCCTATGTCACAGCAGGAGCGTGCATGGAGAGAATTGGCCTATGACTATGAGATACGATTTTGCGGTCATTGTAATACCACAACTGATATCAAAGAAGCAAATTTCTTTGGAAGGTAAATATTTTCATTTGGACTTCCCCCCCATTTGTACTTAAAATAGGAAGTGACACTTTATTGCACACTAATTTGACAAAGGTGTTGTTTGTGTGAAGATTACATTTTTATAATTTGTTTGTAAAGTGAGATTCCGGTTGGTACCGTCATGTCCTCTGTGAAAAATGGTGCATTCATTATTCAGATATCCATCAATCTGTACCAAGTCCCGCTCCGTAGCTGCGCGGTCTGAGGTATCATGCTTCAGACCGACGATACGGAATGTGTGCTGGTTTGAGTCTCGGGGAAAGAAATTTTCTCATGAGCTTTCGACCAGTATATGGGACCGGTGCCAACCCATCATCGTGAGGAAATTGGGGAGCTACAATAAGTAGCGTAATCCGGTCAGGAAAACTAGCGATGGCTGGGGGTTCGTCGTGCTGACCACACGTCACTCTGTATCTGGTTGGATGATCATTCACCTCTGCTTAGGCAGGTGAACGTGAGCCCAGCAGCCAGCTAGTCGTCTTTGGCTCTCAGAGGGCTGTTACGCCACAGATTATTATTATTATCAATTTGTACCACTAACCTTTGACTACTGGGCTGTGAATATTTTTTCATACAAATACATTTGATTCTTCAGAGATGAGACTGAACATCGTGGCCAAGTAGTTAGCATTGCTGCTTTGTATGTGGGTGGTCCTGGGGTAAAATCTAGACCCCTAGCTTAATATTCAATTGAAACTGTACTGTAAAGAGTTTTGCGTTATCTTCCTCCATCGTTATGTGCTGTAACGACTCTAATTCACACATTCTCAGTTCGTCTTTTATAATTATCCTTTCAATTAGTTCTGCATAACTTATAATTTGATAAAGCATTATTAAATGAATGAAGAATCAATAATTATGGTGAACTGTTTCTTCAGTCAGGGCCAGTACATCGTCGCAGGCTCTGATGATGGATCCTTTTTCATCTGGGATCGTCACACCACGAACATTATGCGCGTTCTCCGTGGCGACGATTCCATAGTGAACTGTCTGCAGCCCCATCCGTCTTACTGCTTGCTGGCCACAAGTGGTATAGACCCAGTAGTCAGACTGTGGAGTCCGAGACCTGAGGTAACGTGTTCACCCCCCCACAAATATTGTTGAACTATTTGTACCTGCAAAAACGTTTATTAATTGGCGCACAAAAACCTGCGTTAGGTGCATCTGTTTTACTTTGAAGGAATTAATAATTGTGGGTGTTCTGGGGTTCAGGTACCTGCTGAATGATTCAAAGGACGCTGAGCAACCAATGAACTTTCCTTACCTTTAGTTTAACTTTTAAATAATTTCCCCGCAATTATTTATTTAATCAAGAGTAGATTTTCATTTGGTTCTGTGTATGGTCTGGAGCTTTCACGGTGACTGCGTACAATGAATTATTCTTCGGCTACCAGACATGTCGTTTGAGAACAATCTTTGCCCTTGTCCTCAGGGTACTCCCGAGGATGAGGACAAAGATGGGCCGGTAGCCTCGAGAAGAATTTATTATACACTTGGGTCTAGGTTTTTTTTATGTTCATAGTTTCCCACATCCGCATTTTTAATACGGTTGGCTGTGCTGCACGCGGTCAATGTTGTTTTGCCCAAGATTGGAATTCAAGATCGGCAGAGGCAAGTGAACACGCCGTAGTTCCACTACGTTCATCCTCCGTGTTCTCTGTGCCGACACTTTGTCGTCAGCTGTGTTTTTGAATTTTTGAGATTGTCTGTCTGGAGAATTTTTGATATAAACCTGAAATTGAGAAAAGTTGGTGCCTGTATATAATTTCTGTGAACGTAGATGCACAAATCTGTGCCCGTCTCAAAAATGAAAATAATTACGCCAGCGATTTCCTTTTAAGGATGGCTCCAGCAACGAGAGGGAAGTGATCGACTTAGACGATGCCGCTTCAGCAAACCAGAAACGAATGAACGCCGATCCATTTGAAGTGATGCTGATGAACATGGGTTATCGCATCACGTCTGTGCAGGGGGAAGAAGGTGAAGGAGGAGGGGATGAAGGGGCGAGGGAAGCCCCAGCCATTAACTGCAGACCCAGTTAGCTGAATCTTAGTTCAGTTTGCGTTTAATGAGAGAGGAAGCGAGTGATACTAACAAAAGGTGGAATTGGAATTTAAAATTTGCAGTGTGTCGTGAACCGTTTGTTAGTTTCTCTCGCTTTCTCTCGTTACTGCTGTGAATTTCATTTTGACACTCTCGGCATTTCTGACCTTTGAATATCACTTTAGGAAGTGATTTAATTTGTTTATATTTATTCATAGCTTCAAAAGTAAATTACCCGAACTTTATATTTTAGATTAGATTTCTATTCCGTTACAGAACTTGGGGTCGCAGATGAATGAGTATCCTTTTGTGTTTCTGTATTTATTTCAAATTAGTTTATACATTAACACTGTTTAGTGTTAGAGGCTATAAATACATTTAGCCGTATTTTCTAGTTGGAATAATTGATTTTAAAAATTAAGTGGTTATGGTAAGTGATTTTTAAAATCTCCCCTGCATAATTAATATTAATAGCATTTATGAACTGCTACTGTAAATATTATATTCTTTCCACAATTAGCAAGAATTATATGAATCTAAAAATATGTTTACAGAATAAGCGTCGTACTTGTCTTACAAATATAATTTGGTATATATAAATGTCAGAGAAGATTAAAGTTGTTTCACCAAACTTATTACACAGTGAAACCTCATTAGATATTTCATAATCCAGTAACCGTCAGTCCTGCCGTGAATATATTGAATAAGAAGTTGTGGACGGCCGACAAGAGGTGGTCCTCCGGCTTGGGGATTGGGCCGGGGCGTTACGATTCCCCTATCACAATAACCTAATTTCTGGCGCGTAACTGAGGATGTGTACGTCATACTTGGCGAGCATCATAGCTACTTTATAAATATGTCGGTCACAAATTTATGAGTAGTACAGTGTTCCGAGATTATAGTTGTACCATTCGAAAGTTAACTCGTCGTCGAAGCTGCTTCTTTTCACAACCTACATTTAAGGAACACGAGTATGAAACTGTAATAAGATATGACCTTGTAACGTTTCATCACATACGTGACGGGCAGTTTAAAACAACCGTGTCTTTCCATTGAAATGTTTTATCCTAATTCTGAGGTTATATTCCAGAACACCCTGTATGACTGTTCTTAAGTCAAACCTACTTTACCATGTTATTGGAAAATATTTTTATTGCAGATTAAGATGGAAGGTGCATGGAGGAGAGAAATAAGTGCAAAATTTTAATTAGAGAATATGGCAGAGACCACTTGCTAGACCCAGGCATAGATGAGAATACGTGAGCTGGTTCAGAACGCAGGTGGAATTCTTTAGTGAACGTAGTAATGAACCTTCGGGTTCAGTAAAAATCAAGAATTCACTGACTAGCCAAATAACCATCGGCTGCTCACAGAACTCTTCGGCGTGAAGTCCGTTATTTAAACGGGACTGAACGCATTACTGTGCGTTGCAACAGAATATCTACATTGCGACGCATCCTACGGTAGTTTCAGTGAGAACGGATAATTTATGATGATCTTGTGTTTGTCGATGCTGTTTTTGACGGCTTCTGAACTGAGCAGCACGAGCAGACAAGTGCATCGTGACACCATTATATAAACCTTCCTCCTGTCTTCTGCGTCCGCGAAGTCGAAGTCTTCGTCGTCTATGACCATGACGACCACCTTGAACTCCAGTCCCTTTACACGCAGAACCCATGGAACTAGGAAATTATTCGGTTTGCTCGTCAGCAAAAAGCTTTCAACGTTTGCGAGCGCTTGCGGCATGAATCCTTGATCCACAAAATGGTTTTCAATTTCGCGGTTTATTACGTCAGGCCTGAAATCGCTGTTTACAAAAAATGGCAGGACACAAAGATCATTTGGCTTGATGCCTTTGGTGGAGCAGAGGTCTAGAATGACGGACACCATCGCTTGAAGACAAGATTGTTGACTGTTGCTATCCACCCAGTAGATGGGGGGCCCACTTATGTTATGTGCTATAGAGATCCCTTGAAGGTTTTGATACGCTTCCAGTTTAACTGCGGCAGGAAATCTCGGGACTGGCTCTTGATAAAATTGTTTGAAGACTCTGTAAATGGTGCCAGTTGACCGCACCACATTTGTTAATATTACGTCAGGAGTCTTCAGAATGTTCGGTGAATGCTTCGGGAGGAACAGAGAGGCCTGATTTATGTCGACAAGAAACCACAGAACACCCGGTTCTTGAGCACCAGCGCAAGGATTCCCCATGTGGTAATGCTTAAATATTTCTTCAAATGTTTGTGTGATTATTCTCTCTTCAAATGATAAACAGATTGCTTCAGACTCATCCATAAATATATGCTTATAACCTTTTTTATTTCCTTTCAAAAATCCATCTGTGCTGATGAAGAAACGCTGAGTGTCTACAAATTCTGATATTCCGAGGGCTTCCAGCTTCTGAACGACGTCGCAACGAATTCCTGGCCAGTAGCAAATGTAGAGAGCCCTGGAATTTTCATGGAGTTGTCCATCTTCGTACAGCTGTTGCAGCTTCCGCACAGTGAGCATCGTCTTACCGGTACCAGCTGCTCCGTGGATTATGAGGGGTTTGCCAGTCGGTCTCCGATTTAACAAGTCCACTTGTTCCTGCGTAACAAATAATACAGTTCTGTAAGCAGGTTTTTTTAATAAATGTAGTCTTCTGTTGCATGAAGGTTACTACAACGTGCAAATATATAATTTTTAAAAATGAGATTTTTACTTTAGAACATGTCATGATTGTTTGTCTTTGCATCTTGCCTCTGAGATACTTTGAATGTAAAAAGTTGGTACTACTGCTGTTCCCATTTTGTATCACTCGTCCTACCCCTTCCTTTGAAAATCAATAAAATGCTAACCCACCCTCATGGATAGTGGTCTTCTGGGTCGTTGCACCAAAACGCTACATGGCGCAAAGTCCAGCGTCTGTATTTAATCGGTCTAAAACCTCAAATCGTACATGAAAACCCTTGCGTAAATTGTTTCCGAGGATTACGTCTGGCTGCAAAAGATAACGTGAGCTGGGGTTGCTCGGTCAGTACGGCGCCCGAGTTTGGACTCGCGGCGGCAAAGGATTTTTTCCTTCAGACGTCTGCATCCGGACTGGCTCTGGAGCTCACCCAACCAGGGACAAATTTTGGCTGGGACGTGACACTGACCACTCGACCCCATCTGGTGATGTGGTTAAAAATGGGTAATAACTTTGTCTGATCTCGCCCCAGGCACCTCTGTGGCTTATAGTAGAAATAATGTCCGAGAGAGAAATTAATTCAGTCGTGTTAATGTTTACGGCAGATGACCTGAAGGATTTTACATCAACTGAATTGGGGGGAAATGTTATATAAAAAGAGTTCAGATGTAAGACATTGGACCGAAAGCGGTGTATGGGGGTTTGCGTAAATCTTGACTGAAAGAAATATCGTACCTGAGACAAAAGAGCCAGCATCCCTTCATGGATCTCATCAACATACACTCCGCAGCTCAGAACTATGAACCTAATTGAGGGAATTAAAGCACAGTTAAAGTTTGTAAAATATGGAGCTGTAGCGGTTGTGGTGAATTTAAAATTCTGAAGGATCAGACTTCACTTGTTTCAATATTGCTGCTACTTTTAGCAGATTTGTTTGCAACATGTAACATAGAATACGAAATCTGCGATACCTCTTGAGCAATACATCCCAGTGGTTGCTGTTCATACAGTTTCCATTTCGAAGAATCTCATCTTGGAACCACTGTATAAATTTTGCTGGCGTTTCGAACGCGTCCATAAACACGTGCAGTTTGCCGTCTTCCTTCCACCGTGAAATTGTGTTGTTCTGTGGATCTTTGGTCATGCACGATAGAAAAGGCCAGAAAATGAAACAGTTCAGCTCGCTGCTCAAGTCAGTACCTGAAAGATAAACCACAACTCAGGATTAATTCCAGCGACGTTTTGCGATATACAGAAATTTTACAATAGAAAAGTGAAGCTGCCCCACAATACGTCATGTAGGCACTTGGGGGGGGAGAGGTATATAGCTCCTAGTAATTCTTGATATCGTCACTAGATGGGGGTGAGCGGTCAGCATCACACCCTGGCCGTGCTTTACCCCCAAGAAAGGACCCCGGTACCCCTTAGACAGGAGGATGGCTGGGAGGCCCCCATTGGGGATCGAAGCCCGGTCGTCGGTCCGTTTTCTCTCCTAGTTGAACAGATAGCTGATAAATTGATCGCCTCGAATAACCGGAAAATTGCATTCTTAGCCTAGAAACAGGTTCCTCTTCGTGCGGAATTTCATCTTATTTTTTGAGAGATGGATGTTTCTGTTTCGTTCGGTCGTGCACTCACTCATTTCCACACTAGCCTGAAGCAGTTCCACGTGGTCCCGAAGCTGATGCTGAGCCGATCGCTTGCTGTTTTTGATTGCCTTTGCATCGCTAATCTTCATTCCTTCGCGCGATGCATCGCACGTTGACTTCACCTCCACGAGCGTCACGTGATTGTTTCCTACGACAAATCCAGAAATTACACGTGCGTTTAGATAATGTACGTTACGAACAAGTGGAGATTTTGGTTCTCACATTTTTCATTTAATACGGATACAAATGCAGTGCTGATAAAGTTAATTTATGTTAGAATTTAAGTACCGTTAAGTCCGCATAATTATAAATTGTAAATTAATGTACTTGCGTAGATTTGCTACGTGTCTTAATGTTTTTAATTTGATTTCAGACTTCAGGCCTCTGAATTATGACTTAAGATAATTTCTTTACTTATTTTGTATGGGTATGAAACTTAGTCTTTTAATTTAAAAACAACTGAAATTAAGTCCGTGGAAAACTAAGGAAGAAAGGTAATAAAGAATTATTTTAAAAAGGTTGTTTTGTTAAAGTAGAAAGTTTAAAAAGTTGATGACGGGTTGCATAACTAAGGAAAGAAGATATGCATGCATAATTATGATGGGGAACTCTCAGGGAAAGTGATCACTTGGAACCTAGACGTAGATGTAAGGATTATATCATGATTAATCTGAGGGTTTGGGTCGTGTTGATGGATGGTATCAGGGCAGAACTGGATAGGGGTTTGATGTTAACATTTTTTAATCTGTAAGTTGAACTATAAAGAGACGTTGTTAATCAAGTTACCGCAACAAATATTTTTATGTTTAAAATGTGAAAACACTGACCGTTGTATGAAGTGAATATCACGTAGTCATGTTCTCTCATCATCAGCTTCCCATTTCTCTCTTTGCGGAATGATTTCCCCCCGTAACTGCGTCCCTGAAAGAATACCACCCACAATCCAGGGATGTCCAGTTCTCTCAAACAATTGAAAACGTGGCTTTCTGCTTGATTGGCCTGAAAATACGATCGACAAGTTACGCGATAAATCTCGCAGTCATGAATGTGGATAGTACAGAAGCTAGAGGGGAATGGGTTCGATTCTTGGAAGGCAATATGGCTGCCCTGGCAGATTTATTGCATTAAAGGCGACATGACCGATTCCTTCGACACGAAATTAATCGTTCAATCATCCAGTCAATGTCAAACGAAGAAACAAGTGAACTGAACGACTTGTAAGTGTTATTTTAGCAGCGTGTGTTAATCTTACTTAATGGAAAAAAGCATACTTAGGTCTGAGTATGCATTCGGGAACGGATGTTGGAGAGGAAGTACACCCACTGTAGCAAGATAAGAGATTGAAAGTCGTGACTCACAGTCACACGATTCGATGACTAAGAAACCACTGGTCCTGGGGAGATAAGAACTTGTAGGATTTGAGATTTAGACGGCGGTGAGTCCGAAGATGGCTGTCCTCTGGGATGTTAGACGTTTACAGACGTTTCAAAGGCTCTTGCTGCCTCCATGACTCCACTCTGATGTCGGACGCAGCAAGGACCTCTGAAACGTCGGCAAACTTCTTCCAGACTACACGGCGTTACAACCCAGAAGGCGGCCATCTTAAAATTGAAAAATAAAAATGTCACAGTAACTGCAAACTGTTACCATTTATCACCGGGATTTGAAGTGTTGAAGTTTTCTCATCTTACGCCAAATGCGTCTGATGTAGAGGAAATGTCACTACCTGATTCAGAAAGACCATTACTTCCGGTTTCTGACGTCACTGCCGAAATCAGTTCAAGTTGCTTGTGACTTATTACCGAACGAAAGCTCAGTTTCAAACTTCGTAACGATTTTCATATTTTCTTTGCCGAATCGGATTATTCCTGTTTTATTGCGACTGTACACAACACACTTGAGCCCGTATCATTTAATGATCTATGCATTGTAGTGATTGTTTGTTTGTTTTGTGATAAAGATAAATGATTCTTCGTAGTGCTCATTTATTATCCGTGCTACTGCTCTGCTTTGCAACAATAATTACTGCGATGAAAACCAACAATTGGTGCCAAATCATAAAAGCGAAGTTATTATATCATTTCTTCGGAGTTCAATTTCGTATCTCAATCTGAAAATGAATAGAATCACTTCTGCGTTGATTTAACGTCACCTTAAGCGTTTTAATCAGGCAAAATGGCCGCTCGGATAATCAACGCGATGTACTTCTGCATATCTGTGTGTTTAATACTTATCACCTTGCCGCGGTATCAGACATCTCTTGACTGGAGTACACAATTTAATAAGTTCGCTTTGCTAATATGAACGATCCATATACAGAATCAACAAGATTAAGTCAAATGGCAAGATTGTTACTGGTTAAAGTTAAAAAACTGGTTTCAACTGGATGACTTCCGAACTAGATAATGAACATTGAGCCCCTTAAAAGGTTTTTTTTGTTTGTTTTGCCAACAGAGTGTGCTGTCAGCTTCTCAAAAAGGTTTTCTTTTTTGCCAACAGAGCGTGCTGCCAGCTTATCAAAAAAGGACTGTGTGAACCATTGAGTCAGCTGTTTGCATTACGAAAACAGACAATTCACGTTCAATCGATTCTGAAACCTACCTGTTGCTCTGTCCTGTGAATGGGTTGTTTTGGAACGCAGTACACGGAACATTTATTTCCTGGAACATGTGGGAACTCCTTCCCGATGTACCTGTCAACAATAAGGATATCATCAGAACAATAAGATGTAAGTTGACGTGGTTGAATAGGATCCACGAGGTTTTACCTCGTTATCTCCTCATGCAGCGACAGGCCTTCGCCAAACTCGACATATTCGTTGTGAACTGGCAGATAGAGCTGCACCTTGTCGGGTGATGATGTCATGTATCGGGCTACTCGCTCGAGACACATCTCCCTGGAAACTGAGCAAAAAGCTCTGTTAAGCGGTGTGCCATAAATAGTTCAGCTAGAAGTTTACCGATGTTTCAAGCGTACTTGCTCACCCCCCCCCCCTGATGATGGAAGCAGCAAGCACCTCCGAAACGTCGGTAAACCTTGTGACACTGCAACTGTGCAGCGTTCAACAAGAAAGTCTTCATAGTTGCAGTCGTGAGAACCTGAAATCTCACCTAGGTACAGAGGTACTCACACCTCAGAAACGGATAGGGTTTGGCGGCGTAAAATACAAGCGAAACAGGTTGTTGCTTTTAACTAGCTTCACAGAGTAGAATCCTTATTGAGAATCGAATATTTTATGAAAGCCTAAAAGTTCATTACCGTTTTAACAGGATTCTGTCGGCGGTACTCAGCCAGATGAATCCAATCCACGCCATATTTCCACAAGATCGATTGTAATTGTACCCTTCCGTCTACTTCTAGGTTTTCCAAGCTGTCTTTCTTATCAGAATGTTGGACGCATACAAAACAACGGGTAAAATCATGGTTTTGTGTATTTCGGTCTGGAAGACTTTTTTTTATATGCAGACCAGAAGTCAAAGCGTTCTCCGATCTGCTTCCAGTAATATAATTTACGCATATGGACGTAGCGTCTGCCTTGGTTCGAACAGCCGTCTCAAGGTCACCCCCTCGTCACCTTTATTTTGTTCAAACATCAGATAATGTCTTGTAACCGCGCATGCAAATACATTTCGGCGATAATTCTTTATGTAAACAATCCTCACACACACCATTTTTTTACATCAGGGGTAGTCAAACTGCGATGTTCACATTTTTACTTTCTCACGAGACTCCGTCCATCCCGTGTCGAAGTTAAGAATACGTGGGTTTATACCTCCACTCCTCCATACGCCTGAGTGGCGTTCACTGGGAACACTTTGCCTTTTGTTTTCATTTGACAGAATCGAGTGTCATCACTCCAGATTTGGTTTAATGCGTACGGTATTAAAATATCGAGGGCACCAATCAGAGGTTAGGATATCATGTCCGAATTAGTTATTAACCCTTTAAAACACAGTAATAAAAATATATGTACCACATACTTTACCAATCAATACCCTTTGCTTTCAAATCCTTTTCAATTAATTATTCGTCAAAATAAATTATAAATTAACATAATTTATGTACTTCCGAGACAAATAAGGGATGTAAAATTGCATGATGCAGTTTGGAATCTCTGTGCACTCTCCACTTGCAGGATGTAATTAATTTTTTTCGTTTACTCTCAGTTTATGGCGATGTATATTTCTTTTAAGAATCCGGCTGCGACAAAGCTGTCATAAATTTATTATTTCACACCCACGACGTCTCGATCCAGTACAGGCCCACATATGAGAAGCGCTTATGAATCAGCATTTCCTTACCTGCCCAGACGGAAGATGTCCTGTCCCGTGCGGTTCAGTATTTATGTGTAATTCACTCGAGCTCAACAGACATACTGACTCATGACTTCCTGAAGTGAGTGAGAATTGTCGTCAAAACAACGCTTGGCTGTCGTCACGGTAATCTCGAATGTGTTTCCTTGTTCACGTGGTCAAAATCTCGACAGACTCACCGATTATTCTGTACGAAAGAATCCTGATAAGCTGTAATAATAAATAGATACTTTTAAAATATACCAAAGACTGAGAACATGCCACCCAGTTTTGATTAATATTTCTGGAATACGTTAGTTTTTAAATTGAATTTCTGTTTGGCTTAAATGTTCATTATTGCACATTCAAATCCATTGTTGCCAATGCAATCGCGGTAAGAAGTGAATCTAATTGAAGATACAATCGTTGATTGTTAACATGTGGGGTTAGCGTTTTTCATGACGGTTAAAAGCGTCTTTACTGATAAGGTATCGTCCATTCCGAAACACTCCATGCGTATCTGTAATCAGTAATTTTGTCGGTACAAACAAAGACCTGCCTCCAACTGCTTGTGACACCTGTTGGCGAGTTTTTCTAGTAAATATGATTGTAGTTCTGAAATATGCCAACAGAGTGTGATAAAGTGCAAGACCTTGCCATAGCTCCAGGGTGCTGGAAGACCCAGGTGACTTCAAGTGAGGTACCTGGTCGACGAAATGACGGTCGACGTTGTATTTCTCCGGGTTTTTTTCCGGGTTTCCTCTGGTAATCCTTATTCCATCATTGTTCCGGGCACATGTGTCACCTCCCCATGAGGCGTGCGGTAGTCCTGACCAATCAGCACATTTTCATGCCCTTGGTAAATACCAAGTGGTATAGGAGTCTGTGTTAAAAAGGGAAATGACCCTATGAGTTTCGAAATCTTCCTTTACGATATTGTATCGAATCTGCCATGTCCTAAACTGGTGGTTCTTCTCAGTAAGGTTGCAACCTCCCTGGTAAGAGGTGGAGGTTGGAACTGTCAGAGGATCGCGTAAAAAAGTGGGCTTTGAAACAAAGGAACGCGTCTCATTGCAAATGGCCGCCAAAGGTTGATCTCAGAGGAGAAGTGGGGTGACCTTGAAACTTCATTCGGACTGCAGAGTAGCGGCATATTTATCTTTTTTGTACATTTTTCTTCTAATTTTCTTCTTTCTTTACATTAAATGACAATGCTTGTCAACAATGCTTTTCCTGCTAAGGGATTTTGAGCCTTAAGGGATAATATTAAAACAATGTGCCTTTACTATAGATTTTTCCGTCGTCCTTGACGAGTAATTGACTAGTAGGTTTATAAAACGGAAATAAGATCTACGTTGAATTTATCTGAGCGACCATCAGCTTCTCAAGAAGCATTCTGTGTCAATTTAATTGATTAAATGTGCAAGATTTTAGCCAGGAGACACCAAAATATTTTGAACTAAATATTATACCAAGAATCTGCAGAATTTAATCAGCTGTTAACCTAACCTCGATTACTCTTGTTGGAACAATGTCGCCTTTCGAGATGATTTATTAGCATTCTCTTAACTAAGCAATAAACTGAATCAAACCTCATCATCTGAGGCACACACTGCCATTTTGAGATATCCTTGACAAAGAACATTTAGTGCCTCCGGGATGGGCGGATCTCTGTGACCTTGCAACAGCTTCATACCTCGGTTCGTGACATTGGGAACCAAGGCGTGGCTAAGCAAGGGTACGCGGCACGACATTCTGCTACCAATAAGACGGACGCCATTTCTCATGTTCCAATGATTAAATGTTATATATGGAGTCTGTATTTTGGTCCATAACAAACCGCAGTGACCATTATATTTTACGTAAAGGTGAAACAAAGTTTCGTCAAATTTCTAAAAACATTGTTAGAACTTGAAGGACAGAGTATTTGTGGGTTTCATGATTGTCGGAATAAACAGCGATCATTTCCTAAACAGCGTTAACCAGCTGATGTTTCGTAATGGTGAAGACTTGTGTTTTCTTCGCGGTACGGTCTGGATTCTTAAATATAAAGAAGACGAGCTTCGGCTGTGTACAGGACTCGAAGTAAATCAGAGCTTAAACAGCGTTAACTGGTTGAGCTTTGTAATGGTAAATTGCGGTGTTTTCTTCGCGGTACGTCCTGGGTTTTTTTATGAATTATTTAGATGTTCTCCCCCCAGATGTAAAATGTTTCTCTTCTCACTTCTCCCCCATATTTGTACTTGTATTATCTATCCTTCCTCTATGTCTTTATTTATTTTTTATGTGTGGTTTGTGCACTTTTAAATGGTTCTGTTGTTGACATTGCACCTGCACAAAGTGATAAATTCTATGAGACCGAGGAGTCCTAGTTACGTAACCCAAGAATCTGTCAACACTAAAATACAGCTGAAGTCGCCTTTGGAGTGTTTACTGATGATTTTACATGAAGTAAATTTTCATGAAAACCAGAAATTAGCGAAATGGATCGAAGAATTGTCATTCTCTGAGAAAACTGTATTTTGGGATGTTTCATCGTGTAATGTGGTAGAAATCGACCGACGTTTCAGAGGTGATTATTGCTTCTTTTAGCAGGGCAGTCGCTTTCTCAAACGACTGTTAATTACTATGAGACCCCGAAGTCTCACCAGTAAGGATTCTCTGTTTGCGAAGTTCTTCGCCGTTTTCTGTTGTATGCATTTGTATTCCCGCTGTACCGTCAACACAGCGAAATACTGCTTTGTGGTAAATTATGTGTTATAGACCATGGTGGTCACTCCACTCAGTTATATCTTTAATTTATTCTGACAGTTCTCATTTCCTTAACTTTTCCATGTTCCAGCTTCTTTCCCAATGACGTTGTTCGGAATTTCATACAGTACCATTTGGTCTTTGTGTAGAATAAAGATCTCCCTATCAGCAAGTATTTTTTATTGTAAATTCGTAACACAAGTATCAAATAACTGTCCTCACTTGGACGCAGGAAATGTACTACGTGCTAGCATGTGGGGATTCCCCATTGACTTTCCAACTGGCGAAAACGTTTGTTGAATAACAAGTGTGTGGCTTGCGTAAGAAAATTTCTTTTTCATTTTTTTTCTTCTAAGTGACCGATCTGTCTCATTGCCAAATGTGGCTTTTACGACAGGGTGTTAGGAATTCTTTGTTCTCGGGCTACCAGCTGTCTCAGGTAGTTTAATGGGGCAAACATCAGCTTTTCTTGGCCACCTGAAGCGATCATCGACTTCTTAAGAAAATCTCTGCTCCATGGATATAGCTGGATTCTTAGGCGTTGTTCTAGAGGCTGATTTACCGATCAAGAGCTGCTTCGAAGCAATTTAGAATGAAATTTGAGGTGCTTTATACAAGACGAAAGATCCGCTACGGATTCGTACTACAGTATTATTCCCGGATCCACTTGGTTGGAACTTGAGAAGTGACGTCATCCGACCAGTCGATAGGACCTTGCCTCCCACAACTGACCTAGGCCCATTTGTGCGTCGTAACCTGTCTTACCGGACATGAAAACTTCCTGGAGCAGTTTGTATTGCATTTTCCCTAACACAACGCACAGTTTTTCATATGACCTTAGAATTTTAAGCGTACTTTTTCACCTCGCCCAAGAATTTTAAGGGTACTTTTTTACCTCGCCCCAGAATTTTAAGGGTACTTTTTCACCTCGCCCAAGAAGAATATTAGCGCGTGCATTGTTCTGTTAGTTGTTATACTAAACGTTATCACCGAAAATATCATTATTTAAATGTTTAACATGCTACGTTGATCGATGTAATGTTTAACAACAATGCTTCTGCTTCCAAGAAAACATTTCACAAGTAGGAAAACGGTAGCTGTTTATTCAGAGGACCGACATTTTGAAATACCGAAATGCTAAACGTTAAATTGAGAAGAAACGTGTAATTAACGTCGCCTTCTGAAGGGCTATTAAAGCTTAATTTGCAGGTGTTTTGTGGCGAGGGGAGGGTGTTCGGAGGATGAAAGTGTACATTGTATTCTTGTAAACACGGTAGTTATTGAGGAAGTAGAAAGGTAGACTGATAAAGGAAGAAATAACGGAGGAAAAGATGATAAATTATGAAGTACGAAGAACTAGAACAGGTCCAGCAACGCCGTGTCTTAAGTGAGTGGCCGTGTGTTCGATTCCTCGGCGCAGGTCACCTGCGGGGCGGAGGGGGGGAGTGCCAAACGGTTGGAGGGCGGGAGTGGGGGAAGGGGCGAGCAAGGTCGCCCGCTCGTTCGCCAGGTGGTCGCGCCACTTCACTGTACGGCCGAAGTGTCTGTCTGTCGCTCTGGTGCTGTATCAGCAACATGCAGGTAAGCTCATAACCGGGACGACCCCGACGACGACGAACAGTGGGAAATAGCAGATTGTTCCAGATCGGGAATCAAACCTTTTGACTTTGTTCGTGTCCAGAGGCAGTGTGAGTGACTGACTGGAGCTAGGGCTGGGTAAATGAGGGTACTGATTTGTTTAACGACGCTGTCAGTTGTGTATATTATGATTAATGCATGGTTAATTTTAAGGCTAGGGTCGACCTAATTTAAGATAGTATTCCAGCATTTGGCTACAGGGACTGAAGTAAACCACGAAAAACGTAGCTTTCCCGGACGAGAGATTTGAACCCGAGACCGCACGAGTACGAAGCAGATATGGTGTAACTCGCCCTCGAATTTTGGTACTGTTAACGTTTATAATTTTGTGTTTTGAATACAGAAAGAATTCTCCAATGGAAGGAAATATTCGTAGGTTTATTTGAATTAAATTTGGTGCGGACACCTTACACCATTTGAAACACGAAATTAGACTAAATAATAGTCTATTTAAAATTCCAAGTTCTTACCTCAAAGAAAACACATGAATGCGAGCTGCTTAAAACAGATCGGCGGGCCACGAGTTGATAACCATTCTTTATATATTTTTTTCTGTACTTCTCTTTGAATTTATGTCAATGTTTTAGGTACAAAGTTAACATGTAGTCACCTCGCATTAAGTAAACATTGTGACTAATCCCTGGCAGAAATGATTCTGGACTTGACTACCTACACAAACGTTATAGTTTGTCGATCTTTTGTGATTGAATTGACACTGTCAAACTTGCACCTGGGACCTCTCGAATACTGACGTGATGAGGACTTTTTCTGCGATGTAAGATGTTGATTAAGCGGGCAACAGCAATATTTATGTAGTATCTCTACTGTTAAGTATGTCTGTCAACAGCTTAATTGCGAAGGGAACTCAAACACAGATCTTAAGTAGATTCCAACTACGCGCGTTGCAGAAAGCCAGCGGCCTTGGCTATTCCAAGCACATTTCTGGATAAATTACTCGATAATTCAGGGGAATCTTTGAGAAAATTACAGCTTGTCGGTTGGACTAGAATTCCATCGCCTTTAATGAACCAAAATATTCATTACCGTGTTCATATGAGCCTGCAACACATAACCTTCCACTAAAATCCATTTTAATATTATCCTCCCATCTACGTCTAGGTCTTCCGAGTGGTCTCTTCCCTTCAGGCTTTCCGAGTTTTCTTATCGGTCCCATGCGTGCTACATGCCTCACTAATCTCGTCCTCATTGATTTGATAATCCTAACAACAGAAGGGTGTGAGGTTTTTATAGCGATGATTTTCCTGCTTGGTTGAGCCCATTGAAGTGCAGTCTGTGTCGCCCTGATGATGGAGGCAGCAAGGACGTCAGAAACGTTGGTAAAATTCTAGCAGACTACGCAACAACCAGGAAGGCGGCCATCTTAATCCAAGTTACGAAGCTTTGCATTGTGTAATTTTCTACATCATCCATCCACTTCGTCCCTCTTAGGTCCTAATGATCTTCTAGTAGAGTAGGGACATCGCATTTTCGTACACGCAGCGTCAAGAACTCAAAATATCACCGAAATTAATTTATCTCGACGGACTATCGATTCTGTGTCTGCGTTCGCGATACGTCATCAATGTGGCCGTTTTGAGGGAATCAAAAATTTGCAAACGTTCTGCTTTGTTCCCCTGTTAAGTCTGGACCTCGCTAACGGTGTCTTTGTTACTTAATTCTGTTATCTGTCCAGTAACTCGCACGTGTTCAGTTTCTCACTTTCGAATCTCGAGTTTCGCTTCGACACCGGCTTTTGGATGGAGTCCAAATACTGTTCCCTCACTCGGTGACCCAGTCACGAACAGGGTACGCGCTTAGAAATATTCAAAGTTCGTAGTTTTCTGAAACCACTCCCCGCCACCCCCAGCATCCGCAATAGGGTGACGTAATTGGGAAATTTGAAACGTCACATGACTAGCAATTCGTCATTTATACAGGTCACCTATTAGTATTTGTTGATACGGGGCTTACGAAGGTTGGAACACGTAGCTGGGTACGAGAGACAAGATGTACGGGCAGTATTTTGGTGGGGAAACTCCTTCAGAAGCTGTCGGTTGTAAGAGGATAATATTAAAATGGATCATGACAAAATATATTGTGACGTTTTGAGATGGATGAAACTGGTTCAAGTTCGTGTCCAATTACGTTCTTTGGTATTAGCGGTATTTAAACACTGGGTTTCTTTGCTTATTTAGACATTTAGTCTGCTACGTATTTAATTATTTAACCCCTTAAAACCCAGTGGTAACTATATATACCACTTGTTTTACCAGTCACGAATTCCGCTTAGTGTTTCGTGTGATTCTAAGTTTAAACAGCGTTAACCAGATGATCTTTTGTAATAGCGATGTTTTGTTTTCTTCGCGGTACGGACTGAATTTTTGGACACATGAAGAGTTGTTGAACTTTGAAGCAGTTGGTACTGAGATTTATAAAGCGTTAACTCGCTTACCTGCGTCATTTGTTCAGTGCGGTCTATCATACCACCGTTTCTTCGGAAACATAGCGTCACGACGCTGAGAAACGCAAAACAACCCGCGTGTGAAATGCCTCTTCCGCGTGGACATTGCTCGTTAGCAATGGACCTCGTTAAACACTTGTCTCTTGCGAAACTGACTTTCCATCTGAGCGAAAGCGAGAGTGGAACCCTGGTAATTCGGTTGACACCTTGTAGTGGGGGACTTTGTTAAATCCGGCCGACAAATTCCATGTTTTCGTCTTCCGAGTTATTTCATCGAAACAATCAGATTTCACCCCCCCCCCTCCCCCCAGAAGTGCTACATGTTCCATCTATATATTCTAGGGCTTCAATAATTACTAGAAATTCCATTTTGTGATGTGATGCCATTTTGTTCTGAAATAAAACATTTCGTGATTTATTTTTTGTCACACAACACGTCACGACCATTTCCATCCACCATTACATCTGATCATCCACAGATGTGCCACTCTTTGCCGGTTATTTGTAATTATGCAGTAATTTTAAAAATAAACGTTAAAATAATCAGAAATCAAAATTAAAGCATCAAGACGAATTAAGAAGGGAGGACATTGCTGGAGCTACAAGCTTCGTGTGAGTTATCGCCGATAATTGTGGGGTCAAAGACTTGGTTATTGTGGTAACAGAAGGAACAAACACACGTAGTCTCATTCCATGTGGCCATTGCACTCGCCAGTGACGCGAGTCTGTAAATTCCATGTCCAATTTAGACGACGAACTTGGATGAATTCTTGGAGGTACACGCTCAGACTCTGAGCTAATTCGATTCTCGTGCATGTCGATTGTCCTTTGTTACGGAAGCGTAAATCGTGTTTCGTGAAAACGCAGGCCTTTCAGAGAGTAACAACTTTTGAGAGAGTCTTTGTCATGATTGAGGAACTTCAAGGATGACGTGTTTTACGATTTCATATAAACCTTTGTGAATGGCTAAGGATTCCCCCACCGAGGTCTTCATGTAAAGTGTATGATCAAAACCTAAATTAAAAAGTGTAGACAAATTTTTGGTGAAACTTGACGAGACAATTTCGGGACGGAACTTGCCGACAGAGGGATTTGAACAGGCTGTCCGCGGGATTTGCGTTCAAGTCTGTGAACGACTGCCGATTTAGGAACAGAATCTAACGCTCCCGAGGACTGTTTCTGACTTGCTTGACTGTACAGAAACCGTAGAAAACTTGTTGTAACCGGTTGCCATTACATTTTATGATGGCGGAACTTACCTCCACGGACCAGTCCTTGAATCTGATAGTACGCTCACAGGTTAATTACCATTTTACAAGAACCTGCTACTTTTCCCAACCCGGAACGAGATGAATTCATTTCACACCCTCCAACCCTTTTTCCCAAAAGATACATTTTAATATTGTCCTCCCATCTACGCCTAGGTCTTCCGAGTGGTCTCTTCCCGTCAGGTTTTAGACCAAAATTTTGTGTGCATGTCTCCCACTCAAAAAATGAGTTAAAATTCGAGGCCCTGTGTAATTTTAATTGCGAACCCCCAGCTGGAAGACCGCTCCTGATGAAATAAGTCGCCAGACGTTTTGATGTGACTTGATGTATTCGTCGCTCGGTGCGTGTCTGCGGGCTGCAGCCAGGGTGACGTAGTTGGCCATTAGTCGCCGAAACAAAAAGTTCACCTGTGATCAAGGTAATTTGTTCGTCACGTCACGTCCCTTGCTGAAATGGCCCGCGGACTGAGCAAGTTCGTGTTTGCGCTCAGTCGCCGTCTTACGGGAACTGATACAAGACAGGCAAAAGAGTGCTCCGAAGGATTGCGTATACAATTTTTCAGAGTAGAAACACCATCAGTAAAGGCGTGCAGAGGTCCTTGAGGTGATACTCCATGGAGTATCTTGGCATTATATACGACGAATCCGGACTTTTAGGAAGAATATTTATTAATTATTTATTTATATTTGGCTTCTGTAACGACTCTGTCAGTAACCGAGACTACAAGTAGATAAAGCGTCGGGTGATAGGATGAATAATGAATTGCAAAGGATATGGAAGGAAACGGTCTTGCCCTAATTCAAGTGTCCGTCCAGGAAATTTGTCCATATTGGCTGAGGAAAATTACGAAAATCTGATCCCCGGGTCTAGATTTTACCAAAGTACTTCCCGAATTCGAAGCAGGAATACTAACCACTCGCACGCGGATTTCTTTACTAAACTTTCTGCTTACACTGTACTTCCTATTAGCCTTTCATAAAATATTTCCTTAACCTTGTTAGGTTGACAGCCGGTCTTACTCCGACATTTTAAACAGCATCTAGACCAAACGTCGTGGTGTACTGATTGACGTTCCATGTTCGTAATCGGAAGGTTCCGAGTTCAGATATCAGCCCGTGTCTATAGGCAAATGCTGGGATTGCACCTTACAATAGTCCATGTACCTTCCTTCCGTGTCCTTTCCAGTTCATTATTAATTTTTAGTGTACCATTACGTACGTTGTAGCTGGTAAAGCGTCGTTAAACAAGACACGATCATCGAGGAGTGCAAAATGGCAGACACTCTCGGATAAAGCGCGTCCTGTATTACGGTAATTAAAATAGTAAAAATTTTCTGATTTCAGGGAAATTTAATTTTGTTGGGTTTGGTACTACTGCTCGATGCAGTTTGTACCGTCAGTGGATCCGTAAGACCAGCTTCAGTTGCGGAAGTCCGCGAGGTCGTGGTCTGGGGTCGAGACAGGGACATTCGGAAAGAAATACAAGAGGGAATTCTGTTGCCACCGCTCTTACCAGAATTCGACGTCCGGGGACAGTCCGTCAACCTGGTCCGACCCGTCACGAAGGCAAATTCTGTTCCTCAACAGCAGGTGTTTCGCACTCAGGCTTTGAACGCGTCCCCGGAACACAAGGGCGATGATGATACTTTACCGATGTCGTACGTGGACTCGTCACTGTTTCGAAGGAGTAACTCTGAGGCAGAAATTGCTCCGTCAGAAATAGTCACGGGAACAAAAAAGTTTCCAGTTAAATCTTCTCTTTTGGATGCGCACAAAACACAACCTAACAAAGCATGGAAAATGGAGAAGAATTCCGAAAACAGAAATAAATACGAATTGAGGCAGGATACGACAAGCGAGGACACTCCTGGTGACGGACCAACCTCAAACCCTCCTTTCTGGAACCACCCGCTCGTAGCTGACGAAGTCTCCGACACGTTTGCAAGATTGCCTTCCAACGAGGAATACGACAGAAATTATCGATATATGCATTCCATTCTGTACGGCTTCAACGCCGATTTCTGAAAATGTGCCATTTCCAATGTAAATGTCTGTATATTGTTCCAATAAAATTATTTTGTACTGTTTTACATTATTTCAGAGCTTGTTAATTAGTTACTTCTTCTGATGACGTACAACTTAAATTGTTTCAAAATCACGAATAGTTAGTGTTAATTGTTCAAAGATGGCGGGGCACGTTTCTTTCATTGACCTTTTTAAGAGCCCATTACCATGCTGGAAAGAAGAGATATCTCTCGAATGGATGATGGACGCTTTCTCAATTGTACAGGTTACGTGGCATCGAATGAGAGAATGATTATGAATTAAGAAAATAGTTGAACGTGGCAACCATTGGCCATTTGCAATTTAATCTCCCACAAACTTCTTGAAAGTTCTGGGGAACTCAGATACAATGTCGCGCAGGACGACCGCCTTTCACGACAAGAATCGAATCGAGGAGATAATATTAAAAGGGGTTTACAAATTAGGACGTAAGATATACGGTAGGATATTGTCCACAATCACGTGATTTTGAGAAGACTGTTGAACTTTCAGTTTTCATGACCAGCATATAGGTGTCGGTTGTTCTAGAACAGTGGTATTCAACCTGGGGTACGCGAAGACATCTTAGGGGGTACGTGAAATTTAAAAAAAAATATTATTTTATGATAAACACTGAATAATCAGTAATGTAATTTATTTAATTAATTTTAGATGTAGATTATATAATATGTAAAACTTGAATTACACACCAACAACTTTCGGGGTACAAATTTGAAGAGAAATTATATCTGGGGTTACACGAACAAAAAAGGTTGAATACCACTGGTCTAGAATAACTGGTAATGGCTGCCACTCGTAACGCGCTCTGTCGAGATTTTTTCTTAAAGTATTTATCATTGTGGCTAAAAGATGGCAGGCAAAGGCTTTTTCTGAAAGCATAACGTTTGTTTACAATTTATTTACATTCTCACGTCGTTTGCATGTTTGTGTTAGTTTTAACTCTAAATATTATTTGACCCAAACGTCTCTTCTACGTATTATGTATCACATTTTGAAATACGGATGAAAATTTGTGACACTTTGAGGATACAAATGTATAGAAAACTTTGCTGCTTTGTAAAAATATGTCACTGCTGAAAGTTTTGACATTTTTGTCGGTAAGGACATGTCATAGGGGGGGGGGGGGGGGGGTAATGCAGCCTTAAGTTTTGCGACGTAAGTAGTGAAGTATTTTCATTATAATATCTATTTCTTAAATTTCTCAGAAAAAAGTGCTTCGTACTTACGAATTAGTTTATAACGACAGAATATTGACCTCTTTAAGAATCTGACCAAGGACCGATAATGCGATGTACAGTTTGTCCATTTCAACACTGGATTTATATCTGCAATAAATGAACTCTGAAGTCAGTGAGGGCCACAAAGACAGAAATAAAAAAGTCTTCCCGCTTGAAGTTTTCAGAATCTTCCTTGGACGATCAGCTGCTGAATCATATTTGCTAGAAAAGGTGGTGAAAGGTTTAGGAAATTTATTTATGTCTCAGGCATGTTTTAAACACCTTCTACCTTCCCAGATTTAACACTGTGTGACTTGTAAAAATCACATACTTCCTCATTATATAAATTGTTCACTGCATTCTTAATTTTAAATATTTTCTTAGGTACTTTGTTTCTAGAGACGTATAATTTATATTCTTCTCTCAAACTTGGAGACCACATTTCGTAGCCACATAAAGCAAGTGCAAAGATTATAAGTTTTCTGTTATCTTTTATGAGAACTGGAAAGAATTAAGCGTAACTGTAGTTGATTATTCAATTCAATTCAATTCTTTATTATTTGTGTGATGTATCAACAGCCAGATGGCCAATTACAGATACAGCACAAAGATGAGCTCATGAATACAATAAAAACATAAAAGATAAACAAGCAATATATAAAATACATTGTTACGGAGGACGTTAATACACAAGAAAATTGCAACTAAATATATTAGGATATTTGTAAAAATAATTTAAATAAATTAAGTAAATTATACTATTATAGAATGTGAAGGAGTGTGACAATTTTCGTCTCGAATATGTCCAAATCCCTGCAGACAACATTAGCAGCTGATGCGCATCTAGCAGAAGGACTGTTTTTGATCAAAGGGCTAAAACTGAACATAGAAAAATCTCTCAGATTCCGAGCAGGGATGCGGAGACCGACAGCTTCCAGAAGGGAAGGACAGCATTTAAAACCGCGGTAAACCTGCGCAAGGAACAGTGCATCACTGCAATGCCTTCTCTTACGCAGGGT
>NW_019059645.1:1950560-1998957 GCF_000696155.1 Zootermopsis nevadensis | reverse complement strand
TAATAGAATTCCAAGCGACCGAGGCGTACTCGAGCTTGGATCTAACTAAGGTTACATATAACATATACAGGCAATCGAGAGAAGAGAACGAAAAGGTTAATGTGCGAACAAGACCCAGCAACTTAATACAATGTGAAAATATGTGGTCAACATGGTTGTGAAATCGGAGCTTGGAGTCGATAAATATTCCCAGGTCTTTAATGGTATCGGTACGTGTTATGGAGGACTGAAAAAGTTTGTAATCAAATATCAAAGTAGTGTTTTTCGTGGAGAAGGTAATTACTGTAGTTTTACTAATATTGAGTTTCATGAAGTTAGCAGTGCACCAACCTTGTACCGAGTCAATGTCAGTTTGAAGTTGATTGCAGTCGTTGGGAGATTTAATGGCACGAAAAATTTTGATATCATCAGCGAAAAGAAGGCATTTAGAATGATTAATTACTTGGCATATATCATCAATAAACAAATTGAAAAGTAGAGGACCCAACACAGATCCCTGTGGAACTCCAGAGAGGACTACAAAAGGAGACGAAAGAGTTCCAGAAACGCGAACCTGGGATTGTCTGTTGGTTAAGTAACTACGAAACCAGTGTACATAACCATCAGAGAGTCCAAAAGCACTGAGCTTGTTGAGTAATAGATTGTGAGGGACAAGATCAAATGCACTGCTAAGATCAAAATAAACAGCATCAGCTTGACCCTGGGAGCCAACTATTGGGTTAATAAAATCAAGATAAGTTACGAGATTAGTAACTGTAGATTTAGATTTAGTGGTAATAATTTTAATTAAATAATAATTAAAATACATTTGCTTGGAAATTCTGTTAAATCGGATGATTCTTTTCCAACTCTGATACGTCAGATGAAGAATGGACCTCATTTCAAGATACTTACAGCAACTGAGGATGATCACGAGAGGACACAGTTGAGTGCTGAGGCTGACCTAATGAACTTCATTGATGGTAGTCGCGACAGCACTTAGGTGTGTGCGTTAATGAGGCAATATTCAGCGATGAGAATGTTCAAGATGGCCTCAGAATGTACGTGCGAGAGGTACGCAAAGTTCCTCTCTGGTTTATAGAAACTGTAGATCGATGCTCTGACTTCTGGAACAGAGTTGCAGTCAAGCGGGCGTCGAGAGGACTAGGGATCGGAAAGGCGCTCCTGGAGGAAACTCTGAGGGTGGCGAGAGATAACGGATTCCTGCTACTTCGTAGTTACTACTCGGCGAGCATCGTGGGATTTGAATGCATGAATTCTCTGAATACAGAAGTAAAGATGGACATCAAATGTTTGTTCCGCCCAGTCCTCGTGAGGAATTCAAAATATTCACCACGTGACCTGCGCGTATGTTAAAATACAGGGTGTGACTGTTACCTGTTGATGTATTATAATAAATTGTATGTGTATTTCCTTCCTAGACTGTATGTGAATATCCGCGTGATCTATTTTGCGTTTATATTGTTATTATCAGATTATACAAGAATAATTAATCTATGCCTTTTGTAAAACACTGATTCACGTAACTTCAGAGCCTGTGGGATTAAAATAATTTGTCATTTTCCCACCGTCTTATACGATCGTATTCCAACATTCAGAAGTTTCAAAATAGATCTTTATGATCTAGTTCTGTCTTCCTTCATCATCGACATGTAATTTAAACGATCCTCGTCAGTTCTGTTAACTATTTTTCCCCCTCCTAGATTTCAGCCACTTTCACGTGTCTTCGTTATAAGGAAATCACAATAATTATTTAAATATCGTAATTTTTATATTCCATTCTTCTTGTGCCAGTCTTTCACGTAACTGATTGTTCATCAACAAAAGACTCACTTCGGTATGCACGTATTATTTTTTTAGCGTTAGTAAATTATTTTCATCTCTCCACGTGTTATTGCACGAGGTAAAATGTGGCAGGTGAGTAGTTTGCGACAATACTTAGTATTATCACTACAAAACAGTCAAAATAAAAATCCCCCATGAGAAAAGAATACATTAATTTTTTCTTAGCAGAGGTTTGTCGGTCTTATAAGACATTTGCTACTTTCTTGGTAGTTGCTGGGTTGACGAGGTCAGAGGTCAGCTGCCTTGGGGTGCGTTCATCTCCTTTGTGTTTTCGTGGTTTGTGTTCACCTTTGATAGATAAGTCATTTTGTGTCTTATTAATTCTCTTAGACCTTAAAGCCTATAACAGATACATACATTTATGGACTCTTTTCCTGTCACAGATTTTATAACTTCAGAATTTTAATAAATAGTTTTGATTATTGAGATAAATATTCAAGACGTCAGAATCCAGTACAATAAAATAAATCCTTAAAATCGTGAAAACAGATGAATTAAACTACATCAGACAGGACACAAACGTAACTAATGACATGAATATTGATATAATTGATTTAAAGTCCGTGACTAATATTCACAAAATTTAAATTCTGGATGCGATTACACAGGGAACATTTCCAGAAATGCGTTTCGTACACGTTAATGGTGAAAGCTAACCAGAGGACTTCGTATTGCGACTGTGGAAGACTCCGTCCTTAGTTACGTTTGTGGTCGGTTGGCTGGTTAACTAATCTTCTGTCTTGTTGCACCGCGTAGTCTGGTAGAAGTCTACTGACGTTTCAGATATCCTTGCTGCCTCCATCATCAGGGGTCAGTAAACTCTCTACGAGACTGCGCGGTGCAATGACCCAGAAAACAGCCATCCTCAGACTCACGGCCACGAAGACCTCAAAAACTGGAACTATTTTTCTCTGTAGTGTCCTTTGAATCATTTTTGTACAAATTTTTCCATGGTATCATCAGTTTTTACCTTTTAGAAATACGTGATAGGTCACGTAATGATATTAAAACGGCAGTGAAAAGTGGTTACTGTCTTGGGTAGACTGAAAACATCTTACTTTATGACACGCGAATCAGTTTTCATGACACCTACGTAGAAAGACAGCGAATGAGTCTAAACGTGGAGATTCGCATTACACATCTTGTACTTAAACTTACTTTCTCTCTGTTCTTCGTATCTTAAATGAGATAAATTTTATCCGACACTGGCAAAGTTTCATTTTAAAGCAAAGGATCGAATGATTTATCATTTACACCGTTTCAGTGCGCGTGCGTGTGTGTGAGATATATATCGATGTTTTTAAGGACACGCCCGTGACGTAAATTGAAGACTACCAGATCTCTTCTCAAATTAGACTCATATTATCCATCAGTTTCATCTTCTTCGCACGTAGGACTAATGTCTCTTGAAGCCTGCAGTGAGGTGTTGTGTGTAGCGAGAATGAGGAACTCCTCTACCGTTGGCCGCCATTTTAGCAGTTAAGCCAACGGTGGTGGAGTTACCACCCCTCGCTACACTTCTTATCTGCACACAGCTTTGTAGGCCTGCAACAAATGAAGATTAATTAATTTTTATCTGTTTTTTAAAAGATTAAATTATGACACGTGGTATTCTGTAAATGTCACTAGATAATTTAGGATGAGTTGATTGAATTTGGTGGCAGAGTACGTAATGGAATTGAATTTTGTAGACGGATTCCCTACAGCAGTGACAGGCAGAGGTAGCCAGCTGTCTGTAAACCTGTTTGAACAGGAGCCACGCCCAGAACTTCCCAAAATTCCCTCTAAACAAAACACATGCCTGAACCTGAAACATGTACCAGGCATGACTTTTGGTTCCATCAGCTAAGTAACTTAATTAACTAACTTACTTCTGGTCAGCTGAAGAATGTACCTTCGATCAGACTTACTGGTTGACTTCGTAAGTTACTTGTTACGTAACTGAGTGACTAAGTGGACTTCTTAAGTTACTTATTACCAGACTAAGTCATAAATTAGCCTGGGTCTACAATGTGAGACTTGGGCATTAATAGGAGAATAATTTTAAAATGGATCTTACAGAATGTCCAATAGTGGGTGCCTGTGAACACGTAGACGTTGGTTATTGATAGTTGCTTAACAAGTTGTAATGGTGGTTGTGGACACGTTTTGTCTTTATATATGAGTTAAATTGAAATATAACAATCAATTTTTATTTCAGTGATTATATTTATGTTATGGAAAACTTGTTTCAAACCATCAAAAATAAAACTCTCATAGAAATAACTTCTATTTTAAAATATACATTAATTTATCAATAGATGTTTCACGAGTCATCTTATGAAACTAAACTAGAATATATTTACTCCGAGATAGAGGTGAAAGGATATAATATGATCGTATAAAGGCCAACCAATGCAGTACAGATCATCAGCATTTTGGATAATCCATAAATCCATCTTTAATGCATCTCTTGCTATTTGATAGTAGCCCTATTAATTAAGGAAGACAGGGAACATGTCAGGACATCCGGGATTCGAAGCAGACATCTCCCAAACCCTGATCATATTCTCTGCCACTAAGATAGATGATCGATTCCTTTGTCTTCATACGAGATTGGTTTATAATTCGAATTTTCATCCAACATTATTCTTGTAAGGATCAAACATATGGCTGACATACTTGTCAAGAAAACCTTATAATTTATTTGGTGGCGGAGTTGTTTATTCCACGCAGACTTCCAGAATCTGTAGAACACCTGCTCAGAGTCCGGCTGTAACAAAGACGATATATTAGGAACACGATACATCCCTTAAGGCCCCATCCCAGTGCCACGTTTCCAGCTCAAATCTCTGACGACTGAATTATTAATCTTTTTCTCACCCAAAATAGGATCTGAGGCTTTTTCATGGCGGTGAATACGAAGACGGCTGTCTTCTGGGTTGTAGCGGTACAACCCAGAAGACAGCCATCATCGTAATTCACACCCTGCCACCGTATTTCCATGAGATACATTTTAATATTATCCTTCCATCTCCCCCTGTTTCTTGAGTGGTCATTTCCCTTCAGATATTCCAATCAAATTTTGTATCCATTTCTCATCCTATGCCACGATAATCTCGTATTATAATAAATGTTAGTAAATTTTTTGAAAGCTGTAGCGTGCGGCCGAGATTACCCACTGTGACTTGAACGATGTGTACCGCCTGTGAAATGTGGGCGCGCAGAACAGGTTGTGGGTAGGATGGATGACCTTGTGTGTTGTTGCCATGCGAGCGGCAGAGCGCGTTGAACAGTCCATCCCATCAGCAGCCTTGCAGTTCTGATCGCGACGGAGGTTCAACAAATGAGCCCCGACAGATGGATGGTGGCCATTCAACAAAGAAAAGAAGTCACAGTGTGATACCAGCACAGAACAATTTATGTTGACGAAAATTACAGAAAAAAATATCAATTAGAGGAGTACAATTTTTTTTTAAAAAAAATTCATGTCCAGACACAAATTATCGAGGGAGTAGGAAATACTTTATTTCGTTGTCGTGCTCCTGACATCTATGAGCGGGATGCGAAAATATTTGGCCCTGCGTATGTTAGTGACGTCTGGCGTAATTATTGAGAACTTTTTCTTTTCTTAACTCAGACTACAAAACCCGGAGATATATTCGGGGTAAGTCTGATCACGTGGTAGCAAATGTGGTTATCCTGACGTGAGGTGGTCCTGGACAGCTTCTTAAAGCGGCCTGCCTACAAAAAGGGGTAATCAAATAATTAAAATTTTTGTATGGGTGTCCTTGTAAGTGACATTGACCTGTTGGTCGCGCTGCGATGCACGTTAACTGTTTTAAGAGAACAGTTCGCCATTTCTGGTTAGCCGGAGTCCTTGAACGAGGGGCTTCATTCGTTTGGATCTGCAGGTACTATCTTCCTTTGTTCCATTTGTCTTTACTTCTCCCGTGTTTGACAGCTCCATTAGAGTTGCCTTCCTGACTGACTCGACGAGTAACTTACTTAGTGTTTGAAGAATATCTGGCTGACTGTTTGCTGATTGACTAAGAAAGGGTCTAGATTTGGGGCAGCCTGTATTGAGGTATGGAATAGGTCCTTTGAAGTCGTGGCTGATTTCAGATATCTGTTGGAACGATAACAAGCCAAAATCACATTCACAAAAAAATTAAGAGCAGGTTAAATTCAATTTTCACGTGACCTGTATTTTTCACGTGACCTGTCAACATTAGCAGAAATTGCAAAAATTGTTTCAGGAAGTTCTACAGGAACAGAATCGTCTTGACAGCCACCACGACTAGCTCCACGGAACAGAGTTCTTGAAAAACTGAGAGTTGCTCATCTGATCATGAAATTCCTCGCCCTTTATATGACTCGCAGATCCGTTGTCGTGTTCGCTACGGCCCGACATCTTGAACCACGTGAATCCAGTCCAAATTCATACGGAATTTTGGTGGGAACGGGTCGCTCAGAAGACCGAGGGATAATATTGAGGGTGGTCGTATGGAAATCGGTTGCGATCTTTGGCAGAATGAAGTGGTTCAGGATCGTGTCCAGTGGCGGGCCGTAGCGATACATTTTAATATTATCCTTCATTTTACGTCACGGTCTGACAAATGATCAGGATTTTCGACCGAAATTTTATACGCATTTCTCTTTTATTAAGTGAGGCCTGTGAGGTTTATCAGGGAAATATTTTATTTTTATGATATTTGAGACTTTGCCAGTAAAGATGTTGATTTTTTTTTGTATTTTGGGTTATAACGCCGTGTTGACTTGTAGGTTTGGAGGGACGTACTGCCTCCATCTTCAGGGGTGGTGTTCCTATGAAACCTTGGTAAGTCCACACGGCGTCATGACTCGAAAGATCAACACTGACGAGGCTTTTGTAAAGTGTGCGTAGGTACGTTGTAACAGCTTTCAGTTCGTGTTGTAAAAGCGAATTTTATGAGTGCGGTTGTACGTGTATGTAAGTTTTTAAGGCACTCTGGTTCAAGGCCGGCCTTCTGCGTGTTGCAGTGCCAAGCAACTTCCAGGAGAAAGGCGACCAACTAACTAACTAACTGAGCAGGATGTTCGGCTCTTAGGTTAGTGCACAAAGAACGGTCTAAGTGCAGGGAAGGAGCGAACTGAGGAAACCTGCCGTGTGCTTCGCCGCTCTGAGGCCACGCGTTGAGAAATTCCGCTATAAAACAATTATTTAGTTTGTTGTATTAGTTTCATGACGCTTTACCAAAGACATCGGTTTCGTACATTAAAAGGAATTAAGTCTGAATCTGTCGTGGCCGGTTTTTTTAAACTACGCAATCTGCTGGACACATTAGTAAGCATAATCGAAAGCCGGTTCGAGAATCGAACGAGAAACTATCGAATTGTAACATCTACACCGTCCAGATCTGGTTAGTATTCTTCTATCGTCTCAGTTTCCATCTTAATGCGTGCTACATGCTCCATCCATCCAGTGTTCCTTGATTTGGTTACCATAATAGACTGATATCTGCTTAAGGGTAGGACTATTACAATGAGTGAAGTGAATCGTGATTTCTTAATAGCTACTTGCTTATATTAAAGCATTAATCTCTTAACATGGACGAAATCACGACAAAGCTTTTATAAATCCTGAATCCAAGATTCAGTTCCAGATGTCCGATGATTATGTTAATTTACTAGGCAAAAACACACATAACACAGAGAACATTAAGTGGGAACAGATCATTATATAAAGGTAACTAACAGATTATTTTAAAAATATATATATATATATATATATATATATATTTGTTAGCGACACTAACAAATCAAAATTACATTCACGAGGAAGCTGATAGCAGATTAAATTCGCGAAATTCTTGCTACAGTGCAATTCAGAATTTTACCCGTTGCTTTGTATGGTTGTGAAAGATGGTCTCTGTAGTTAAGAACAGAGGTTAAGGGCGTTTAAGCACAGAGTGCTGAGGGTAATATTTGGATCTAAGAGGGATGAATTGGTAGGAGGGTGTGGGAAACCGCAAAATGAGGAGATTCATAATTTGTACTCTTTACCAGATATAATTAGGATGATGAAATCAGGGAAGATGAGATGGGCAGGGCATGTAGCACGCAGGGGGAGATGATAAGGAAGACCTAGGCGTAGATGGGAGGATACTATTAAAATGTATCTAAAGGAAATAGGGAAGAAGGGTGTAATTGGATTAATCTGGCTCAGGATAGGAACCGGGGGTGGACTGTTGCGAACACGGTCATGAACATTCCGGTTATATAAAAAATCAGGGAAATTTTTTGCTAACTGAGCAACTTTTACCTTTTCAAAGAACTCCATAGAGTTAGTCATTCGATGTATTTTTAAATAAATCCATTTATATTAACCGATAAATGCATTAGTTGGCTGGTTGCTGGATTAATCGTAAATGCTTAAGTGATTAAACACTTTATTTGATTTATATTAATAATGTTTTTAATTCTCTTGCTAAACCAACATTAGACCGAGCTTTTGGTAGTGAAATATTGACCATGAGGTCTACCTGATGAACCAAATAAAGAAATAATTGAGGAATTACAATACGCACAATAGAAATTTTTATATAATATTATGAATGAAAATGGAAATAAAATTGTGGAAAAATTACGCCAATAGGGCCACGGAAAATTGTAAAATGTCAACCAGTGGAGCAATACCTCAGATGAAGACTGCTGTTTTCTGGGTTGTTACACCTTGCATTCTGGTAGAAGTTTGCCGACGTTTCGGAGGCATTTTCTGCCTCTATCATCAGAGCTAATCGCCCAGATTACATGGGGCAACATCCCAGAAGACAGCCATGTTTGTACTCGCCGCCTTGATGACCTCAGATAAGTTCGGATATTCCTGTTTCGTGACATTAGTAAATAAACAACCCTGCCCGTCACAGCGGAGGATGTCAGTGGCTCTGACATTCGCTAATTACAGCCAGTTACCCCCGAATGTTGACCAATCTTCGTCACACAATTCGCCACAGACGCCTATCTAATTCGTGGGTTATAAATGACATCGACGAGACGGTAGACATCATCTTTATCGACTGAGACACCGAGGATAATACATTATCGATATAAGACGTTTATATTATTCGCCGCAATTTTCGTATTGCCTAGTTTTTATTTTTTATTTTTGGTGTAACCGAAATTCGACCGTCATCAGGTCCTGTGAACTCTTTCGGCCTTGGTTGGCGTTAAGAAAGGCATATTCTTTTTTTACTACTGTTCGGGAGTCGATTCAGGACCTCCGTTGCGCTGGGTAGAGAAATGAGACACTGAGCATCACAGATGCAGTGAACTTTTAAAGAAAATTCCGTAAAGACAGTTAAATATGTCTTCTTTAAATTATCTATAGTTATAGAGAAAATAGAGAAATGCTTTTAACGTATCTGAGTAATACATAAACATACAGTCCGTACCGCAAAGAAAACACAACCTGTCTCCATGACAACGATCAATTACTTAACGCTGTTTAAGAAGGAAATAATAACTGTTTATTCTGAGAATTATACGGAACCTATAAGTACAAATTACAGAGTTAATTATCATTTGAGCATGTAATTACGACTTTGCTTTAAAAGGTAAAGGAAGGAGAAGCCTTGTGCTATGGAATGAGTTAAGACTGGGGGCGCTTCAGAATAAATTATCTTTAATCGAATACGAATAAATTAGACAAAATTTGCTGTTATCACTGCGATGAATATGTCGATCTCGCTTTTCTGCTTGTGACTTCCTCAACAGTGAAGATGGAGACAGTACGTTCCTCCGAAACGCTGGTATCTACCTTCGAGACCACGCGGCGTTACAATCCGGGAAAACAACGTCTACAAATAAATTTGATGTTGCTTTTAAGTGACGTCGTATATGAGAATTGCGTACAGCTCCACGCATATTTAACTCTGACACTTGATGAATACGAGCTGTCAGCTTCACAACTCCCGAAAATAAAAATATTAGGTGATATTTTACAGGTTCTGACGGTGGGGGAGTATAAATGTGTTCTAGGATGTGAGCGATGAACAATGATGATGGGGATCTCCGAAACGTCGGATATTGAATCAGTTTAAGTAATTCAATCACGGGTGACACTTTCATTCCACGCTACATTACTTTAGTAACTTTTTAAATAAACTGAGCGAATTTCGATCAGAAACAAAGGGACCTCCACGTGGAAACAACTGTGACAGGAATCCGGCAAAGGTTAACATTGCCAACAGCAGCTCTCAAGGCTGCGTGCAGCAGAATGAGTTACTTTGTGAGTGAAAGTAAAAGGGTAATGACGTCACATTTCCCGTTCCCTTGGTTACTTAATGGCCGATACGTCTTCTTTCCCTTGGCTCTGAGGCCCGATCAGAGTCAAGGACTCTCGTCGTATTCACCCCTGTGCCTGTAGGGAAGAAAGCATACAAGTACGTGGTCACCTTCACGCTTCGTTCGTTTTAACCCCGACACCCACTGGGTGGGCCTCAGAGCAGTTCGACGCGTTCCGGCGTAGATGGAAATTTTTTTTATCCTTGTCAGGGATAGAACCCGGAGTTTCTAGCCCGAAATCAGTCTCTCCCTTAAACGAGATGAATCCAAACTTAACAATTTACTTAAATAAATTCAAAATTCTTAATTTAAGGTGTTAAGATAATCTTAATCGTTGCTTCTTTGACGTTAATTTTTTGAGGGGTTCTTAAACCTTTCAAGGCCTGGAGTTGCAATTAAAACTTTCTTATCGATTCGTGGGCCGCCATGTTACAATTAACGAGGAATTTTTTTTTATAAAAGTTCTGGGCAAACAGGTTTACATATTATTCGATTTTAAAATATTTATTAATTTGCTACTTTAACTATTTCATTTCAGGCGAAAGGAGTAACGCAGGCAACTCCCGAAACGTCGCGTACATCAAATGTACCTCAGACAATGGACAATGTCCAACACAGCACTCGTATAATAATTTATAAACATGTGTTTTACTGTAAAAAATGCCTGTCTTTTGCCAACTTTGTACTGGCTGCTGTAAGAACCACAAATCCTATTATTTTATTTATTTATTTAGTGTTCTGTGTGACGACAGGTCCATATGAACAGGATCCTTCCATCCTTTTCTCGGACTGGGACCTGTTCATATACGTTTTTGGCAGATGATCCAGAAGTGGTTTTCCATTGCCTTCTTCTGTGTGTGAATGTAGTAATTGTTGGGATGCCACGGAGAAACCGGGGAAGCCCCCGGAGGAAAACTCCGTGTTGCCTAGACCACGGCCTTGCCCAACACAAGTTATAAATTCGGGCACCGCCGGGAATCGAACCCGAGACCCCAGGATTACAAGGCCAGCGTTCTAACCGCTAGGTCACTTCAGAAGTTTGCACGGCTACTTTATTTATAGCATAGATAGAACGAAATCAAGGCAAGTATCATGATGTTCATACGAAGTTTCAGCGAAATCCGTTTATTTGCTTTCAAGATCTTAAGGGGGGACATAACTGTTACCACCAAATGCAATAAGGAATAGGATCCTGGACACATTCTCTTTCCTCGATAATGACTGTAATGAAGGCCATCGCAGGTGGCACAGTTCCGCGATGGCCGAAACAGCTGATTTAATATAAAGAACATGTATCAGCCATTGCAATTTGTCTGATGGCCTCTCACTTAATACAACACAGATCGTGGTTATCAGAACGGTGAAAACGTATTTTAACGCCGTGTTGACTTGTAGGTAGATATATAAACGTTTCGAAAGAAAATACTGCCTCCATCTTCAGGGATAAATATTGAAAGTCTTTCGTAACGAAATGCTGAAGAAAATATTTTGTTATAATGTAGAGGAAACGACAGGAAGATGAGAAAATATTATATAATTTGTAACCTTTCGTTAATTTAATTATTATAATTAAATATAGAAGGATGAGGCGGATGTAACATGTGGAAAGTATGAGGAAAGTGTGTGCGCGCGCATAGAGCATTTCAGTGAGAAAACCACAAGGGGAATATTACATCGGGGACGTGGAAGGTGGGATAATATTAAAATGGAACTTAAATAAATATGTGAGGATTTGGGACAAGACGAAACAGGGGTAAAGACAGGATCCAATGGCCGACGTTTGTGAGAAATTGTGAATCTTCGCATTTCGTGAGACTGAGAATGGTTTTTTTTTCAGCTGAACAAATATTAACTTTCTAAGAGATACCACAGCGTTAGATAATTAGTCTATTGAACGTGGGCGTAGTCAAGGGTATATAGACACTGCCGTGTGTAGTCTCGACACTTTAAAACTCACCGGTAACTATATGTACCGTCTGTTTTAAAACATAAATAACTCGATATTTTCTCCCACGCAGTGTTTTTCGTATGATTCTCGTAATAAATGGTGGATTATTTCCTTAAACAGTGTTAACCAACTAATCGTTGTTTGTACATGCATCTTGAAAGCGCTTAAATTTTGATAGTTTAGTGTCCAGGGCTCTCAATAAATAGTAACATATCGATCTACTTGTTTACTTTACATAAAGCTCAGTTCAAATTCTATCAGTAATTTTTTCTTTCAAAAACGACTCCACGTAGTAAATATGGATGTGAGATAAATTTTAAGTCTCCTTAGGAACTGCAACTTAAGTTTAAAACTTTCTTACGTGTTAAATACTTAACAAATTAAACTTATCTCTGCACTGCTGATTAACTTTGTTAATATCAGAATTGTTTTTCATGCAGTATTTAATCACTAACTATACTTAGCTTTGTCAACAATAGATTTATATCTGTAATAAATTAGCATGAGGACCAATCAGAGCGAACTGATTTTAAATCTGTACGTTTGAACGAGAGCTTATGGAGCAATGTAGCTCCATTGTTAACAATGAGGCTGTGCGTACTTACCAGCAAACAGATAAACCTCACTCCCACAGTTTTCTTTGCCTTGAAGTGAATTTGAGTTACACACGAGACACCAACACACAGAACAACGACTGAATTCGTATTTTGGGGGGGTTGATTCTAACACAGCGCCCGGCTTCCTTACCCGAGTTTGAAAGTCAAGTGGCTGTTACAGGTATTCTCAGGTAAGAAAGGAAAAAAGAAATGTAGAACTGCAAGCCAATAGCTGTTGCTGCCAACCGGTTTCTCGTGGTGGCCTCGGGTTGCTGTCTGTCGGTCGACAGGAGACGCTGTCCCACTCAAAACAGCAATAGCTTAAGTGCCTCTCCGGGGTGTTCGGGGCTTCAAACCAGGGTGCCAAATAAATGACTTATCGTTACCAGTGGACTTAAATTACGTGACGAAAGCGTTATGGGGGAAAAGTTTTACGGTTTGAAATTGCAGCTGATAAAGTTTTTTGGTTATCGGTAAAATTAAGTTATGGAAGAAGGACTTTGTGAAGAAAGTGTGTTCAACGGGAAGATTATTCTGCCCGAAATATGTGTAAATGGGAAATTTTTCTTTATTGTTGTCAGATTTATTGTTTTGTTTTAAAATATCAGTAAAGGAATTGTACCCCGCCATCTCTTGACAGTTACAAGAAACTACATGTAGCTTTAAATCACCCACAGATTTGAGGTTTTTCCAACCTCACAGCCCAAGAGACCACAACGAACAATTGAAATCATACATTGCGTGGAAATATAGTCTACCTGTAGGAAAATGTTTCTTTAAAGAGTTTATGAATTCTCCGGTCCCTCAGAATTATAGGCTTTCTCTCGGCTCTGATAAACTCTGTGTTGGAAGTACTAACACGATTTTGAAATAATCCAGTTTGTTAGTATATCTATGTAATAGTGAAGTAAAGCTGTCCTACTATACGCCATGTAGGCGCTTGGGGGGGGGGAGAGGAGGTATAGCTCCTACTCAATCTTGAACTCGGCAGTAGATGAGTGGTCAGCATCACGCCCCGGCCGGCTTTACCCATAGTCAGACACTAGATCAAATCCCGTACATGCTACTGACAGTAATTATTTAATTAATTAACCTGTTAAGTACTAATCAGTTAACTGTGTAATTTAAATAAATAATAAAGCAAATAACTAACTCATTACTTAATAAAAATAATTAATGAAAACAAACTTTTAAGCAAGTACAACATTGTCTGATCATGTGAATGGTACATAACGGACCGATCGGCTACCTAACTCAGTGGTATTCAACCTTTTTTGTTCGCGTACCCCCAGATATAATTTCTCTTCAACTTTGTACCCCCAAAGTTGTTGGTGTATAATTCAAGTTATACATATTATATAATCTACATCTAAAATAAATTAAATAAATTACATTACTGATTATTCAGTGTTTATCATAAAATAATATATATTTTTAAATTTCACGTACCCCCGGGGGTACGCGTACCCCAGGTTGAATACCACTGACCTAACTTATTAGGTTCACAGATAACTAAGTAATTAACGAATTAACCAATATTCAAGTAATTGAGTAACTAATGTACTAATTACAGTCGATAGTTGTTCAGCTGATTTGAGTTGCCATGGAAACCATAGGGTGAGGCAACATTGCCCGGAACAAGTTTAGAAGCCACTCACTCACCACCTCTTCAAGGAGAA
Source organism: Zootermopsis nevadensis (assembly GCF_000696155.1). The sequence continues at coordinate 1,984,585 of NW_019059645.1, read as the reverse complement.
GAGAGGCGGAAACAAAGGAAAGAAAGTTCCAAATAATTCGTCTTCTCCTCCCAGAAAGCAGCTTCGTACTGTCAAGATGTGAAGAGACGACTCAGGAATTTGGGGACGAGAGACATACTCGCGTTGGTTCGGTTTTCTTCTTGTTTGTGAACGTGCTCAGACGAAGACTGTGCCTGCAGGCGTCACTAGGAATGCGGCCTCCGCCACGCACTGAACGCAGACGGACGGAGAAAATTACATAATAAAGAACTTCAGCGCTAGTGACTGTGGACTGCTCGTTTAACAAACTGGTTAATGTTGCTTAGGGAAATAAGATGGAAGTCTTCTAGGTTATTTCGCCTTTTAGTCTGCTGTAGAAGTATACCGACGTTTCAGAGATACTTGCTACCTCCATCATCGCCCTGACGATGGAGACAGCAAGTACCTTTGACTTAGTAGGTTTGATGCAAGTCTTGGTGTTAAATAGTCATAATTAACAAATATTTTCCAAGAACTAAATCCTCTGAGCTAGAGACTTTGACGATCTTGGTCCTTCGGCCATTTAGTTGGTAAGTTGACGTTTTGGAGAACCAGAAGTCTTCCTGCCCTACACCCAGTTTCTCTTTTGTTATTAATCAGGTTTCTGACTAAAAAATTCTGTAAGCGTTTCTCGTCTGACTCCTGTCTGCTGAATGTCCAGGTCACCTGAGTCTCCTCTGTATAAATAAACCACGAATATGAAATATACATCAACAATCATATTTAAATTGTAATTTTTGCATCTGCAACCCCTTTATGCAGGCAGCAGGCAATACACCTCTGAATCTGTAAAAGGCTGTTGAATTCCTTCATTGTCGGAGCCTCAAGGACTCTCCATCTCCGAGTTAATAACCACTTTACTTGCGTCAAAAACAGTTGCTATCCAGCTCAGAATATGGAGGTCTTGTAAGTCCGTTAAACTCGTATATTGAGGTACAAACCCTCAGAGGCTTTTTTTCCCCGTCCTCTGAACCTTTCTTCACCCTAAAGAATTCGGGCTGTACCCCCTGCCAAAACCAGGTACAAAACTGACTGAATTGGGGGGCCCTCTGTACTATGAATGTAAGATCATGAGAGCAGGAAGTTTGTGAAATAAGTGGGAGTTACTGGTTTGGGCTTTGAAGAACGAAATAACCATTGCAGTAGACTTAGGATCTGAAGTTCTCACGGCTGTGAAAATGTTGAGTGTTGGTCTACTGGTTAGTGACACTGTATGGATTGATAGACGTTTCGGAGGAAAGCCCTTTAGATCTCTCATAGTTGGTACTGCTGTAGTTTTCTTAAAGCCACTGCGCGTAGTTTGTGTTACGAATTGCAGAGTCGTTATTCTTAAAGTTGACGTGATGTCAGTTTACGCCCGCGGCGTCCTTTGTGCTGGCTCTCGGCGGGGCCAGACATCCCTGAAGTCACAGCCTTTGTCCACCTTTCGTTACTGTTTAATGGTCGGACTGACGATGTCCAACTTACGAGCCAACGAAATGGCTTCCTATCGGACTAACTAATGCCGATTGCTGTATTTATATTTCTAATTACATTCTTATGAACGTAATGCTAAAGAAATGCAATGCCCCCAAAACTCGAAACTGATATTTAAAGATTCAGTCCGTACCTCGAAGTAAACACAACTCTTCACCATTACATCGATCAGTTGGTTAACGCTGTTTAAGGAAATAATCGCTGTTTACAGCGAGAATCATAGTTCGTCTGAATAATATTTAAGAATTCAGTCCGTACCGCGAAGTAAACACAACTCTTCACCATTACAACAATCAGTTGGTTAACGCTGTTTAAGGAAATATAATGGATGTTATCTGAACCGACAAATACACGTTGTGTGTAAAATGTAGAAGTGTTGATTGTTGAAACAGGTCAATTTCCATTGTTCGATTGTTGTCCCTAGCTTCTCTCACTGGGATAGTAAGCACGCGTCATGAGGTTGTTTCCAGAACTCGTTGTTTGTGACCCCCGCCTAGTAGCGTCTGAAGGCAGCAACCAGCGAGCTAGTCCAGCCTTGTCTTCGGTCGACTACCTCGGCCGTCCGAAGGTCAAAGGTTCGAAACTCTTGAATGCTAGATCCCAAGATCCTCATCTGCTGTGTCTGAGAAATGATCGCGGATTACCTTGCAATTTTTGTTTAAGGCCACTTCATATCGGGGTGGGGAGGAGAGATGATATTAAAATTGTTTTTTTAGAAGCTTTACATTTGTACGGACTGAATTCTTAAATAATATTCAGACGAACTATGATTCTCGCTGTAAACAGCGATTATTTCCTTAAACAGCGTTAACCAACTGATCGTTGTATTGGTGAAGAGTTGTGTTTACTTCGCGGTACGGACTGAATTCTTAAATAATATTTATACAAATTTGTGGTTTGTAATGAAAGAAGAATCTTGTGGCTCAGGCTTCAGACCTGGGGCATTATTTTTTGAACACGACAATGAACCTTAGGCTTCTATAAATGCGGGTTTTTCTTGCCTGTCTGAGAGAACGTGAATCTCAAGGCGATGTCTGCTGTTGCAAGGATTTAGTTAGATGACGATGATGATAGTGATTGGGTTTGTTTGTTTCTTTGTTAATCATGAGTCAGTCGTAGAAAAAATACCACACGCGCGGGTTAGAGCTCGCCATTGCCTGGCCTTGGACGGAGTAAGGACTCTCCCGTTATGAGTAGCAAACAGACGATCTCCAGAGATCACTTTCTCTGACCGACAGCGGCCATGGGTCATTACGTTCATGTGACGAAGTTCTTAAGCAAAGCCACGTGGGAATTCCTTAACTTTTTTTTAAAAAAAAATTCTTCATGTTCCTTCGTCTATTGTTTTTTTTTAAATATTTTAAGACGAAGTTCGTCTAAATATGTCTGAATTCAGTCTGTACCTCAAAGAAAACATCTGTAGGTAAAATACAGGAATCAGGTGATGTTTATGGTTAAGAAGATGGCGGTGTCTCAGCTGAACAAGAAATTCATCTCCAGACGCCGATTTTAACATTTTCTTGGCTTATTCATACAACTTTGGTCTTATCTTGAACCAGTGGAAACAATGGAGTTCAGGTCTGAAAATAAGTAATTTAAGTAAACAATTAAAGTAAATAAGTCGCGGAAACAATCAGCATAAGAGTACAGATTCAAGAAATGCGTACAAAATTTTTGTTGGCAACCCGCATAGGAAACTTCCATTTCTAAAACTAAGAAGGAAATGATAACATTAAGATGAGTCTTAGAGAAACACGTACATAGTGACAACTGAATGTTTATGACGTTGGTGTCGAAAATGTCCAGCGAGACAGAGGAGAGGTTTTCCTTAGAACAGTGGTATTCAACCTTGGGTACGCGAAGACATCTTAGGGGGTACGTGAAATTTTAAAAAAAATATTATTTTATGATAAACACTGAATAATCAGTAATGTAATTTATTTAATTTATTTTAGATGTAGATTATATACTATGTATAACTTGAATTATACACCAACAACTTTGGGGGTACAAAGTTTAAGAGAAATTATATCTGGGGGTACGCGAACAAAAAACGTTGAATACCACTGAGTTAGACTACAGAAACCAGAGAGTTATTTAGCTGCGTGGTTACTTGTGGTTTATTATTTTAAACAGCAGTCTCCGAGTGCTTACTGCGATAAAAGTTGTTAGACGGAGGGAGCCATGTTGATTATCGGGACTTAATTTAAATAAAGCTGTCCGATTTGAAACTAAATGCTGTTTGAACTGAAATTCTGACACAAACCTGTTTGCTAGGTCACTCAGGCGAATTATCAAGGTGAAATGTCAACCTTGCTGATTATGCAACAGAGTTCTGTTAACGGGCTGTGAATTGAAAATAGTTGTGTCATACGTGTGATCGCCTTTCTCGTTTCCTGGAACCCTGTATCACGGAAGTTGCAGGATTGATTTCCGTTGTTGTCAGAGGCAGGCTGGACATTGTCACTTGTTTTGTTTAACAACTCAGAATCTGCGATTTCGAGTTCTTTGTCGACCTGTTACAGAAGACCGAGTTATGGCGGTGTAAGGCCGTGGTCTAGGCAACACGGAGTTTTCCTCCGTGGCATCCCAACAATTACTCCATTCACACACAGAAGAAGGCAATGGCAAACCACTTCTGGATCATCTGCCAAGAACGTATATGAACAGGTCCCAGTCCGAGAAAAGGATGGAAGGATCCTGTTCATATGGACCTATCGTCAGACAGAACACTAAATAAATAAATAAAACCAATACATCTGATGTGGAGGAAATGTTTTGACTACAATTTAGTTTTGAATTAAATGAAGTTTAGTTTTTAGTGTTGTGTTTGATTTAGTTCTCCTCAGGGGCCCACGAAGTGAGTACGGGGAATGGCGATCCCGAGGTATCCTTTGTCTGGGGGTGTAACCAGACAACCCTGTCTCCGGGGGATGAAAATTCATCCACGTGAGCGTTCGTTGCATTTGGGATGGCTCTGTAAAGTCACCATAGCAGACTCCTGAGTAAATTAACCACGCGAATAACGGACTCATTTCGTTATATCCATTTTAATATTATCTTCTAGTCGCCTATGTTTCTTTCGTCTACGGGACCGATTTCAAAGCAACTTTATCACCAATATTCTGCGTATATATTTTGTTTCCGTTACGTGCAGCCCTTGAAGGCCTCAAATTCGATTGCTTTTTGAACAGGAAGGGGGGAGGCCCCCATGTGCTGGTATATAAATAAAGTTTCTGTCCACTTTATCACAACTTGAGCGCTTTCTTTCCTGTTTGGCCTCGTAAAATCCCGTGTGGGGCGATGGGTGTGTGGCCTTGCTGCCCACTAATATAGGGTGTGTGCCAAAACAAGTCCTCATCTCAAAGTAGGTGTGCAATTTGTGTGCTGCCTTGTGGTGGTAGAGACATCTCACCTGGCTTTCGTCTCTAATACGAAGAATACATCTGTTATTTCATCTGACAATTGGGCGTTTCTGACTCAGAATTAATTCTGAGATAACGAAGCTTTCGAGACAAAATCAGAGCCGAAGGGCACAAAAGTGGATCACTGATCCATCACGTAGTAAATAATGGATTGAGTAAGTTTTAGAGATGTTACGTTCTCACTTCGGCTATAATTCCGATCATCTGGCGTCTCATGGACTTGTAAGTAGATGCCAACGTTTCGGAGGACCAAAGTTCTTCCATCTTCAGTACTGAAGACCAGTATCGATAAATGCGTTTATCTTTTAAAATAGTTATTATTCCATCATCCGACCGCCTTGGAACTCGCTACTCCGTGCGAAGACATGCGTGAATCGATAGATTAATAAATGCCAATGTCTGTCAGAAGTTAGTTCCGACATTTTAGAGGTACTTACTGCCTCCATCATCAGGGCGATCTATCAGACTACACGGCGCAATATTCCATATAAGACAGTCACGTTCTAAATTAAATTTGTCTGTCAAATCGTAATGTAGAGACGCATTCTTTACGGAGTTTAGTTTCAAGCCAGTGTGTCGGATAATTACAGACGGACGCACAAATACACGTTCTGTGTTCACATCACACACTGTGTACGAAGGTCGCGTGATAAAAACAGAACGTATTTGCGATTTCCAGACGCTGAGTAGCTTTGCGATAATTGCAAGACCACTGATTACCATTACGTATGTTGGAGTTGTCTGGTATATGTTTATTTTATTGCCAGGAAATTAACCGCTATTTTAATAATATCCCCCCCTCCAATCTTTGCGAAGGAAAAATGTAAAATTGTCCTTGGTTCTTAAAACTAAACACAACGTCACACAGATATAAGGAGTGGAGTTAAAGCTCCATAGATTCTTAACCTTGACATTAGATTTTTTTGGGGGGGGTCACCCAGGGAGTATCTTTCATGGCGGTAAGCAATAAGATGGCTGACTTTTGGGTTGTAGCGCCGTGTAGTCTCATTGAAGTATACCGACGTTTCGGAGACCATTTATGCCTCCATCATCAGGGCGAAACAGTCTATAAAGTATTACCTTCCTTTCAGGTATTCCAACCAAAATTCTGATACTCTGATTTTAGTGATTCGGGATGTTTGCTTGTAAAATAAGAAATTTTGTCTTACGTGTGCCTACCGCCATTTTGATAAACTCTGTCTTTCACAGAGTTAACACTTCAGAAACGAAATGAAGTTATTGTAACTGTATCTCTGAAGTGTGAAATGGATTTCAAAATAAAATAAAAAAGTCATTGCTAAGTAAACCAGTAGAGCAGAAGGAAAACATATTTTTAGCGAATTAGCTTTAAAATAACATTCACACACACAAAAAAAGTCTTTACGTAACAAGTTAATAATTTCTTCTCGACGAACATTCCTCAAATATTTCATATTCTGGGAGTCAGGTTTAGTTTCGTTTGTTAACCATTGTGCCAAAGACATTAACGTTTCAAATGCTACGAACGAGATTTAACTCTCAACAATGTCGATTAATACTTCATTGTTTGTCAGTTAATTACAATTGTTGGAAAAGTCTGAGCTTGCCGTTGATAATATGACGATAAAAAAATTGGGCATTGTTGATAAAGAAAATGGTATGGAAATGTTACAACTTTCCACGTATGTTCTTTGTTGCGTCCGGTTCAAATGATCTGCTCGTGGAATTGTGCAGAGCACTAAACGCAGAGCAGTTACGTACATGTGGCAACAATGGTATAACGAGAGCGAAACTAAAATAGACCAAATGAAGTAACCTGGGCTTCTGAACTCGGCCTTGATTTTTAATACCACATATAATTGGTACAGTATATATAGAAAGTTTAATCACCCTGCTGACGGACTGGAATCTTAGGGCTCTCGAAGGAACAGAATGAATGCAGCCAACCTAACATCTGGCTCGCTATGACGAATTAACACGACGACTTAACTGAAAATTTAAATAATTATTTGAGTAATGAACCAATAAACCAAGCGACTGAGTCACTAATTATATCTTCATGTACATCAAGAGTGCACGAGATTAAAAGAAACCTCTGAAGCCCTGTGGTAACTATATATACCATTTGTTTTAACAATTAGTAACTCTTCATTTTACCCACAGAGAGTGCTTATGAATTTCGTGCGATTCTCAGTGCAAACAGCGATTATTTCCTTAAACAGCGTTAATCAGTTGGTCTTCGTAATGGAGAAGAGTTGTGTTTTCTTTGCGGTACGGACTGAATTCTTAAATAATATTTTTAAATGATCTTTGTAATGATGAAGTGTCGTGTTTTCTTTGCGGTACGGACTGAATTCTTAAATAATATTTTTAAATGATCTTTGTAACGGTGAAGTGTCGTGTTTTCTTTGCGGTACGGACTGAATTCTTAAATAATATTTTTAAATGATCTTTGTAACGGTGAAGTGTCGTGTTTTCTTTGCGGTACGGACTGAATTCCTGAATATCATTCAGACGAGCTTTGTGAGGATGCCTACCAGGCACATCCTGAGGTATTTAAGCTTTTCCTCAGTTCGTTGAGGCACGTGTGATGGCATTATGTGTCACTTTCTCTCGAAGCTCTCCTCTCACTTTTAACTACAATCCGTGCACGGAAGCTGCTTTTTCACACGACAGCCAAGGTTAAACCATCACAGGACACAGACTTTGAGGGGCTCAATCCGTCGCCACGTGACACGACAACGTTCTGTGAGCAGAGAAACTTTGAAATCGCGGTCGCATTCTACAAACCGGATACAAAAGTTGTTCATGTTTTTCCCCAGTCTCTCCAGGCGATTGTGTCTTGAATTAGGACGTGGCTACCGGAGCCCATCGTATGTTTGAGCCTGCACATGGATTTATCTCGCTGTGATGTTCAGTGACGTCGCTCTGCAGCCTCCATCCAAGGTTTTTGTCGAGTTTCCCACACTACATACCACGCGAAGGTGCCTGAACTGTGTTGTGTCTGTCCCTGGACGCCATGTCTGCATGACGCGATGAGGACGTAACGCTCCACACAATATTTGGCATTGCTTTAGTACACTATTAATCACACTGCTGTCCGCTCCCACTTTTTCTCTCTTTACACCCCGGGTGGGGAGGGGGGGATAAACTTTCTGTGTCCTTTGTGTCCCAGAGCCGGATCCAGTAGTTTCGCCACTGTTGGCACCACCGAATGTGATTGTTTCTGTTTTACGTAAATGAATCAATTTTGCACAAGAGTTCGTTGCGTTAACAATGGAAATATTATGTATTTAAAAGAATGGTTAATCTGTCCACATTGTTATAGTATCCAGCATTGCGAAACAAAATACGCGGAGTTGACCAACAGAGGTACCAACTTCTGAAATATGCCTCCAGGCGTAGACCAAAGAAGAAACAAATGAAGAAAGTGGGAAAGGAAGAATGAAAGAGAGACGTGAAGGAAAGGAAACAATAAAGAAAGAGAGATACTAATGGCGGAAGGAACAAAGGAATATTGAAAGAAAGAAACGATTTCTACGCAGATGGCTGTCTCCTGGGTAAAGAGGTCCTTGCTGCCTCCATCATCAGGGCGATGAGTAAATTCAGAAACTTTTTGCAAACTTCTACCGAACTACACGACCCTACAACCCAGAAGACAGCCATCTTCGTACTCACCACCACGAAAACCTAAAATCCTGCTTAATTTTTACCCAGCTAACTAACAAAGGACTGACTAGTAAACCAAGCAACTGGCTAATGAGCCAACGAACACAAGGATTTTGAAAATCCAGCCATCAGTGCAGCAAAGGAGAAACTGTTAAATGACGCGTATCGTCTGCGAAACACTGACAAGATTTTTTTTTCCAACGTTGGTGCATTAACCTCCCAACGTGTTTATGGCGAACCACGCCTTAGTTAATGGCTGCTGGAGTTACCAATTAAGATTATTTCAGCAAGAAATGTAGCCGCTTGTAGTTGTGATGTCAGTAGAGCAGAGTTTCTATAAAACACGCCACAGTCCCAATATATCATAATTTACGCACGAATAAATCACTTTCCTTTTACATCTTACACTTTTCCTTGCCATATTCATTCTTGTTCTCATACGATTCCTTTTTTGTCTTTCTATTCCCTTCTTCCTTAAACACCATTTCTATTGCAGACGTTTTAAAAATCCACGTTCTTTATATTTTCCTACCTGGAAGGGTAGACATGCTGTGGTGTGCCCGGAGTTTCGTCATTCCAAAAGCAATTGAGCCATGAATTTACCACTGTTTCATTTAAGGTTATGCCCTGATAATGGAGACAGCAAGTGTCTCTGAAACTTCTACCAGATTACACGGCGCAACATTCCAGAGGACAGCCATCTTAATACTCAATGTCTTGTCTTTCAGGTGACACGCCAGGCTTTTATATCAATGTGTGTATTCTATATTTATTGACGCATGTAATTTTAAATAACCTCCATGTTTAAACTGCTGCTGCCATCTGGTGTCTACTATATAAATTACGTCAGAAGCTGTGACGTTGGCCAGAAAGTTGTTTTAGTGGCAGAATAGCAACCCTGTGACCTGACGATACTTTGCTGTTTAAATAAGACTGCTTTATTTTCATCAAGAAGGAAAGAATAACAGAAAGCACAAGTGTGAGGTACTACTGATTATTTCAAGTACTCTGTACTAACATGTAACATGGTTTTTGTAATATCATTAAGATTTTTACATTCCTTTATTTTTAAATATTAAAAATATCAAAACTTTATTTTTTGTCCATGCATTTCCACATTTGTCCAAATCATTAGTATTATTCACATTTAGGTTTGCGTGTAAAATTAAGTCAGAGGTAATAGCAACTGTGCTGCCATCTTTTGCAGGAAACGCTTTCATCATCAAACATCTTTGGTTTATAGTTTATCTCTGCTCGAGACTTGTCTACATCCTTTGGGAACGTGGAAGTGATTGAGGTGTAGGCTAAGGAAAATGGTGAGAATTCTATTTGATAGTAATGCAGGTTTATCCGTAGAATCCTGATCTGTGGTACAATCTATACGTATAGTTTATTGGTAGAAGGTAATCTCGTGGCAGATGAGATTATTTTGAGGCGTAATTAACTTCTTTTGAGGTTAACATGCGATGTTTTATAATGCTTAAGTTACATAACCTTAACTGCTTTTAACGTTGCACGTGTCTTTTATACACATTAATAGTACTATTTGTGGGTGTTATAAAATGTTTTATCCCAGAGTTTTGGGGTGTTTGGTTACGAGGTTATTGTGTGTGTAGTTCACAAAATTTTATAAGTCCTCAGATGTAACACCTACATACATCATGCATCTTTGTTGTGTTCGTACTTAAAATAGTCTGTATTAATCCTAAATGTTTTGGCTTTCAGGGATCCTTGGGGCAAACAATTGAATGCCCCACTAATTTGCATGTTTTACTTGTTCCCATCACTGTTTTGTTTATGTATGTACATCCTTTTTTATCTTTTCCTAGTTATTGCTTTACATAGCGTGGAATTGTTTCTTTTGTTGCATGATCCCTGTTTCCTATTGGTTTCTTTTGTATCTTTTTGGTTTGCCAGACCTCATAAGCCCAAGTTGCATCAGGTAACTAATTCATAAATGTGTAGTCACTTTTGTACAATTTTTTCAGAACATTTTGCCAGCAATATAAGTGATTCCATCCACATATAATAATTATAATATTAATAATAAATGACGGACAAATAAGTGAAACAACCAGTTATGCTTTCCTTTTACATCTTACACTTTTCCTTGCCATATTCATTCTTGTTCTCATACGATTCCTTTTTTGTCTTTCTATTCCCTTCTTCCTTAAACACCATTTCTATTGCAGACGTTTTAAAAATCCACGTTCTTTATATTTTCCTACCTGGAAGGGTAGACATGCTGTGGTGTGCCCGGAGTTTCGTCATTCCAAAAGCAATTGAGCCATGAATTTACCACTGTTTCATTTAAGGTTATGCCCTGATAATGGAGACAGCAAGTGTCTCTGAAACTTCTACCAGATTACACGGCGCAACATTCCAGAGGACAGCCATCTTAATACTCAATGTCTTGTCTTTCAGGTGACACGCCAGGCTTTTATATCAATGTGTGTATTCTATATTTATTGACGCATGTAATTTTAAATAACCTCCATGTTTAAACTGCTGCTGCCATCTGGTGTCTACTATATAAATTACGTCAGAAGCTGTGACGTTGGCCAGAAAGTTGTTTTAGTGGCAGAATAGCAACCCTGTGACCTGACGATACTTTGCTGTTTAAATAAGACTGCTTTATTTTCATCAAGAAGGAAAGAATAACAGAAAGCACAAGTGTGAGGTACTACTGATTATTTCAAGTACTCTGTACTAACATGTAACATGGTTTTTGTAATATCATTAAGATTTTTACATTCCTTTATTTTTAAATATTAAAAATATCAAAACTTTATTTTTTGTCCATGCATTTCCACATTTGTCCAAATCATTAGTATTATTCACATTTAGGTTTGCGTGTAAAATTAAGTCAGAGGTAATAGCAACTGTGCTGCCATCTTTTGCAGGAAACGCTTTCATCATCAAACATCTTTGGTTTATAGTTTATCTCTGCTCGAGACTTGTCTACATCCTTTGGGAACGTGGAAGTGATTGAGGTGTAGGCTAAGGAAAATGGTGAGAATTCTATTTGATAGTAATGCAGGTTTATCCGTAGAATCCTGATCTGTGGTACAATCTATACGTATAGTTTATTGGTAGAAGGTAATCTCGTGGCAGATGAGATTATTTTGAGGCGTAATTAACTTCTTTTGAGGTTAACATGCGATGTTTTATAATGCTTAAGTTACATAACCTTAACTGCTTTTAACGTTGCACGTGTCTTTTATACACATTAATAGTACTATTTGTGGGTGTTATAAAATGTTTTATCCCAGAGTTTTGGGGTGTTTGGTTACGAGGTTATTGTGTGTGTAGTTCACAAAATTTTATAAGTCCTCAGATGTAACACCTACATACATCATGCATCTTTGTTGTGTTCGTACTTAAAATAGTCTGTATTAATCCTAAATGTTTTGGCTTTCAGGGATCCTTGGGGCAAACAATTGAATGCCCCACTAATTTGCATGTTTTACTTGTTCCCATCACTGTTTTGTTTATGTATGTACATCCTTTTTTATCTTTTCCTAGTTATTGCTTTACATAGCGTGGAATTGTTTCTTTTGTTGCATGATCCCTGTTTCCTATTGGTTTCTTTTGTATCTTTTTGGTTTGCCAGACCTCATAAGCCCAAGTTGCATCAGGTAACTAATTCATAAATGTGTAGTCACTTTTGTACAATTTTTTCAGAACATTTTGCCAGCAATATAAGTGATTCCATCCACATATAATAATTATAATATTAATAATAAATGACGGACAAATAAGTGAAACAACCAGTTATGTGCCTTCATTTATATTTATGTGTGTGTGTGTGACTCTTTGCTTGCTTGTCTGAAATAAGATCTATAGAATGCAAGTAAATTCTGTCCGTAATGGCCTTTTTCAGTCGCTAGTGATACCAGACAAATTTCAGCACATTCTTCGTGTCATGGGCACGAACATTGATGGCAAGAGGAAGGTGATGTTTGCCATGACAGCAATCAAAGGTGTTGGTCGCCGATATGCAAACATAGTGCTGAAAAAAGCAGACATTGATTTGGACAAGAGAGCTGGAGAGTGCACAGATGAGGAGGTGAGTTCCCGCGCTTTGTAGCCTGCGGTACTGACCAAAGTAATCGTGGTCAGAAACTATTCCGACACACGTATTTAAGCTTTCTGTATTTGTGTTAAAAGAGCAGGGTAAGTTTCGGGGAAGCTTGTACTTCGGTTGTATGAACACTTTCAGAACTTGTTCAATTATGGAAGTAAGTGCTGATTATTCAGAAAATCATACACTGATGATAAATTCACCGTGTGTGTAAAAATGAAGAATTATTGGCTGTTAAAGCATGCAATACATTTACCACTTGGCTATGAAGGGTTAGGGCTTCCCATCGCTGCAAAGAAAAAAATTCAGAGATGTTTTGTGTACTTTTGCATCACTGTCTTACTACATGACAGTACTTGATGAGCTGATTATGGTGATGTGAGATTTTCCTGCCGTATTTTGTTCCGGTGTCTGTTGTCACAGCCTAGTTGATTTCCTTTTGCAGGTTGAGAAGATTGTAACAATCATGTCAAATCCTCGTCAATACAAGATTCCAGATTGGTTCCTTAACAGACAGAAGGACATTGTGGATGGAAAATACTCCCAGGTATTCAATGTTTTTTTTATATTGTCATTTTGGTGAATATTTTTTTATTTTATAACCAATTAAACTATAGAATTTACAAAAATTACTGGTTTGTTGTCAGCAACTATCACTTGTGAAGTTTTTATGTGCGAAGATGACCGTTGGTGCCGAAGACTACGAGGTCATGTCTTGTATTCATTCGTCAAGTTATACCTTGTCTGTTTGTCATTGCATTCGCACCTCAGTATCTGGATAATGGTAACGCTTCAGTTGGCGACAGTTTGCACAGTAAACGGCTCTCGTACCGTCAACGTGCGAGCAGCTGGTAGCCTGTGCTACATTAATTGCATTCAGATTATGGAACTTCTGTCTCTGATAGAGAGTTTATGATTTGTGTGCTACATTTTGCTTTGCGAATTGATTACGGTGATATTTTGGTTTGGTATATTTGTGCCCGTAACACGCCGACGTTGTTCCCAGCTCACGTCCAGTTACTTGGATAGCAAACTCCGTGAAGACCTGGAGAGACTGAAGAAGATACGCGCTCACCGTGGTATGAGGCATTATTGGGGGTGAGTCACTAGACGTCCCAGGATTTTAGCGTATTTCGTATTGGTTTTTACTTATCTTGAGATTGATATTCATTAAAGGAAATGCATGTTGATAGACGTAGATGAATCCAAGAATATAAAAATTCTAGTAACTTTTTCATTCGCTCTGCATGGATGATTGTGGGGATTTGTCTGTCATGACAGTTCTTGTTGTGTTATAGCCTGCGAGTCCGTGGACAACACACGAAGACGACAGGAAGACGTGGAAGAACTGTTGGTGTATCCAAGAAGAAATAAAAATTCATGTTCAATAAATTATTGAAAAAGTGCGTTTAGCTTGTTTATTTCACTTAATTTTTTGACCACTACATCAAGGTTATTGTGGTTGAGCTCATACGTCATTATGTCCCTGCCTAGCGTGTGCAAAATTGTAATTTTGCCGTTTTCTCACTGCTTATGTATCGCAACAAATGGATTGTACATGTTTCGTAATCAGGGCGATGGTGGTGGAGGAAAGTGCCTCTGAAATGTCTGAAAACTTTTACCAGACGACATGGCGCAACATCCCAGAAGACAGTCAGTTATCTTCATCCTTGGTGCCATGAGAACCTGAAATCTCACAAATTTTTGAGTCGTTTAAAAGCAGGAAATTTATAGAAGTTAGTCGAAAGACTACCAGCTGCTCAAAGATTCTGCCTCGTGGCATTTTGTTGTTTGGTAGGTGTGACATATTGTTCCTTGGTCCAGTGATTTATGAATCCTATGCTCGTGTACCTTAGTCCGTGATAATATTAAACTTTTAATCCTCGTAACATAGCACAGTGTAGTGAAATTAAATAGTCCTCGTACAAAGATTTAATTTAAATACCCGGAAGATGCTAGAGTGCTTGCGTCACACAAGAATGTGTTGACCCTTCAAAGCCAAACCTGAAACATTCTGCCTCAAGGAAAGCGACACGACTCTAAGACAGCGATTAACTACTTATTGCTGTTTTAAGTCGAGGAAATAGTCGCTGTTTACGTTGAGAAACGCGAAGCTCGTATATACAGAGTATGCCGAGTTGTTGATTGTTAAAGCAGGTGGTACATATACTTACCACTGGGCTTCAAAGCATTAAATGGAATGGGCTTGAGCTTCGTTGCATGCTACACTTAATGTACTAAAACAGTAATGTCTAAAGTTTGATGTAGTTTATAACAAATCTGTATTGAGGTATTGCCCCAGTCTGGAGCTATCGAGAAAAACCACAAGAGCGCTTAGCACGGCTGTGCCAAGTTTCATATGGTACATCTTATGAAATAAGACATACTCTCAAAGTCCTTTCCGTAAATTGTTCGTTTCCGTAAGCCTGTTTACAGTAAATACATTTAATCAAAACACATTTGTGTTTCCTGTGTTCTGTTTATTTCGTTGATTGCTCACCGAATTCATGAGAAGTTTTGGCACTTGTAACGTGTACGTGCCATTTTTTTAGACCCGATCACCTGTTCCAGCTGTCCCAAATTATAGTGCACCGTTAAAATATGCTGATAAGTGCTTTAAGCAACCAGTGCTGATGCTTTGACCCGAGTTTGAACACCAACCCAAGCAGGTTAAATGCCCATGAGACCTAAAGTAATGTGTGTAGAGCCGATGGAGCGCCAGTAAGTGATATCCTAAAACAGAGGTCGCAATATTACCATTATTACCAGTGGGAATAATGGCACGTCTGTGCGCGACTTTTCACCGCTTCGCACTGTCTTCCCGGGCCCTACGTATGGCTCGAGGTTTGTTTTGTTGTAGTTTTGAAAGTACCAGTCCATAGAAGAGTTTACAGTGGTGCCGGGCGAAAGCGGAGAATGGGACTTGGTGGTACTTGGTTCAGTTCGTCTCAGGTATTCTTCTGTCGGTGGTGGAGGTGACGTTGAGGATGACACTTTAGTGATGGTCGGACGTCCTCCTGGTCCACGGAACTGAGGTTGATGACCCCCGGGAATCAGTAGCGCAGACAGTGACGAGGGTGAGTCTTGGTTCCCTGATATCATTCCCCACAAGTCGCCAAGTAGCATTGGGTTTGACGTCTGCGTTGACTGTTGGGTCTCTGTAATGTTTGGTATAGCACAGTTACTTGTAAAAGATTTGATTTTGTCATCCTAAAGACAAAGTGTGTACTCCAGTGTGGAGTACACAGAATTTTGAAGTACTGCAGTTCTGTATCTTTATTTGTCTTATTAATTCAGTGCAAATGTATTTTTGTGGTCAGGCAACTCGGAATAAGTATCGACTCTGAACACGACTGCCAAAAACTGTAATGTCGACTGAAGAAAATTCAGATCAGCGTGATGAAAAATACGAATTGAGCGATATAACAAATTTTTTTTTCAGCGAATGGATTAATCATTTTGTGTAAAATTTTGTATAGTCCTCGAGCAACGACTTGCATTGTGACTATTTGTTTTTAGTTTCTTGGAATTGCGTGCTGTAAAAACGTTTGTAGATTACATAGTAATTTAGCCACATTATTTTCTGAGCATTCCGGTTAAGGGTTAAACTAATTTACAATTTGCTGTAATTCACACCATCTTAATTAATTCCAGAAAAGTGTGAAGAAAGTGATCATCGTGTCTTGAGATTCTGGTATGCGCAAGCATGAAAGACAAAATAGTTTCATACAACTTACTTAACCCTTAATTTTGAAGGATTTTCTGCTACAGATGAAACCATAAGAGCACGGTCAACCATTGCAACATCGGTATAAATAATTATACTGTGCAATAAAAATATTGTGTATTCTTATTAATCAACTTCAGATGCAGTGAATTTTAAGAAAGAACCTGAAATTGGTATTGACATCAGATTAAGAAGGACGTGGGCCTAGGGGTGAATTTTTTAAAATGTAATTTGTGGAAATTTTTAATCGAAAAGGGGTTTCATATCAAAATGGATAAGAAGTATATTTTTGGCTAATGTGAAATGATGGTGTGTGTGTGAAAAAATTGTTCTGGGAGAGAAAATTCTTGATTTTGAACCAGTTCTCATAATTGTTCTATATTCTCATGTCAAACTGAAAAAATCGTCCTCACCTTCTATAGTACGGGTTTCATTTTCAGGAGGGGATGGTGTCTGAAGCCAGTCAATAAATCCCCACCCTTCTCCATCACTTTCTTCATGACTTGTGTTCCTTTGTCCTTTGTGTTGTTGAAAATGAGATAAAAAAATTGTGTTCTCTTCTGTTGGCTTCGTTGCTGCTTCAATATCCAAATAATTTATCAAAGAAAATGGCGTACTTATGGCTAGAGCATGGTCTACTACATTTTCTTGAATGTCTGTCGAGTGGGAGTCATTTTGAAGAACAGATTTCTCTTTGTCTTGCCAGCTCTGGGCTGTCTGTATGTGACTGATATTCACTGAAGTGTCGTTAGTAAGCCGTAGTTCGTTGGCTTGGTCGACTGTTGATGGCGTAACTTGCGAGTTCAAGACGGGGAACGGCACGTGAGACGAGTGCGTGCGGGGATCGTCTGGTTTGGTCTTCCGTCCGTGGCTTGAAAGATCGCCGTTCCCCAATTTCGACCAGGTTGTGTAGTTGACTTGGACCTGATGCTCGGCGTCAAGATGGGCGCCATGTGATTGGTTGATGCTGTTCTGTCTGATGTTGGGGTCAGCAATGGGAACGAAACCACCTGAGCCTGGTAGCATTGGCACGAAGCCTCCAGACTGGACTGGCGGAGGTAACATTTGTACTTTGCCTCGTGCACCGACGAACCGCATTCCTCCATTACTGGATTTTGCATCTGCATTTCTTCCAGATCCCCACAGCGTTCCAAGACTTAGACTGGGGAGGGGTATACCGAAGAAGGTGAAGCCGCTCGAAGCCTGAGGTGGAGTGGGGGCTTGCTGTTTCACGCCGTTTGCTCCCGACATCGTCTTGTTCTTTTCGTGGCGACTTCCAGCGTAGAAGGTGGGTGTGTCTCCAGCAATATAATGAGATGATACTCCTGTGTTCAAGGCTGAGACGGGGTCTGAACTAGAAGGTTCCACTATGAGGGGTATGTCCGTGGTCAGCATCACTGTGCTGTGGTTCTTGCTTGCAGTTGAGTTTCCTTCTTCATATTGGTACTCCACATATTCATCATAGAAGTACTCTGATTCCTCTGGTGAGGGTGCTGCAGTGCTGTCTTTCACTTCCATCCACGTTGAGAGCAGCTGAGAAGTGCCTGTAATATTACAATGTCGATTACTAAACACTAATTGTCTGGAAATGGAAGCAGTGCGAGCCGAGAGGCGACTAAAGTTTGAAGACTTTTCGCTACAATATGCTGAGGTATGAGATCTCTTCAAACTGGTCGTATTATTTTCAAACGACAAGGGAGATTCATATTGGAAAAGAGTAGTGTATCCGTTGGCTGTGAATTGGCGCTAAAAATCCTGCCTGCAGGCAGAATGTTTTAACAAAACTGCCTAATATGATAGAGGTAAGATGGTTTATTGACACTGATCATAATTCCGGATTAAGTTTGAAGTACGTATTTATATTTCAATTCATAATTTGGCAGACTTATGTCAGGAGAGTCCAAAAGGTCATACAGTGCCACCTGGTGTTACATGACGCAGTAAATTCGCAGCCTGTCCTATCTGCTGCAACATCGTAATGCAGTGGTTACCTACCATATGACACTTTGTATCTTATATAGTTGATAACGCTTAATTAAATAAACGAAGAAACATGCTGATGATCTGGTGACACTATCTCTGGTAGTGTTTACCTGAAGGTGATGATTCACATCCAACTGTAGGAGCGTCTATGTTTCTGCAGTCTTGCCGGGAGAGACGTGCCTCTTTCAGCAGAGAACCATCAGCGCAGTGTGGACCCTCTTCTGAGGACGCCTCTTTAAGCCACGCCTGAAGCCACATCATACCACAAGAGCAGGCTAACGGGTTTCCATCAATGTCCAGCACTGCAATATTGCTGCGTAGGCGTTGGAATGCTGGTTCGGCCAAGGAGGTCATCCTATTGTTTTTCAGACTGAGAACACGAAGACGCGGCATCCCGTTGAAAGGGGATCCTTGAATTGTGCATATGTTGTTGTTATCCATCTGCAATGTGACCGATGGTTTGCTGATGAGCGATACCAGATTTAATTTATTAAATAATAAAATAATTAGTTTTTCAACATTAATTTGATATTTATCAATTAGGAATAGCCGATTTGTGGTTGCAGGCTGGACATCATGTCTGACCCTGCTTAAGCTGTGACATGGCTGATAAATGTTCAACCACGAATTACGTCTCCCAGATATTTACTTACCTTGAGCTCTACCAGCCACTCCATGCCTTCCAAACTGCCACTCCCCACTCTGGCCACTTGGTTGTGACTGACATCCAGTACTTCCAGGGACTTCAGTCCCTTCAGTCCAGCATGGTTCAGTCCAGTCAGTTGGTTATAGCTGAGGTTTAGAAGCAGCAGTTGGGGCACGACACTGAACGCGTCGCTCGCTAACTTTGTCAGTTGGTTTTCTTGCAGTTCGGCACTCTGGAGTTGAGGCAGGTCAGTGAAGGCAGCGCTGGGGACGGTGACGAGTCTGTTGCGTCCGAGGCGGACCGCTTTCAGCTGCGGCAGAGACCTGACCGCGTTTGTTTCCATGGTTACGAGTTCATTGCTGTCCAAATCCAGGAGTTCTAGGTCTGGTAGACCGCGGAATGCATCCACCTGCAGTTGTTGCAATTTGTTCCTGGCAAGCCTAAGCTCAGAAAGTGATTTCATGCCTCCGAGGGCAGAGGGATTCAGTGTCTTGAGGCGGTTGTTGGCAAGGTCCAGCAGCTGCAGGGTGGACAGACCTTGCAGTGCTTCAGGAAGTTCAGTCAGAGCATTGTGGGATGCATCCAGCTCCTGTAGTTCCCTACAACATTACGTACAATACCTATTAAAATGTGTTACGTAGACCTAAAAGGTCTTTTGGAGTATTGTCAGAACTCTTAACGTGTATTGGCATGTGTGCAGTCTGGCTAGCCGTGAATCATGGTAGTATACTGCTAAACCATTAAACGCTGGTCCATAACATGATTTCTTAAATGTTGCCGAGGTAATTTTTGCTGGTCTCTGTATGTGGTAAGTATGAGCTAAGTTGTACCTGTTGCTGGACAATGCATTTGGTTCAATGCTGTTCAGTTGGTTATGGCTGAGGTCTAGGTGTGTCAGGCGAACGTTGTCCTGCAGGTGCCGGTTCCCTAGCTGCTCCAGACGGTTTCCGTGCAAATTCAGTTGTTTGAGTCGTTGAACGTCTCTTAAACATCTGTCGTTTATGCTCAGTAGGCGATTTTCATGTAGGTCCAGTACTTCCAAGCTGGCCAGCCCACTCAGCGATCCTTCCTCGAGTGTCTGAAGAGCATTCTCCCCCAGATGCAACCACCGCAACTGGACCAAAGCACTCATAGATCCAGGGACAATATGCTGGATGCCATTTCCGGTGAGATCTAAGAGCCGCAGCGCAGGCAAGGCAAGTCTTGGAGTGAGAGGTAGGGCCGTCAGTTGATTTCTGGGCGCGTACAGGTATTCCAAACCGCGTGGCAGTGCCATGTTGAGGTCCCGCAGTCTGTTCAAACCCACGTCTAATTCATACAGGCCTAGCAGGTCCCGGAAAGTAGCCGGATGGATACTTGAGAGTGCGTTCCTTGACAGGTTCACATGTTCCAGAGCGTGGGTGGTAAGGAATGCATCGGGGGCCACCACTTCTAGAGCATTGCCGCTCATATCGAGTCGTCGCAGTGAAGGAAGGTTTGCAAGCAAGCGAGGGTCTAGCCGCCGGAAGTAGTTGTATGCTAGATCCAGTCCCTGCCACAGTGCCATAAAATTACAGTTTAAAGTAGACAGTCATGGGACAATTAGATTATGACATTCAGGATGCTAGATCATTCCTACCTTCAGGTGAAAAAAGCACTTAATTTAGGTGAGCCTGGAGTATTCTGACATGACAGGTATAGGCTCATGTGACATCTTTTTATTCAACTTGTTGACACGCGTTCATTCAGAAATTGCTGTTCAAACATCAACAGACTTTCTGTACCACAGTTC
Organism: Zootermopsis nevadensis; assembly: GCF_000696155.1. Next base: position 1,963,807 of record NW_019059645.1, on the reverse strand, counting down.
TCAAAAAGAAATTTCCTACCTTGTATGGAACCCAAGTGATCATTGTCATGTCCACAACCACCTGTGTCCAGTCTGCTCCCTCCAACCTTGTTTTTCTAAGCTTAATTTTAATATTATCCTCCATCTACATCTAGGTTTTCTAAGTGTTCTCTTCCTTTCAGGATTTCCATACAAAACATATGCATCTCTCATCCATCTCTACATTCCCCACCCATGTCATCTTCCTTAATTTGATCATCCTAATTATATTTTCTAAACAGTAAAAATTACGGAGCTTATCATCATAAGACATTTTCCACTTCATTTTTCTCAGGTCCAGATTTTCTGGTCACTGCCCCAGCGTTCTCAAGCAATGTCAGCCAGCGTTTGTCCCCTAACGTGAGCTTCACTGAAAAATAATTTGTCTTGAAATCTTAACGGAACACAATTCAAGAGTAACCTGATCTGTTGGCACATCCACAAATGTTGTGCCGTGACTGTGCACTGCATTATCTTTACTGCTGAGTAACTACACCCCTTCCTACCCTAGCTACATACCCAGCCCATCGTAGCTTCTATGCTTCCATTGCCTTAACAAATCCTGGTGTACCTTGAGGGCGGGTAGGTTCCAGAACGGGCCGTCAGAGGAACTAGAGAGGGAGTTATTTCGCAGGCGCAGTTCGCGTAGGGCCGGCATGGCTGAGAAGGCTTCTCGCTGGATATGCTGTACCCTGTTGTGGTCCAGATGCAGCCTCTCCAGGGTGGGGTGCCCTCGCAGTGCCCCAAATGGCACTTCCTGGATGTAGTTGTGGCTGAGGTCCAGATAGCGCAATCGAGGGAGAGCATCCAGCAAGGTTCGAACCTCGGCCACGTGGTCAATCACGTTTGAAGTGAGCCACAGCTCTTCCAGGGTTCCTGACTGCTGACGAAATGATTCCGGGTGTATCCGCCGGACGTGGTTGCTACTCAGGTCAAGCCTGCGGAGGGCCGGCAGCCGGTCGAAAGCTCCACGCTGCAGCTCTGCTATTCTGTTGCCTGCCAGGGTCAGCTCTTGCAGAGACGGCAGGTCCACGAAGGACGCCTCGCCCAGGGCGTCAAACTGATTGTCGTCCAACCGCACGACTGCGAGGGCCGACAGCTCGCGGGCCGCGCGTCCCACCATGCCCGCGTCAGTCAGCCGGTTGCCCACAAAAGAGAGTTCCTTCAGGGCGGGAAGGGCAGACAGGGCCCGGGGGTGCACCCAAGCGAGCCCGCAGTGAGACACGTTGAGTGTGTGGAGTCTGGGAAGGTCTTGCAGGAAGCCGCCCTCCAGTCGAGTGAGGTACGGGCTAAATGTGACGTGCAATTGTTCAAGGTCACCCAGCGCTTTGAACCCGTGAGGAGATAGTTCTATCAGGGCGGGCGACTCAATGTGTACGTAGCGCAGGCGAGGAATACCAGAGAAACGCGGTAACCGTTTGATGGCCCCACCCTGCAGGGTGATGGCTTCGAGACCGCGAAGCTGCTCCAGGCTGTCGGCGGGAAGGCTCCGCAGACGCGGCTCCACCACGAACACCTCGAGCAACGTGTCCTCCAGGCCAGCCAACCAACTGGCCGCGACCCGTTCCAGCCCGTTGTCCCGCAGCATTAGGCGAACCACGCGGAGGGCAGAGAAGGTGTTGCCGGGCAACGAGGGCAGGTGGTTGTTCTCTAAGATCAGCTCGTCGACGGGCCTCGTCACGTGCGTTCCCACAGCCTGGAGACCTAGCAGCACGCGGGTAAGGTCGCTGTGGCTGCACCTGGCACAGGACGTGGCATTTTATCACGCGACGTAAGGTAAGAAATTGTCTGTGCGACAAACTGCACGGCAGTTTCTGTAATTACCAGATCTGCAACTGGTCCGAACGCATGTTACAGCGGCACGGCAAGATATCGGCTTCGGTGGGACAGGCGTCGTGTTCGTCTGTCGAGGTGACCGACGTAGCCACCATAGCCACAAGCAGGAACCAGGGACGCCACATGTTTCACGTCATCCTACAGCTTCTGCAACACGCAAAGCATTAGTACTGAGTGTGACAGCGGTAAGACGCTTAAGCCGTTTCTAGTTTCTTGGTCGCTAATTCTAAGACACTTTCAGCTACGAGGGAATACAGCGTCAGTTGTGCCAGGTTGATTGTGAGCGACGATACAGAATGGATCGGTCTAGAAATATATATTTTTTGCATCTCGAAATTTGTTCGTATGACGAGTTACTAAGCCTTAAAGTCGTGTGGTTCTTGGAGGAAACTCCACTCATTAATCTCGACAGTGAATGGACCGCCAAATCCTGCCACTACCTGGAAGCATACCCTATTCGTGAGATCAGCAAAAATCTCGTTGCCTTATCTTGAAGTTGTTCGCGCTGACGTGGAATATTGTCGGAGCGAGTGGTCTGTGACCAGGTTGCCACCTAGTACCGATCAATCGCCTATTTTAATGCGAATTTTTACGTTTTTCCGTTGCGTCATTGGCGCGATCCTATCGGAGGAAGTTGTATAACACGCTTATTGTATTTTCAAGGTGTTTTCATCGGGGGAAAGCGAAGCCTTCGTTGTCCGTGCTTCCGGCCCCAGTTTCTTTTTTGTTTCTTAGTCGTAGTTCTTGTTCTTATTGACATTTTCGATCTGTGACTTCTGACATTTTATGACGACTTCTCCTGCTGTACGCCCGGATTCAGGTTCTTAACCCTTTGAAGCCGAAGCAAAGAGAGAGAGAGAGAAGAGAGAAAGTGGGGGGAGTAGCGATAGGCACTACTGTTATAAATGGGGGAGGGGTATAAAGTTGGTTGTGGTAGTTTTAATATGTTAAAAGAATTCAGTCCGTACCGCGAAGAAAACACTACAGTTCACCATTACAAAAGATCAACTGGTTAACGCTGTTTAAGCTTTGATTAACTTCGAGTCCTGTACAGAGAGCGAGAGATAAGGATAGCAAAAGAGTAGAATTTGCAAAGAGGAAATTGGTGGGGGGAGAAGTGAGAGACACTTCGATTTAGGGGGGGGGGGGGCATCTTATAGTTATAAGGTCCATAGGCAATGATTTGGTACAGAAACGACGGAATTTTGAATTGTGTATTAGAAAATGCTGAGACTATTAATTTGGAAGTTTAGTACATAATTTAGACGTTTCTACTGACCGGGGAGGGGGGGGGGGAAATTTTGATTGATTTAAATCGGTAGGGCTGCATGAGAAGCTTGCAGTGGCAACTTGGAACTTGGGGAACCATCTCATCGTTTGCTTGAAGACAGAGGAAAACCTGCCTGTACACAGCTGAAGTTCGTCTAGTGGTTAAGAATTCAGTCCGTACCGCAAAGAAAACACAAGTCTTCGCCGTTACAAAACATCGACTGGTTGAAGATGTTTAAAGAAATAACCGCTGTTTACATTTAGAATTATACAGAATGTAGGAATGTAGGAATGTGTAGCAGGAGATGGCTTCTTCTGTGTTGTTGTTCCGTGTAGCCTGGTAGAAATTTACGACGTTTCAGAGGTTCTTGCTTCCTTCATCATCAGGGCGATGAGTAATTCGAGAGCGAGGAGTTGGTTTCGGATATACGTATATATAAATCGTTGGTAAATTCTTCCAGGCTACACGGCGGAATTTCCCACGAGACAGTAATCTTTTTCCAAACAAATGACGGAAGTACCGCGACTTCATTTGTCTTTGGATAGGAAAGTTGTCGAAAAAGAGGAATACGGTACTTGTCACTTTAAAGTCGAGTGGTAACTATATATATCACCTTTAAAATTTAGTTATTCTGAATTTTGATCGCAGAGTATTTATGAGTTTCGTCAGATTCTGCAATTACTTCCTTGAACAGCGTTAACCAGTTGATGGTTGCCATGGAGACACGAGCGAACGAATTATGTTCAGACGGGCTTCGGCGGGTTAATGATACCGGGATAGTCCACGAGTTAAAGTCATTGAAGAAAGAAAGTTCTCGAAAAACGGTACTGCTTTCATTTAGGTGATTCTTTTTCCACGGTCGACGGCAGACGAGTAATTTCGTTTCGGCCCAGAAAATGGGAAAATATGACTGTGGCGAGCTTCGAATCCTCTCTTCGAGTGTGCAGGCGACCTTACAGTATTTGGCGAGTGTTGAGATGACTGTACCGACGTTTCCTGCCTGTTACTCGTCTCCCTGAAAATGGAGGCAGTACGTTAACCAAACTACGTAGCGTCATAACCCAGAAAATCGTCGTGCGCATATATGATCAGTTGTTTTTTAGGAGTTCATTATCTGACAACGGTTTGGTTTGTCCGTCGTGTGAGTGGTATTTGAATCTTAGCAGGGGCGTTGAGAATTTTTCTCCAGAACTCGCTTTTGGCAAGGTACGAAGCCTGTTGTTCTGTTTCTTTCGAACTTCCACGAAGTTAGTCGATAAATTTCTCGCTCTTTACGGAACCCCGAATGTTTATTATCGCGTTCACAAGAATCTGCAACTGGTCCATATCCTGTGCCAGATGAATCCAGTCCTAACCTTTGCACGTCTCAGGCGGTTAGACACTGGCTTCTCGTCGGTCGGTTTGTTTTTAAAAGCACGTGATGTTATTCCTGCAACCCGAAATTTTATCTGAAACACCCTGTACACGGAGTAATTAAGATCTGTTCCAATAATTTCGTGTCTCACTTCGAGTAAAAAATGTTACAGGGTATATAACATGAATTTGAGTCCTCTCCTGTTTTAAGTTTAACAATTTGTCCACTTAATGGAATCAAAAACGTTGATTTTAATAACAGAGCAATAAACATAATCTTGGATCACCCTGTATGTATGTTCTCGGTCACACATGCACACGCACTGTCACGCTGTAGAGTCGGCTGATGACGATAGAAAGTTGAATATTATCTCTTGCAGATTTTTTAAATTCCGACAAATAGGCTGTGCTTCGTTACCATGGTAACGAAGGTGCAGGGACAGACTCCATTCAGCAAAAGAAGAACAAGTTATGTCGATTTCTTTTGCGTAATTAGACATCCCTGAAGATGGCAGAATTCGGCTGTCACGTGTAGTATGATGCGATTATTTTATTGAAATAAGTTTTTATCAGATGGTTTTAATTTTGTTTGGCTTACAAGTGTAACCGTTCTGAAGGCGGTAAAGCTGATTCCGCCAACAGAACGTTGGTAACGGTAGAGGCGTGTACAAGTGTTTTGACCTGAAGACGCGGTCCGTTCGATGCTCACCAGCCCGCAGATAATAACACTTAACAGCCAATGTTCTGTGTACGTCGCTTTTTGAAAGTCTTCCCCTATGATCTATGACTTACGAACACCTGAAGCATATATCATATAAATAACATTTAAGAATTCAGTCCGTACCGCGAAGAAAACAACTCTTCACCATTACCTAGATCAGCTGGTTAACGCTGTTTAAGCTCTGATGTTCCTCGAGTCCTGTCAAGTGGTTAAGAATTCAGTCCGTACCGCGAAGAAAACACAACTCTTCACCATTACCTAGATCAGCTGGTTAACGCTGTTTAAGCTCTGATTTTCCTCGAGTCCTGTCCAGTGGTTAAGAATTCAGTCCGTACCGTGAAGAAAACACAACTCTTCACCATTACCTAGATCAGCTGGTTAACGCTGTTTAAGCTCTGATTTTTCTCGAGTCCTGTCAAGTGGTTAAGAATTCAGTCCGTACCGCGAAGAAAACACCACACTTCTCCATTACAAGGATGAACTGGTTAACGCTGTTTAAGGAATTGATCGCTGTTTGCACTGAGAATCATTTCGAAACACGTACTTACATTGTGTTGTTAATGCAGAATTGTGTCTCCGAGTCTGATGGTAACGTTACTTCTGACATACGCGGAACACGCCGTTCCGCTCTGCGCCGTTAACAGCTGTCGCACGAACTCAGCTGAAGATGTCATCGTAACATTGGTTGGTTCCTTGATAATTTACTGTCAAGGGATTTTGGGCCTTACGTGTTTTTATTACTTTAGATTTTTCCATCATTATTGACAGGCAATTTTCTAGTATGAAAATATTACGCTTAAATGTCACAGGTCCACATCATTGTTTGCTAAAAAAATTTGGACCTTTTAAGGTCAAATTTGAACCTTTTTTTTATGAATAATTCAGACGTTTCAGAAGTAACCAGATCAAACATGATCTAAGCTTTTGTTTAGTCTTGATATTTATCTCCTGCGTTTGTCTGCACGGGATGAAAATAATGAAAATTTACGTGTTAAATCTTTTTATGCATTGTTGAATATCGAAGTAAAAAATTGTTTTTGAAACTGACAATGCCTCGACGACACTTACTTGCTTACACGGGCGATTTTGCAGAGTGCCTACCTGTCGGCTGTGGATTCCAGAGTCTTGTACGTGTTGTGATGTCTTGTTCACTTGGATTTAAGTCTCGTTCTGGCGGTGGACTGAGCGTTTCTGGCGGATGGACGGTTCACACTTGCTGAACCAGCAGTCAAACACCGTGGCGCGTAACCTACTTAAACAACAATACCTTAGCAACGAAAGTGGTTCTTTTACACTGTTGCTGTAAAGAAAGCTGGGAAAGCGAAAATCTAATATCTTTCTTTTGAACTGTCACATTTCTATCCCCAAATTGTATTATTGTTCTCCGCTCAGCGGTGGTTGACAGATTGGTGACTGCTTCGCGTTGTTATTTCCTGACAATGAACGATGAGATATTTTGTCCTGGCTTCCTGGAGACAATACCGAATTCCAGTTTAATTGTTGAAGGCAACGTTAAAGCAGCAAGAATCATAACTTTTACTAGTCGCAAATTATATCGACGAGGAATTTTCAGTCGGAAATTAAAGTCTCAAATCTTTAATTTAATATGAATTGGTTCCATAAAACAAGGATTTTTTGGCATTATGAGTAAGTAATTCTAAGATTTTTTATTTTAAAAAAAAATTACTGCACGAAAAAGTTAGTCATTCAGACAAATAATTACTTATTTAACTTCGTATATTCAATGGTAATTATACGTACCAGTTGCGTTAACATTCTGTACCTCTGCATTTTGTCTAGAGAGTATATTTATGGCTTTCGGATCAGAATTAAGAGCGATTATTTGACTTAACGGCGTTAAGAAACTGGTTCTTGTCATAGAGAGTCTGTTCTCTTTGTGACGGGGACTGAATTTTTTTACTAGTATATAAACTTGTGCTGTCTGCGCTTTTGTCACATTGAGCTAAAGGTGTTAAGTTGTTACTTCAGACGCCTTAACACAAGCTCATACAACACAATCTAACGCAGTGGTATTTTGTTCGAGTACCCCCAGATATAATTTCTCTTCAAATTTGTACCCCGAAAGTTGTTGGTGTATAATTCAAGTTTTACATATTATATAATCTACATCTAAAATTAATTAAATAAATTACATTACTGATTATTCAGTGTTTATCATAAAATAATATTTTTTAAATTTCACGTACCCCCGGGGGTGCGCGTACCCCAGGTTGAATACCACTGCTTGTTAAAAAGAAATCTATTGGAGATTTCCACCCGGTAATTTCTCTTAACTTCTACATCACTGAGTTTCTTCACATCAGACCTTTTTAGCTTTACAATTGAGTAAAGTTTGATTAAGACTTTGCTTATTTAACATAAATTAGTTACGCTTAAGATGGGTCTGTGGTAGCTGAATGTAATGTAAGGTAATGTTTTATAGGTAACAACAATGCTGAGTAAACAGATGACGTTTTCTAGGTAACAAAAATGCCGAGTAAATGGATGTTCCTTAGGTAAACATTGTTGTTTATTTGTTGATAAACCATTGTTCCACTTTTTCGTTCCACTTTTTGCCGAATAACACTGACCCTAAAATATAGACGTGTTTACATCAAAAATTAAGAGTCTTGTCATTGTGCCAAATAATTATTTGTACTATATCCATCGTCTAAACATTATAAAATCATGTTTCGGCAGCTGAGTTTTGCTTTCATCATCGGGTAGAAAAAAGAACAGACGAAACGTCTTTGCCCCCTCCAGGCTTTGCTAGTTTTAAGCCTCTACACTAGCGTCATTAAAATGCGATGACAATATAATGTTTTTTGGTAATAGTTATTATACCGCTACGGTGGTCTAGCGGTTAGAACGCTGGCCTTGTAATCCTGGGGTCTCGGGTTCGATTCCCGGCGGTGCCCTAATTTATAACTTGTGTTGGGCAAGGCCGTGGTCTAGGCAACACGGAGTTTTCCTCCGTGGCATCCCAACAATTACTCCATTCACACACAGAAGAAGGCAATGGCAAACCACTTCTGGATCATCTGCCAAGAACGTATATGAACAGGTCCCAGTCCGAGAAAAGGATGGAAGGATCCTGTTCATATGGACCTGTCGTCACACAGAACACTAAATAAAATAATAATAGTTGTTATAGTAGTAGAGTTCCTGATCAGTTATCTATTTGTTGGGATAACTAGAAGGTAAGGTGAGGAATCTAAGTTCCTCACGCAGGAAGCCTGGAGGTGAATCAGCGACGTCAAATATCCAAATCCACGTAGAGTTTATTCAAAGATCAGAATGACTTTACAGCGAGCAGCAGTGACAAAATGTAACCCCTTCAGTTCAGATAGTGGTTTATATTAAGATTCAAATGAATAGTCATATTGTGGTGCTGGAGATGAGGCAACAGCTTCCAGACAGATCATGTGACCATTGGCATTTCCTGGGGTCAAATGCCATCCTTAGGTTAAGAGAGTACGAGACTTGCATCTTACTATAATTTATCTCCACAATCTGGCCTGGTTTATTTAAATGTCTATAATGAAGTGTCAGAAGAATAAACACATGATTATTAATGAGGAAGGTTCAACTTATAGAGTACAGCGCATTTTACAACAACGACAATCGAGAAATTTCTCATTGACCTGAAACCCACCATTGATAAATAAGATCTACTGTTATGACTGAACTTATTATTAATATTGTTAAAGTAATTATAGTAATCAAACATGTAGTATAAAGCACGGGATGACAACATGGATTCTGTTGAAGATGCAGCGTGATGTCACTATTGCATCCACCAGCGTTCAAAGTTCTTAGTTTACGGTTGAATAAAACAAACATGTTTCATGTTTGGATTAAACATGTGGAACAAACAATTTGGACCAATGAGAAGGTCACTAGAATGTTTACAAAAGATGCGAATTTATTTACTTGCTTCTATTATTAGGGCAGGAGTTACAAGTGGAATCTGTGTCTGTCGCGGTTAAGTTCTGACCATTGCTCGTCGGGATATGCAATTGGGGTGAGTGCGAATGCTATTAGGTGACGTGTGAGAAGGACATAGCAAAGTTTATATCTAAATTTGTTTAATTATATTGTAGGTTAGTATTTGGTGTTTTATTTATAACAGTTAAAAAGTTCTGCTCTCCCCACCCAGTGGCATCCGTCCTGTCGAGAGGTTTAACCTGTAGCATAACACCTCTAGATCACGATCTTTCGATTTCTATAAACAAGGAGAGTAAGAAATGAAAGCCAGTTTTATAATTCGGTTTCCATAATAATCAAATTATGCGAAAGACGCCCTTGTGATCACACGAGAGATGGCTCTTCCACGTACCAGAGCCACGTAGCAGTTTCATGTAACGCCGAGTTCAAAGCCATGTCTTCAAAACACGGCTGACAACTGGAGAAAGATAATTTCCCATGGTCATATCGTCGTTTTCGTGATAAAATCTTACACCTGGAGATACGTGGTTTTGACACAGACATCTGATTGTTGCATGACATCTTCACGGCTGATGGGAACATTGGTAAAAACGCTGACTACATGGCACGTGACCAAGGTGTCTGTTCATTGTTGTGCCCTGAATCTGTCCAGTGTCTGTCGTTGTCAACCTATTTGTAGCCAAAACAAAATGACGTCATCAAACAAACATTTGTTTACTCGACATTGTTGTATTCTATTTTTATTGGTTGTTTACTCGCCATTGTTGTGTTTGTATGCCAACGACGAGATAAACTACCAATACAGTCGCATTATCACTGCTCCAGAAGTTGGCGTTGTCAACTACTTGAAGTACCAATACCAACAAAGTAAAGGGGGGTTAGTTTAGTCTCTTACTCAAGATTTTAAAACGCAAGTGTCAAGTTTTTTACCCCCCCCCTTTCATTGTATGCCGAGTAAACAGATGACGTTTCCTAGGTAACCATTGTTGTCGATTTGTTGATATTGATCTTAGACATTTTTGTGACCAGTCTTCGTTACACTTTTTTGCCGAATGACCTTGATAGACGAAAGGAGCGTTTTGCTCTAGTTTTAACAAAATGTTAAGAATTTCAACAATGTGTGACCAGCCAGAGGAATCAAATAAATGCCATTGTTGAATATTTCAGTTAGGAGTTTACAGAATTCGAAATGCACTTTCATGTAAACATTCAATGCACCATAGCATTATAATTGTCAGTCTTACTGTAAAGATAACACAGGGAGTTTGATATGAAAACACAAGTAGAGGTTACAAGGCCTACCAGTCGCAATGAAGGCTGTTTAACAGCACGATAATCGAGTGCTGACTTTTCTTTTATTTTCTCTAATACTAAAATACGTTATTTCCCGTCGGTGTCAAGAAATGACGTCATCAAAACAGCGTTAGCTATAGCCGAGTCACATTTAAACGTTCATTTCTCATGAATGGTGAGAGTGAGGGTAATGTAACCTATATGTAAGATGATCAGTAAATAAAGACCTTTAAGAATCTGTAATGTATTTTGAGGTAATTGTAATTGTTTATGCATTTATTGTAATTTTAATGAACCAATATGTACAATTTTCAATGCATCTGGCGCGTTAGGCGCCCGCCTCTCGAAAACCGTAAGAGATGGATCGGACATATTGCGTACGAAATACGTATTACCTCTTGAGCTTTCCATATCTGTTTTCAGATTTCACATATCACAAATGGTTTTGGTTCTACAAACATTTATTTATACAAACAAAGGCGCAATCCACTCGCTCATTTGTTTACTCGGCAACTTCAGTTCATTTTATTCCCTACAGGAGGCAGAACAGTCACGACTTTAACGCCTCTCTCACTGTAATACCTCTTTTAATACACATCGAATCTTTTAATTAAGTGTAGATTTGTCCCGACGTTCATCACAACTTTTTTATAATCAACAGTGATTTGTTTTAATGTTACGTTATTGGAGGATAAGCTACTGTCAATTAAAACGTATCCTAGAACGAGATTTGAACTAAATCAGTCAACAAACACAACAGAGTTCCACGCGGATTTATGTTTAGAGGTTATCAACTATTTGAAGTACAAGAAGGTAAACTCATAGTACTAATACTCATTCCATATATTACGATTACGAAAACTGACTTTATGATCGATTTTAAGACGAAGATTTGCAAGGGTGGGGCTGGACGTAAAACGTTGACTGACCAAGAAGAGTTGGCCTCTGAACAGCGACGTAAAGAACTAAAACATCAGAACTATTTAACAAATAAAGAAAAGGGAAAGAAGACTTACATTGATAAACGAGACCATATTAAGAACACACGTAAAAAAACTGGATCTGTTACCATCTGTTAAAGCTTCTAAGTGGAACCACGGCTCCGGAGAATTTGACGTAAATACGTCTTTACGGAAAAGAAGTTTATATATTGGCTTTATTCTAAATATTTCCTTTATACATGCTTTACAATCGATTAAAGTTTGAGTAAGACATTGCTTATTTAACTTGAATTAGTTAGGCTTAAGAGAGGTCTGTGGTAGCTGAATGTAATGTATTGTAAGGTAAGGTAATGTAATGAAATGTTTTATAGGTAACAACAATGCCGAGTAAACACGACGTTTCCTAGGTAACCAGGTTACACTTTTTCGTTCCACTTTTTTGCCGAATGACCCTTCCTTATAGACGTATTTACGTCAAAAAACACGCTGAAAAACGAAGTATTAAATATCGACAGAAACCGATAGGCGAAAAACGCGAAATTATCGAGAAAGAACGAAAAGGACTCTAGAGCAACCCTTTAACTGTAGAAGTATATTTTTACTGAAATAAAATTTTATTTATACATTAATGTATACATTTACATTATTTATTTACCCAAAGAATACATTATTTATTCACACAACAAAATACATTATTGACGTAAATACGTCTATATGGAAGGGTCAGTGTCATTCCGGAAAAAATGTATAATGAAAAATGTGTAAGATGGTTACCTAGGAAATATCAACAATTTGTAAATATGGACTGACTACAATAGTCAGCTTGTATGCATTGTTATGTTACCTAGGAAACGTCATCTGTTTACTCTGCAATGTTGTGTTATCCGCTTTCGTTATTGCGGAAAGAGCTCAGCTGTGAATCGATTGTAGAAAAATTGCGAAGTGGAGTAGATAATTTTGTGCTGGTAAAAACTTATCTTATACAAGAATTATTAAATAATTTGTTTTTGAGTTAGTTTGTTGCGTCATACTATGCAGAGATAACAAGACGGAAGACATTGAAACTAAAAGAGTCCGTAATGCAGAATATCTAAGACAGTACAGAAAACGTTAGAAATAGAAGTATTAGATAATGAACCTGAAGGTCCCACAAAAATACCAAAAAATAATGCTGAATGTATGACGGAATACAGAAATCGTAAGAAGCAATTACTTCAAGTTAATGATTCCACATCATTAGCAACTACAAGCGTCCCTACAAGAATCGCGCAACCAAGGTATGACAATGCAACAGAATATTTTCATAAGCATTTTAATGAAAATAGATTTGGATACGCCTGCAATGTATGTGATCTTGTATAGATATGGTGTTTGCACGATATGTTGATACTCTAAAATGTACAAATTTTATAACATATTTCAGCTAAAATAATTATTATATTTGTTTACCGTCAAATCACAATAAAATAGTAAGATAAGATAATTAAAATGATTAAAATATCATCCTATGTTCCATATCGAGCATTCGATGTACATCGGAACATTCACAACATGTTTCGGTTTATCAAACCGTCATCAGGTCTAAATTATAAACTTTTAAACTCAAATTACAATTAATTATAGTTTTTACAATTTTATACTTTTATCATCTTTCTCAGTATATTTTTTGGAAGTTGTGTCTAGATATTATTAATATAACATTATTGTTGACGTGGTGTTTTGATGTTTTACCAGTCATATATGAAATAGCAATCGGTTCAGATGTGTTGTGAATGTTCCGATGTAAATCGAATGCTCGATATGGAACATAAGATGATATTTTAATAATTTTAATTATCTTATCTTACTATTTTATTGTGATTTGACG
>NW_019059645.1:1920779-1950549 GCF_000696155.1 Zootermopsis nevadensis | reverse complement strand
TAATTCAAGTTAAATAAGCAAAGTCTTAATCAAACTTTACTCAATTGTAAAGGATGTATAAAGGAAATATTTAGAATAAAGCCAATATATAAACTTCCTTTCCGTATAGACGTATTTACGTCAAATTCTCCCGGAACCGTGTTTCCACTATCACTTTTTATTTACCTAAAGATTACACGTCATTTAACTCACTAACTTGAGTACCTTGGGTTGTGACGCTTAATACACGCCTGCTGTAAGTAAAAAATGATACATACTTCATACAAGTGAAACGATAAACATTTCGCTCAAACACCATGTCAGTTCATGATAGGGTTTGTCGGTTTTTAAAAACCGGGTTTAGAAACCGTCTTTTTTGTATAAATTTGTAAAATTCGAAAACCGGTTTTTAAAATTTAAAAAACCGGATTTAGATACTAGAATTAATATTGAAAAATTAGTTAATTAATTAATTAATTAAAAACGTTAATATTTTGACTTGAAATCGCCTCGGGCACAAGAATATTGCAGTAAAACTAATCTTCATGAGTCAGGCGAATGTTTGACATGCAAATCCACAAACGCATTCTATTTTTAATTTCGTGAAAAAGAGCAGTTTGGAAGAAATTATAGAAAGATTTGCTGCAATGGATGGATTGTAAATTAATAGCATTACAACGAGCTCGTTCATACGAGAGTCTTTGCAACAACGGGGATATTCATTACCAAGAAAAAACTCTCGAGTAATGGATCTCATTCATGCGTCTTATGACAATGACGAACGTGAAATTATAAATGAATTGGATTGTATTTAGAAGATTGGGAAAAAATTTTCTATAACTTTAGATGAGTGGACTATCAAAAGATATCGCAGATATTTGAATATCAACGTACACCATTTTGCGGAAGATTTTAATTTGGGCTTAGTTCCTTTAGCTAGTTCCTGCGATGCTAAGAAAACATTAGAATTAGTTTCTGAGAGGCTACAAATTTTTAACTTGGATCTAGCAATTGACATAGTTTATAATTCATATTTTGTACGGATTTTAGTTATTTTAGTTTTTTTATTTGATTTTGTATAGAGTATATTTTATTTTGTTATATTTTTGTAGTTCCATAAATATTAAATAAACTGAATTTTTTTTAAAATAATTACATATATTTTTTTAACGTTTTAACTATATTTTGTTTTTGTTTTTGTTTTTTTTAAAAATTCTAAAACCGGTTTAACCGTTTTTTTTTTGGAAATACTGGAATTCGAATCCGTTTTTTTTTCAAAAGTCGGTTTTTGTATAAACCCTAGTGGATGAATTAGACCTAATAGTACCTTCTTTTAGGTTGGAAAGCAAATTTAAACCAAAAGTATCTTGCATAAAGTTAACAAGTTCAGAATTGTAATCATCCTTGACGTTCATGTTAAATTACATGTGGCAAACAGTAGGCAAGTTTTCATGAAGATTTGGGGTTTTTGTACATTTTATTAGATCATCAGGAACTTGCGATATCTACTATAAAAATATCAAGGAGTTAAGTTTGAAGCCACATACTCCAAGTTGTTATTATTGAAAGAATTTGATCTGGGTTGTCACGTGGAATGGTGGGGCCACCGGCCGAAGGCCATCAACTATTATGGGCCTCCTCTGTTGGATACAGTCGATATCAAGCGCTCCCGCTGAAGGTATTCCGCGTAGCTGACCTCATAAGGCAGGTAACACTAATTCTTGGCTTATACGCGTTACAGATTTTCAAAATTTATTTAATTATCCCCTTTTACGTTTCGCACGCTGTGTCTCACTTGAAAACACTGGGCTGGATTTGTTTTATTTGGCGATTTGTGAAAGAAAAGTTTCTCGCCATCTGTCAGCTGTTAAAAGTAATTTTTTTCAACAATACAGATTACAGGATTCCATAGAAATTTTCGAATAAACGAAGTCTGTTTTTGAGTGTAATTAATCATGCAAGGGGCTAACAAAAGAGACTGATATTTGCATCTGTTGACATTTTTGCTGTTCTGTAGAATTCCTTTCAACAGATGGCAGAACTAACGCGATGTTAGATATTTGAAACAGTTCTCGTGGTGTTTATTGCAGGGAATTTTATTACTGAAATAAATAATTCCCGATAATAGAGCAATATATTTACGTTTTGTTAACAGTTTGCAAAATATAACTTTTTTCTGACATTTCAAAATTCCGAAATGAAACGTCAGAAATCTCTCTTATTACCACGATTCAGTCTGGAAGGTAAAATATTATTAAATCTTCCATTCCTTGAATTGAACGTAACACGAAAAATTCACACGACGCCAAAATGTCTCAACAGTAGGCTAAAATTAAGTTCATAAAGGTCTCAATTAGAATCCCCACTTGTCTCTTAAAGTCACAGGGTGGCCTGTATAATATTAACCATTTTTATCATGGAGACGTGTTGTGTTTTATTTGAGGTAGGGACTGAATTTTTTAATATTATCCTCCATGTAATGTGATATTGTTGTTTTGGCAGGATGTTTCGTCGACAGTTGGTTGCCTTGTCTCGACTGTACAGTCAGTACTTAGGCAATGGTTACCCTGACCGGAATTCAAACCCACACGATCCGCCAAGAATTCTTATAACAGGTCTGTATTTCATGGCAGCCACAATACGTAAATATCAATAATTGAAGGCCGCATTTCAGGGAGGACGTCGATGCCTTTTTCGTGTTTATTTTAGAGCTTCGAGAACTTTTTACGTTCTCCGAAGCTTTCATCTCTGACACGGATATCGGAAGTCATCGGACTGAAGTTATTTTGCATGTTTTCAGGAAGCCTGGGGCAGCTGGGAGTCGAAGTAGCGAGGTTTCTGAGAGGAGTATATGGCCAGGAAAACGTTATAATGTCCGATATAATCAAGCCCAGTAATGAAGTGTTTAATGAAGGTTAGTATCTGCTTTTTCAGCTGACAAGGTTATATTAACTATTATTCGTGAATGGTGAATAGGAAATAATAAGGTAATAAAACGGTCGTGGCTTATTTTAAAGTGCATCGTATTTCTGCGGTGATCAGGAGAATTATCAAAATATGTGGCAGTAAGTTCTGAAAGCCTCGGCGTAAGAAATGACCTGATACTCGGTTGCCTGATTGTGATGACGGAAGTTCTAACCTAACCTAACTAATCTAACCCAATCTAACCTAACAAAACCTAACCTACCCCAACCTAACCTAACCTAGCCTAACCTAACCCAACCTAACCTAGCCTAACCCAACCTAACCCAACCCAACCCAACCCTACCCTAGCCTAACCTAACCCAACCTAACCTAGCCTAACCCAACCTAACCCAACCCAACCCAACCCTACCCTAGCCTAACCTAACCCAACCTAACCTAGCCTAACCCAACCTAACCCAACCCAACCCAACCCTACCCTAGCCTAACCTAACCCAACCTAACCTAGCCTAACCCAACCTAACCCAACCCAACCCAACCCTACCCTAGCCTAACCTAACCCAACCTAACCTAACCCACCCTAACCTAACCTAACTAATCTAACCCAATCTAACCTAACCTAATCTAACCTAATGTAACCTAACCTAACCCAACCTAACCCAACCCAACCTAACCTAACCTAACCTAACCCAACCCAATCTAACCTAACCTAACCTAACTAATCTAACCCAATCTAACCTAACCTAATCTAACCTAATCTAACCTAACCTAAACTAAACTAACCTAACCTAACCTAACAGCACCGAGCTTGGTGACTGGGAGGCTGATGGTCGCCGAGTCGGTCGATAAATGTGGAGCTACATCGTTATGTTTTAAGTGCAACGGTTACTTAATATCTTGCAGGTCCTTTCATATTCGCTGACATACTGGATTTTAAGGGACTGCAGGAAATTGTGGTGATGCATCGTATTGATTGGCTGATACACTTCAGCGCATTGCTTAGTGCCATAGGCGAGCAGAACGTTCCATTGGCCATCAGAGTCAACATTGAAGGTGACGAGGCATCTAACCTAACCAACTAACTAACTAACCAGCCAGCCAAGAATGCGACTAATTCAGAAACCTTTTTGAGAAGCTGTTTGTCAACTGTAATGATTCCTTCTCTGGCTACCAGCCTTGTCAGGTGATCCACGGAGAAAACACCGACGTTTCGAGAACCATCTTTGTCATCAGTGGACTGAAGTCAGCACCTGACACGGCTGGTAGCCCGAGAAGAATTCGCCGTCAAAGCCTCAGACCTTTTCGTGTAAGTCAACCAGCTGATAAAGATACCTCTGAAATGTTAGGGGCAGCTGAGGCTCACTGAAACAGGGAATGGCTTAAAAAATTTGTGGTAACTTTTACGTGACTTGAAGAATTGGTGTTTTTGCAGGCGTACACAACGCGATCGAACTGGCGAAACAGTACAAATTGAAGATATTTGTACCAAGTACGATAGGGGCATTCGGACCGGAATCTCCCAGAAACCCAACGCCGAATGTGGCAGTCCAACGCCCGAAGACGATATACGGTGTTTCTAAGGTCCACGCGGAGCTTCTGGGGGAATATTATTTCCACCGGTACGGCCTCGATTTCCGTTGCCTCCGCTTTCCTGGTGTTATTTCCAGCGACCCTCCGGGTGGAGGGACCACTGGTGAGTAAAAACTTGAAATTTCAAAATGGCAGTGCCTACCGTATCACGGACGATGGATGTGGATACCAACGTTTCGGAAGAACATATTACTTCCATCTTCAGGGTTGAAGATAGAGAACTAAAATATCACTTGTATGTAATATATTTTTTGTGTCCTATTACCATCGAGGGTTACTAATACTGAAATATTTTGTAATTAACGGCTGCTCGCGTGGTTGAGAATGAATAGGCGCTAACCCTTCCCCTGAGCGCCTACTTGGCGCATAGCGGCATACCTTTCCTTTTTTGACGTAAATACGTCTATATTTTAGGGTCAGTGTCATTCGGCAAAAAGTGTTACGAAATAGTGTAACTGCATTGTTATTTTACCTAGGAAACGTCATCTGTTTACTCGGAATTGTTGTTACCTAAGAAACGTCATCTGTTTACTCGGAATTGTTGTTACCTAGGAAACGTCATCTGTTTACTCGGAATTGTTGTTACCTAGGAAACGTCATCTGTTTACTCGGAATTGTTGTTACCTAGGAAACGTCATCTGTTTACTCGGAATTGTTGTTACCTAGGAAACGTCATCTGTTTACTCGGAATTGTTGTTACCTAGGAAACGTCATCTGTTTACTCGGAATTGTTGTTACCTAGGAAACGTCATCTGTTTACTCGGAATTGTTGTTACCTAGGAAACGTCATCTGTTTACTCGGAATTGTTGTTACCTAGGAAACGTCATCTGTTTACTCGGAATTGTTGTTACCTAGGAAACGTCATCTGTTTACTCGGAATTGTTGTTACCTAGGAAACGTCATCTGTTTACTCGGAATTGTTGTTACCTAGGAAACGTCATCTGTTTACTCGGAATTGTTGTTACCTAGGAAACGTCATCTGTTTACTCGGAATTGTTGTTACCTAGGAAACGTCATCTGTTTACTCGGAATTGTTGTTACCTAGGAAACGTCATCTGTTTACTCGGAATTGTTGTTACCTAGGAAACGTCATCTGTTTACTCGGAATTGTTGTTACCTAAGAAACGTCATCTGTTTACTCGGAATTGTTGTTACCTATAAAACATTACCTTACATTTCATTACATTACATTCAACTACCACAGACCCATCTTAAGCGTAACTAATTCAAGTTAAATAAGCAATGTCTTAATCAAACTTTACTCAATTATAAAGCATGTATAAAGGAAATATTTAGAATAAAGCCAATATATAAACTTCCTTTCCGTATAGACGTATTTACGTCAGATTCTCCGGAACCGTGGTTCTACTTAGAAGCTTTTTTAACTGTACGCATGTACGTCATGGAGTCGTGGGACAAAACAGTTGAGCCTGTATATTATCAAATTAATACTTTCGTATCAGATGTTCAAGTTTGTTTCTTTGTTAGTTTTCTGTTTGTGGTATTGGTTTCAGATTAATGCTTTTCGATACGTTGAGTATGTGTTCAGAAAAAAAAGTTGATTCCCGGGGCATTTTATTAACCGCATTCCACAAAGCAGAAACTACCTGAGTCACACACAACTTGGTATCACATGAATGAAATACAGTGCATCGAAACAAAAGACGGTTCGCTCTTTCATGACCTGTTCGTCAAACTGGCGGCCCGCGGGCCATATCCGGCCTGAGACCACGTGTAATCAGGTTTCGCGAATGGATTGGTTAATTTGTAGGTAGTTATTGCAAGATATTTTGTTTTATTTTTTCGGAAGGATTAAAAAACCCTGTGATTCTTATCGTCTGTGTTGCATAATACTCGTAAATATCGATTATTTCCCTAAACGGCATTAACAAATCGATCTTTGTCGTGGAGACGCGTTGTGTTTTCTTTGAGGTAAGGAATGGATTTTAAAAAAAAAATATTTAGACGTCCTTTGGCTTAAAATGGTTAGTATAGTGAACTTCAGAGTAGATGTCGTATGAGAAATCGAAAGTAACGCATTTGCAAAGTATGTGTGAATTTGAGGTTTTCACGGCGGAGTCCGATGAGGCTGCCTTCTGGGTTCTAGCGCCGTGTAGTCGCCCTGATGATGGAGGCAGCAAGGACCTCCGAAACGTTGGTAACGGCGCTAGGACCCACAAGGCATCCACAACTAAGCACGCGTTCTGATTGTCGTGTTCAGATTACGCAGTGGCAATCTTTCACGACGTACTTCAGACTGGGAGGTTCGAATGCTACCTCAGCCCGGACACACGCTTGCCCATGATGTACATCAAGGATTGCCTCAGAGCCCTCTGGGAGTTCATGGTGACTCCATCAGCGAAGCTGAAGAGACGAGTCTACAACGTCACAGCTATGAGCTTCACTCCGGAAGAACTAGCCGCCGAGATAGCCAAGCAGGTTCCTGAAATCAAGGTCACTTACCGCCCCGACAGTCGACAGCTGATCGGTCAGTATGAAGTGTACAGTTTAAAGCGAAGGTACCTTGTTCTAAATAATTTTCCCAGGATACCTTGCGGCTAAGTGTCACTTCCACCTCAGAATTTCGCACTCATGTTGATTTTTTTGAAATTTAGAAAATACAAATGTGAGGCGATGTCTTGTGGCTTGATTGGTTCTTGCGAAGGGGTGGCCATCTGGAGGCTTTAAGGGGACCTTTGTCCATCCCCCATTTGATACACGCGTGAATATGTAAGCAGTGGTGGAATGTCACTTGACAGTAAAATCGAAGAACTTCGTCCATCACAAATCTCACGTGATCTGACACTGGCAAGAAGTCGGCCCTTCGCGGTGAGAAGCCGACGGCTAACCGCCTGAGCTATGGCACTGATCTTTTTGCATAATAAACCAAGTTTGATGAAATTCTATAAAATTTCTCAGAATTTATTATTGGGAACATACATTCTGACACAAAATCATAAACCATCAAACCCGAGTGGTAATTATATGAACCGCCTGCTTTAATAATCAGTAACTATTCATTTTGTATCATGTGTTTTGTGTGATTCCCGGTGTAAACAGCGATTATTTCCTTAAACAGCGTTAACCAGTTGATGTTTCGTAATGGTGAAGTGTCGTGTTTTCTTCGCGGTACGGGCTGGATTCTTAAATATAAGGAAGACGAACTTTGGCTTCAAAGGGGCAGGAGAATAAGAAATGTGGGTAGGAAGTTTAGAAGGTTGTGTTTACTGTAACCTGGGTCTGATGGCTGTGGTTCGTTCTGTGTGTCTGCAGCCGACTCTTGGCCGCAGGTGTTCGACGACAGCGCGGCGCGAGAGGACTGGGGCTGGCGGCATGAATACGACATTACGAAATTAGTGACGGCCATGGTCGACGATGTAAGTCGACAGAAGCGATTACGCCACTCAGTGAACGAATTATGAAACTCGAGTGAATAAATTACTAATAAATGTGTGCTTGTGAGTGTTTCAAGGTCACGGCGAAGTTGGACGAGAACCAAATTCAGCTGAAGTGACATTTCGTTTACGTGGACCTCAGACTGGGTGTAAATGCTTTTGGGCAGCACTGTGCTTTAATCATCACTGATTTCATGTTTGATGGGTTCTTTTTTGGTCTGGTATAACTGGTCGGTTCTCCAGGTAAGAAATAGGCCTGAGCCTACGGAACTCCCACGAAGGGTCTTTTCCCCTTAATACTGCATATGGGATTGTTGAATACTATGAAGTGATTTTGAATAAATGTTATTTTGAAATATGAAAATTAGTAAGGTTTTGAGTTTTTGACGGCGGTGAGTCAGAAGAAGGCTGTCTTCTGGGTTGTAGTGCTGTGAGGTCTGGTAGACTTTTATTGACCGACGATTCTGAGGTTCTTGCTGCCTCCATCATCGGGGCAGCCTGAAGATTGAGGCAGCAAGGACTGCCGCAGAATATAGACGCGTTTGAAGCACAGCTGACGATGTAGTTCTGGGTCAGAACCCAGAAGTACATCATTATCTTCACTGCAGTGAGAATATCTGTGTCATGCAATTGCTTAATTACGTCTGCGTGCCGGGCTGTGTCGATTGTACGCTGGATATATCGATACTGCGCAGTGAGTGAACTGGTTCGTCGCTGGTTGATCTGTCGCGTGCGGAGCTTTGAATACTCGTGTTTCGATGGGAGATATGATTTATTCAAGGCTATAAAAATGCAGACTCGTTTGTGTTCCGGGTTGTGACGCCGAATAGAATTGTAAGTAATTGCTGTAGTTTCGGAGGAACGTGTCGCCTTCATCTTCGTGTAATACTATCAATTCCTTCTGATCGTTACGGCAGGAATTTCTTATTTTATACTGATTACTAACTTCTGTTAGCTGATCGTGTTTCGTAACAGCAAGGATTAAGATGAAGTGATTGTCGCAAATACGCTTGTATGTATAAATATTTTAAAAGAAGATTTTACGAAATTTGCAAGACCTACTAGTAAACGCATATATTTGGTGCTGGGTAAGACGGGAAGGTCAAACATTACATCCGGTGTGGAGGAAATGCCGACACACAAATCTTGTGACCGACTGATTCTGTGTTTTAATTGATTTCGTAACCAAAATGTTCCCCGCTCCCGAAATCTGAAATTCTGTTTCACATTAGACTTGCTACCAACAGCTCATAAATGTGTCCGTATTTATCAGGTTGATATTTTTATCACGCTAGAGTTGACAACCGACGTTTCGAAAGAACACAGGTAAGTGTTTACCTGCGTTTCGACAAGAAAAGGATTCAGCTCAAGTTTCAGTGTTCGCCTTTGATTATGATTATCGCTCTACCACGCGACTGGTCAGACGGCGTAGCTCAAACACTTGCAGGTCGTCTTCCTCCCGCCTTTGGTTTTGACAGCGGATGTCCTGAGCAGAAGCAAGAGACTCTCAGTGTGACTTATGCCCAACTTCGTGGACTGTAGCAGAGTCCTTCTTCAGAAGCTAATAAATATCACGCTCAACACCCAGGATGTCCTTGCTCTTATGGCCGAAACGTCGTTGCTATGTTCACAATTTCGTGCCGTCGGTTCTTAACCTTGAGTCATGGCAGCACGGTCTACACCTCTAGATTAATTTATCTAAGATTTATTTTAATATTATCCTCCTAATTACTACGAGATATTCCGAGTTGTCGCTTCCTTTAGTCTTAAAGGCCAGACTCTTGTCCGTATTTCTCATCGCTCTGTTCGTGTCTCGTCATCCTTGATTTGAGCACCGTAATATGCAGGGAGGAATAAGAATTACGAATAGCTTCACTACGCATTTTTATCCAGCCTACTCTCATTTCATCTCTCTCAGACTCGGATATTCTTCTCATCAGCCTGTCCTTAGACACTCTTAATGTACAGTTCTGTATATCTTAATCTCTTCCCCCTTTAGACAGCAGACAGGAATGAAAAAGTTTATAAACTGAATTGTAGTAAGGGTTCCCTGCTTTTAATCTGTATTTAATCTCCTAGTGAATGCAATTTTGATTTATCTACATTGTTCCAAAATTATTTGACCTCTGACACATTTTCAAAGCATTTGTAGCTTCGTCTTGGAGTCTGGTGACGATACTCGAACGTGCTTTGTTTTTCTCTGCGTTAACTTCTGTTTCGTATTCCTCGCCTCACTTGTTATTTTTGACGTAAATACGTCTATATTTTAGGGTCAGTGTCATTCGGCAAAAATGTAACGAAAAAGTGTTACGAAAAAGGGAAACGAAAAAGTGTAACTTCATTGTTATGTTACCTAGGAAACGTCATCTGTTTATCAACAAATAAACAACAAAGGTTACCTATATAATTACCTTACCTTACCTTACCTTACATTACATTACATTTCATTACATTACATTACATTTCATTACATTACATTACATTCAGCTACCACAGACCCATCTTAAGCTTAACTAATTCAAGTTGAATAAGCAATGTCTTAATCAAACTTTACTCAATTGTAAAGCATGTATAAAGGAAATATTTAGAATAAAGCCAATATATAAACTTCCTTTCCGTATAGACGTATTTACGTCAAATTCTCCGGAACCGTGGTTCCACTGACAACTTTTTATTTGTAGTTCATCTGAACGCTGCCAGTTGTTTCACACCGTAAAATATCAAATGATTAATTGGAAAGGAATCGAAGAGAAGTAGTGACACGATTTTAATTACTATCACGGCATTTGCCTGGAAGGACCGGGGAAAATCACGCAGAATCTCTGTCAGGACAAGGCATCAGCTTTCAAATTCGTTGGTTTCTTCCGCGTGTTCTGTTTGCACGTGTGAATGTGCGTGTCTTCAGTACCGTTGCCATGGCAATGCCGTTAAGGGGTTTTGGGCCTCGTGGAATGAAATTTACGACCGTGGGCTTAAGTACTTTAGGACTTCCGTTTCAATCTTGTCGCCAAGTTTATTAGTTAATTTAATGATTACTTGTATATTCAGCTGAAGCACTCAGCGTTTGTCGTGCGCGAGATTGTAACGAGATACGGCCGATTGAAATGACACCCCGAAGTGTTACAGGTGTACTTCCCCGCAGTGACAAATCTGGGTCAGTCATAATACCAAGCGCAGTTTAGTTCTAAGCTTGTGCATCAACTTATAACGTCCATTTTCGGGTCAGGTATGTGAAATTGTTGGAATCGCATCCACAAAACACTTTGTTTTTCGTTACTGGCGTATGTTTGTTGATTTTTTTATTAATACAAGGTGCCATTACTGGATGGAGTCTACCGTTGCGAACATTTTCGTTTCAGTGGCCCAGGTTCGTTCAATCTGGTTTTCCTTTGACTAAAATGTCCGTCACTTCTCGACGCCGTTGCGTGAAAGTCTAAGCAGAACCAGAGAAACGTTTGTGTGTTTATGTCTGGTGAGTAAGAGGTCCGGAAGGAAGGGTGGTACTCTTCAGTTAACAAAGGACAATCGGTAAAAGTTTGGACACGGCCTTGAACGACGCGCACATAACACATTTTCAGTTTCAGAGGACTCAAGGTCACGCGTTTCATTACAACCAGAACTACTTCAGTGGTGCAAAATGTGCGTTGTCTATCTATAGACGTCACAAATAGACAACAATATTGCAGTGTTGTAAAACTGATCACCCGGAGTAGGAAATTATTTAATATATTTTAATAAAATCAAAATACGACCGCCACGGTGGTCTAGCGGTCAGAACGCTATCCTTGTTATCCTGGGGTCTCGGGTTCGATTCCCGGCGGTGCCCGAATTTATACCTTGTGTTGGCCAAGGCCGTGGTCTCGGCAACACGGAGTTTTCCTCCGTGGCATCCCAACAATTCCTCCATTCACACACAGAAGAAGGCAATGGCAACCCACTTCTGGATCATCTGCCAAGAACGTATATGAACAGGTCCCAGTCCGAGAAAAGGATGGAAGGATCCTGTTCATATGGACCTGTCGTCAGACAGAACACTGAATAATAAATACAAGGTGTAAGAGAGGTTGGATCGGAAACCAATGGTTTTTAAGCGTCACTTACTGTTAGTAAGGCTTGTTATCTGGTTTTGAAGGAATTACGTTTTTCAGGTTTTCAAAATGTTTATTTAATCTGTTTGTTTCTCCCTAAAATGAAACGTTTTTTTAAATGAAGCTGTTCTTCATTTAGGTAGTAAAGTGACGTAACTTCCTATAGCTCCAGTACAAGGTGCTTTGTCCCACAGCTGTAGGGTCAGGTCTCTCGTCCTTCAGTCAGAGCACCAGGTGCTTTGTTACGCAGCCTACGGCATAATGCCCCAGTTGACCTGTTCGGCCATGGGTCCCCTCACTCTGCTGGCCACATACATCATCCTGACGCTGAGTGTGGCCAGATGCCAGCAGTGGAACAAGACAGCAACACCACTTGTCATATTCCACGTCGGAGCTCACGTCAGATCCACATGCGTGTTCTTGTATTATAATCAGGAAAGCCTGATGCTAGGTAAGAATGGTTCCGTGCCATTTTATTTCCAACAAGATCTAAGATAAGTTGTTCTGTGTTCTGTAACAAGTGATACTTTCTTTCAGACAAAATTCGACTGCTTGTTCAGGTTCAGAAGGCGCTAACACTGAGACAAATGGCGTCTGCTGTTATTTCAATCGATCAGCTGATCGCACACCACCATCTCGGTTGCCGTAGCAACCGCCCTCTGTACGTCCTGTTCTCCAGTGCCACCCTGCTCCAGGTATAAAAATCATACAAATCCGCTTCTCCTGGCTTCATCTGTTTCGGGTTCCAATGTTAGGGCTGTCTTCAGAGCTGTTTCTGCACACCCTCTGACTTGTCCCCCCTCAGGCTAACGGATCAGGTTCCTCGCTCACAGAGCTGCCTTCTAAATTTGCTTTTTCAAAGCACGAAAGCATCTGTTGCTTACGAGAAGGAAATGGGATAATTTATTTACTGTTTTTATTCAGGTTTCATCAAAAGTTCGCCTTTCAGACGCGGTCTGGATTCTGTTCAGCAACTTTCAAGAAAAAGACGTAGAATCACTGCAAGAATTCTTTCACAACGTGTACATTCCTCTGGACTGCCATTTTCTCGTGGCGCACTCCCAGGGGCCCGACAACATCATCATCATCAGCGAAGTGTACCACGTGACTCGAGATCTTCCACTCGCCAAAAACTACTTTGGAATTTTGAGTCATGGGGCCTGGGTAACCTTGGCCACCATCAGCTTCTTCGAACGGAGGAATGACTTACAGGGCATGACCATGAAAGTTGCCACTATGACGGTAAGTAACGTGAGCACCGCGTGTTTCGACGTGGAGGATAGGCTCCACGCTTTCCTCGACCGCGGGTTTATATGGGGGGCGCGGGTGATCAGGTTGATGCTTCGGTATAATTCTGATTTTGGGTCGGCTCGTCACTGCCTGTAGGGTCAGGTCTCTCGTCCTTCAGTCAGAGCACCAGGTGCTTTGTTACGCAGCCTACGGCATAATGCCCCAGTTGACCTGTTCGGCCATGGGTCCCCTCACTCTGCTGGCCACATACATCATCCTGACGCTGAGTGTGGCCAGATGCCAGCAGTGGAACAAGACAGCAACACCACTTGTCATATTCCACGTCGGAGCTCACGTCAGATCCACATGCGTGTTCTTGTATTATAATCAGGAAAGCCTGATGCTAGGTAAGAATGGTTCCGTGCCATTTTATTTCCAACAAGATCTAAGATAAGTTGTTCTGTGTTCTGTAACAAGTGATACTTTCTTTCAGACAAAATTCGACTGCTTGTTCAGGTTCAGAAGGCGCTAACACTGAGACAAATGGCGTCTGCTGTTATTTCAATCGATCAGCTGATCGCACACCACCATCTCGGTTGCCGTAGCAACCGCCCTCTGTACGTCCTGTTCTCCAGTGCCACCCTGCTCCAGGTATAAAAATCATACAAATCCGCTTCTCCTGGCTTCATCTGTTTCGGGTTCCAATGTTAGGGCTGTCTTCAGAGCTGTTTCTGCACACCCTCTGACTTGTCCCCCCTCAGGCTAACGGATCAGGTTCCTCGCTCACAGAGCTGCCTTCTAAATTTGCTTTTTCAAAGCACGAAAGCATCTGTTGCTTACGAGAAGGAAATGGGATAATTTATTTACTGTTTTTATTCAGGTTTCATCAAAAGTTCGCCTTTCAGACGCGGTCTGGATTCTGTTCAGCAACTTTCAAGAAAAAGACGTAGAATCACTGCAAGAATTCTTTCACAACGTGTACATTCCTCTGGACTGCCATTTTCTCGTGGCGCACTCCCAGGGGCCCGACAACATCATCATCATCAGCGAAGTGTACCACGTGACTCGAGATCTTCCACTCGCCAAAAACTACTTTGGAATTTTGAGTCATGGGGCCTGGGTAACCTTGGCCACCATCAGCTTCTTCGAACGGAGGAATGACTTACAGGGCATGACCATGAAAGTTGCCACTATGACGGTAAGTAACGTGAGCACCGCGTGTTTCGACGTGGAGGATAGGCTCCACGCTTTCCTCGACCGCGGGTTTATATGGGGGGCGCGGGTGATCAGGTTGATGCTTCGGTATAATTCTGATTTTGGGTCGGCTCGTCACTGCCTGGTTTATGCAACGGGACGGCAAGGCAGTTGAATTACGCAACACGCAGCCTTTGTGTCTCGCACTTTGCATCGGGCAATTTGTTATGAATCATAATTTTGTTTTCCTACTCAAAACCGAAGTTGGTCCGCACTTTTCTGCGCAGCGAGAACATGTGACTAGTTCATCGTCAAATGTTTAATCAATATTCCATTTTTAACCTCTGACACGTGAAGGTTACAAAAAAATACACCCATTAGCTTCACCATAACTGTCTTTATTTCTGTCGAAAGCTTCGAAATTTGGTCAAAGCAGTCAACAATAACAGACGCTTTATTGAGGATCTACATGCGGTTCTGTTCGCGGCTGTAGGGGGATCCCCACCCAGTCTTTTAGCTAACGTGGGGAATCCTCCGCAATGACATTAGCCAGTGAGACAGGCGTCAGACGTCAAACCTACGTAAATATAATTGGGCCCACATTTCCTGACTTGATAGACGTAAGACATCTGTGGCTGTTAGCTGACCAGAATCCCAGAAAATCTTTAAAAAATGGTTACACAGATGTTGCCATTGTGTGTTGCCTCATTACGAAGAATTATTTTCTCGTAAGTGACACTGATAAGCGGAGTGTTTCGATTTATTGATACCGACTTCCATCCCTAGTTCCAGTTTAGCCTATTTAAGGCAATCCTGACGAAATAAATTTAGAGAGCGAGCATAAATTAAGTCCCGATTTAAAGAAATACTCAAGCACCTGTAAGAATTTACATTTTGAAAATAAACTTGAATTTCGCAGCAATATGATGTGCTTCTTATCATGTCTGCTGCTTTATTTATTATATAGTTATAATTTCTTTAAATAAGAACGTAATTGTGACTCACCCTGTATATATTTCTTTCAATTTGCTGCGACTAGATTAAAATGAAGGATTATCGAGTAATGCAATGTAAGAAAAGAGAATGAATCTGTGAACTGTGATTGCAGTGGATATTTTAATCTCTGGCCCAGAAGTGAGCATCGTATTCGCTGCTTTTACTGACAACCTTTGGGTCTGTGTTAACAGGAACCACCAGTCACCATTGTGAAGACAGTAGACGGTAGATTAGTTCTCGAGGGATTTTTCGGAAAGGTGTGGCAAGTTCTGGAGAAAAGGATGAACTTTACGTGAGTGCGGGCCGTGTTCATTGCACGTTACATTACGTTACATTTACATTTATTTGAATACATTCCAAGGCATATTTATCCCAGTGCTTATTAGGATATTTCTTTAGGTTTGTCATACTAGAGACGGCACAGAGTAAAATCATGCTGAAATAAGGCTGTGACTATTGGAAGGTTGGTAGAACTGGTTTAGGATTGTGTCCAGTGGCGGTTTTCGTTCTTAGTATCAGTGGCGTTGAACCTTGGGGTTCGATTAGAGAATTTTTTTGTTGCTGTTACGAACGCAGGTCGGAGTTCATCATGCCCGCAGACAGGGCGTGGGGCTCGCTTGCCCACAATGGCTCGTGGAACGGGATGATGGGCATGATCGTGAGAGGAGAAGCGGAGATCGCGGTGGCCGAGTTCACGATGACCGCTCTGAGGGCTGAAGCCGTGGACTTCACGGTCCCTCTCATCAACACCAGGTTCACGGCTGTTTCTTTGTCGCCTTATATGGGGCATCGGTCAGTCGCGAGGCCTCTGCCTGCAAAGGACAGTGGAGAAACTTTTATTTTCTTTGATTCTAGTGGTTGTTAAATGACGTTTTTGCGTCTGGATAACCTGTCATACTTTTCAGGAACTGTGTGTTGATAAGGCAGATAAGCGGGGAAAAGGACCCGACGTGGTACGGTTTCCTGAAGCCCCTCAGCTCGCAGCTGTGGGCGCTGGTGATCCTGACCCAACTCGTCATCATTCTCTGTCTTAACGTGGTGAGGCGTCTGAAGTTGCGGTGCCTCGGCCGAAAATCATCGGATTCGCGAGACGACGGGCACTTCGCAGCCCAAATTGTGGGAATATTCTTTTTACAAGGTCAGCCGAAAGTAAGAGGAAGAAGTTTGGTGATCGGATTGATCTTGGCTGATTGGCTGATTAATTAAATAACAGAACTGACTCAGTAACTGTAAATGTCTCGCTACTTGACTGACCACGAATTTAATTAATTAACTCTTGAAAACCTAGTGGTAACTATATGTACCACAAACGAACAGTAACTGTGCATTTTATCCTCAGAGCAAACAGCGATTATTTCCTCAAACAGCGTTAGTAGCTTTATCGTTTCATGGAAACGTATTGTGTCCTCTTTGCGGTACGGACTTAGTTTTAACTATTGTTTAGACGAGCTTAGGCTTCAAAGGTTTGAATGATTGTCATCATGACTCTTTGTCAAACGAACTCAACTGCTGACTCACTGGTTTATTGCTTAAGTAACTGATTAACTCGCTGTCTCGCAGCGCCGCTAAGTAATTACTACAGTGATTTACTGACCAATTAATTAATTAATTAAATACCCTTCTGCTCTATCCTGAGACAGTTTTATTGTTCTCCAATCTAATCCTTGGTCTTCCAAAAACGCATTCCCGTGTGTGACTTGATTTCAGCCACGAGCCATAGAAATTGAATGCATTTCAGGTGTGAATGTGAAAACGGGGTTTTGTTCCGAGCGAGTTCTGTACCTGGTAGCTCAGTTGTCAGCTCTCACCATCCACACGGCATACGCGGCCTTCCTGATCTCCTGCCTCACCGTTCACAAGTTTTCACTGCCCTTCGACTCTCTGCGGGAACTCATCGATATTGGCACTTACAGGCTGGGAGTTCTGGCGAACTCCGGCCAACTGAACATCTTCAACGTGAGTCACGTGATCTTCTTACACCGCCGCGGCGGTTAGCAACGGTTGCCAAGGACGTAAATAAAGACGTCTTCTGTTCAGAGGGAAGCAATTGTAATGCGGGCCTGCGAAAATAAGGCGAAAGCGACTCGTAAGAAGATACGACATCGGAAGTGCGTTCGAGTTGGCACATTGGAGGCCCTCACAAAACCTAGTTTGAGGATTGTCTTGTGTAGATAGTGACCGACGTTTCAGGGGTGCTTTCTGCCTCCGGTGCCAGAGCCCATCGCCCTGAGGCACCAAGCACTCATGAAGAT
Source organism: Zootermopsis nevadensis (assembly GCF_000696155.1). The sequence goes on along the minus strand of NW_019059645.1, from coordinate 1,932,902 downwards.
TCTTCAGCAAAGACTTCTATAGGTTACTTATCTAATTAATCCTGCTTAGTAGTTTGATTCTTAATGACGCAGGAACGTGATTGGTCACTAGCCATCGGATTTTCTTCATCAATAAAGTCTGGGAGAATTCTGCGTCGTCTAGTAACTTACTTAACTTAGCTACTTAGTTACTTAGTTACTTAGCATTAGGTCTTCGTGATTAAGATTTGATGTAGGTTAGGTATTTATCACCTCTGCTGCTTAGTAATTTTGATATTCGATAACTTAACTACTTGGTAAGTTAGTTTAGTTACTTGGTTCCTTAGCAACGAAGTTAGTGATGGGACTTGCTTCCAGAATGCGACAGATGATCTGATGAGAGAGGTGTACGCGAAGCTCATAGCTCCAGACAAGGACAATCTTCCGATTAGTATTGAAGAAGGGATGCAGCGCGTTTGTGACGTCAATTGCTACGCGTTCATGACGTCACTGGACGTTGTCCTGGGACTGCTGGACAACATCACATGCGAACTGTCCAGCGTCCTGGGCGCGTCTATACCAGAAAGTCTGGCAATGTCGGCCATCAAGCAGAGTCCATATTTGGGCCTCATAAATCACAAGTGAGTATCTACTGGTACGTGGTTTCCCCCCAAAGCGCTCACCCATCTTCGTGCTGACCACGTTCAGGTGACACTTTGTTCTCGCACGCCCTCAATCTGTGTTCGTCCGTCAGTGACACTCGTCGTTTGTTCCAGCCTCAGGGCGATGTTTCGCAGTGGTGTCCTCAAGAGGTTGCGGGCTCAAGAATGGCCCACGGAATTACCGCCCGCGACAGTTCTCTGGGTTCCCGTCGACTTGCCGAGCACACTTCCCTTCCTCGCGGTACTTGGTGGCGCCCTCTTGGTGTCTGCCTTGCTTCTGACAGCAGAGAGACTTCTAGGGAGACGTCGTCAGTCAGTGTCTTGCAAAGTTTTCTGTCCCAAGAATGCTCTGAGCTCAACAGCTGCTAATTCTACCGCGAACTCAGGAGGGATTTTTCTGTTACTCTGACTGGCCTGCGTCTTGTATACTTAAGAAAGATTACATCATTGTTCCGCAAACGTTGTTTACCCGCGGCACTCTCAGATTTGTCAAAGACACATGACGGCACGCCACAAGATGCCGATGATGGAGGCAGCAAGGACCTCTGAAAAGTCACATCCCAGTTCAGTGTCCTACCGAGTTTAACGGAATTTATTTATTGATTATTAGGTTATTTAACGACCCCGTTTCAGCTACAGGTATTATATATAATGTAGAATGATATAGCTTTCCTTTTTTTAAGTTTACAATGAAAATCATACGAAGCACGTAAATACAAAATTAAGAATTTTGTTTGTTGAAACAGCAGGTACAGTTAATTAACGCGTAATTTTGTGGGGCTAAACACAACACTTCTGTTACGTAATTAAATAATTAATTAATTAGTTATTAACATTATTTTATGTGCAGAGACGGAAAATCACTGAAGGACCTTTTTAATTTTGCATAGTCCGAAACGAAATTCCACCATTTTAATGCAGAACTCTGCATTGAAATGGCGTCTGCAGCTGCAGCGGTCGAAAGAAAATTACTTTTCAGCAAGAAAAAACTAAAAATACCCAGAATTCCTCATGCAGAAGACAAATGAAGACAAAAACCTTGGGTGTCTGCAGACACACAAGATTGTGCATGATGGCGGCTGTTTCGCTTTGCAGAACTCTGATGTTCCTTTCAAGGGTTTATATCCTTCCATGATAACAAATAGGACAAGATTTCGACGCATAAGCGAGTTCCTTCTAGTGTCACTACGACCTCGACCAAGTATAGTCGCAAATATCTTACAAAGAAACGTAAAATATGAGACCACTTTGTTGTGTGGGACGTTAATAGATGGCGCAGCATGACAAGGACGACGACATCGGTGGAGGAATTATATCTGACGCGTGACATACCACAGCGACAGGAAGCTAAAGATTTAATAACTACTTTATACCAACGTGTAATCGTATAGATCAATTCAAGGTGCAACAAGAATTATTTATGTCGCTAAGAAATGCAACTACTTAATTTCAGACGACTTTGTGATGGCGGACAAACGCGTCGCCTTCACATTCAGGGTGAGTCGGAGGTGAACCTTCCCCCTGTGACGTTGGCAACCATCAGGGCAAATGATTACTTGATAAAGATGTGTAATGAAGCCATCATGGCTTGTTGTGAGATTATCTGTTGACGTTTTGATTGGAGGCACAGAGAATTACAGATTATCCGAGCCACTTCTGATACTAAGCCGTTGTGTGACGCTCGGTGGATCAAGGATGTGATACATTTTGGGTAAAATAAGTACACACTCTTTGATTTTAAAGTTAATTAGATAGATTTACTGATTTGAAAAGTATATGCCAATTCTGAGAACTGGAAAAAAAATGTTGGACAGCCATTTTGATTGAAGGCAGCGAGACGAATACCAGCACAAAACCTGCAACAAGGACACTTTGCATTACTGAAGAAGCACTCGAGAAATGCAGGCGAAATCGAAAGTTCTTTGAATATTAATCTCGCCCACATAATCCGGTCTCTGGCTACGGCCGAGATAAACGGTCGAAGCGTGAAGCTGATCGTTCATCTGCGTATTTACAGTGAGTAGAGCTTTACCTCCACGTCTGTCATACGCCTTCGTAGCGTGTTGCATACGCAGAAGGTTACGTTATATGAGCGTAACTCTTAAATACTTATTTATATATTTAGGTGTTGCGAAGAAATGTTTGCCTTTGTGTTCGGTAATTGTTCGTTTGTTAAACGAGACTACGCCATACAACTGTGGAATGTTGGTAAATTATTAATATTTTTGACCAATCTGGGTTGTCGAGAAAATTCGTCAAACATTTCCATGCTACGCACGAGATATCTCGCTTAAAATTACAGCTGTACTGGACGTGTTTAACTTTCGAACAGATCAGTTTAGGACAACTCTCACGCCATCCGTTAGGAGTTAAAGCTGCTTATAGCGATTGATCGATAAAAATTATGCGCTGCTTTGGATTTAACCTTACATGGTTCTTTAAGTTGGATGAATATGAGATCGTACCTTACTTATTCATTATGCCCAGTAAGTTAAGTGAATAAGAAGAGACCTGATATTTATGTTCTTGGGTTCTGTTCCCGTGCGGTCCTACGATTGAATACTAACAGCGGGCAAGAATCCATAAGTTTAAATTTTGTTGTTGTTGTTGTTGTTGACTAGTGCTTAAAAAATGATGGAATAAAATGTAGCACGAATAATTTGCAGAAATTTTGTGTGACTGTGCAGTCCAGTCCACACTCTGAAACCCTCTCTCCCTAAGAACCATTTATTGTATTTCCATCCATGTATAGATCTTCCGAGTGGGCTCTTTCTTACAGGCTTCCCAACCAAAGTTCCTTGTTCATTTCTCATCTTTTACATGCGTGCTACATGCTTCACAAATGAAATGAGATTGCGTGACGCGGTGTCCTTCAACAGATAAACTTTCGTGACTCTTTCAAGGATAGAATTTAATCGTTATAATTACAGAAATCGGATTGTCGCCATGTTTGCTAAAGGCCGTTGATTCTAGGACTCAGTTCGCCTGAATGAATAGGTTAGCGTCTCGGATTTTGAGTTACTTTGGGCGAATCCCAACGTCTAAAGGGTTAAACGTTTAAAGCCCAATGGTAACTATATGTACCACATGCTTCGAGAATCAATAACTCTTACATCTTGCATTTGTGTGTTTCATGTGATTCTGATTGTAAACAGCGATTATTTCCTTAAACAGCGTTAACCAGTTGGTCTTTTGTAATGGTAAAGTATAGTGTTTTCTTCGCGGTACGGACTGAATTCTTAAATATAATTTAGAAGAGCTTCGGGCTTCATGCAAGATATCGGAAGTCGTCGCATGTCCGAGTGCCGTAGATTCTCCTACCTGTTAACGGCCGTAGTATCCGTAGCCAAGGGAAGAGTAGGCGTAGGGGCTGGGGTAGGCGCCGTAGTAGCCAGATCCGTAGTATCCGGTACCGTAGTACGGGTACTGGGCCGCAGCCACGGCGATCAGAGCCAGGACGAGGAGGATCTGAAACACGGCACTTGTTAGATTTTGTTTCCAAGAAGTGTTGTCGATTGCGATCTTGTGACGCCGTATGTGGATACCGACGTCGCAGAGGAACGTGTCGCCCCCATCCTCAGGATTCAACCTTCCTCCGAGACGTTGGTACTTACCTATGTTACGGGCCAGAAGACCACAGTCGAAATCTTTACGCCCCGTGAAAACCCCGAATCTCTCATTAAACCCATTTTCAAAAGAATTCGCTTTTCCTGTCCTGAACGGGATCTATGTTTCCCCGTCTTCAGTTCCTTCTGAGATTTTAGTGGGAAATTACACACTAGTGGTAGTAATAGCTTGTAGTATGATCACTTACCAACTTGTACATGGTTGCAGTTTGTCGTGAGTTGTCTTACGGCAGAAGACTGATACATTCGTCTGCATTTCACAGTGTTTATATAGTCCGAAACTCGCAGGGTAAACTTACATAATGATCATCGTTAAATTCCCGATATATCCTTGGCCTTGTGCGTACAGATGTAAGACCTTGTGGATTTCAATATGGGTCCACGCCCAAGCGAAAAGGCCTATTTCTCACTTTTTCTTTGTGTAGAACCGGTGCGGATTACTTACAGTCTCGCATCGAACGGTAAACACGCCGAAACAAAGAGGTAAAACGCTTTTGTCTCGGGAGCTGGTAGAACTTGTGTGATTGCATTTTAACGAGCGGTCAAACTTGGTAAGTGTCCAAATAAAGACAAAGACTTCCTTTGATCCGCGTAAATCTTCCGACTTATTGTGTTGACTGACGAAAAGATACGATTATACAAAGCGTGTTTTAAGCGATGTCCTGTGAACTTTGATCACTACTCAGCACGTTATAAGTCCATGTTACCAACGTAGACAAAAAAAAAATACCACGTTAAAATCTGTCAGCTACGTATCTGCTGTGCAGAGACTGTAGAAGGAATCAAAAATAATCTCTTAAGTACTGAAAGAATAAAACCTATTTAATATGATAGGCTTAACAGTAGACGTGTGTATTCGTATCAGCCATAAGAAAAAATATTAAGATACTATAACACATTTTTATAGAACTTCGACTTCTTAACTGCTACATGGAAGTTAGTGTTATTTAATAATTAAATTATTCGCACTTATTGAACTGAAGTTATAAAAACTAAAAGAAGAATCTTTTCTATTATTTACCACAGTGGAGCCGCATGGTGATCGCTTTATGCATTATGCACAGTTGCCTAGCAACCAGATTACGAACTTAGAAACAGAGGAAGGAAATTAACTCCATGGGGCAGGGTATTTCCTGAGAATCTAACAGTTGCCCAGTCATTCAAGAAATTCCTCCCATCTACATCTAGGTCTTCCGAGGGTCTCCTCCTTTCAGGCTTAGTGTTGCAGGATCTGCTGTAAATGCATGCGAAGTGCGGGGAGGGGGAGGCTATTCATAACTCGCCGCAGTGCAGGATTACGCCACTTGGCCGCGGTAAATCCGAGGACGTCCGGGCAGTTAACAGAAATACGAGCAGTTCTAAACATTGAAATTTTCCAGTGTAATTTATTGCCCCGGACACAAGAGCGACAAACAATCCAGTCCAGGGTGTTATAAGAGCCCTCTCTACCTCAACGCCTACGTAAACAAATACATATGACGCCATTTCTGAAGTCGTCTGACGTAGCTACAAAATGGCGCCAGTGCTGTACGTACGTGTGTGTGCAAGGGAGTGTTCTTGTGTTTAGGCACGTAAATGCAAATTGAATACAAAGCACTGAACGGAAATCTTCTAAGATTCAGGCGTACATGGGAAGATAATATTAAAAGGATCTTAAAGAAAATAGCGGCAGAGTGTTGACTAGATAAATCTGACTTACGATAGAGTCCACGCTTTTGTGAAGACGGTAATGAACCTTTGGGATTTATAAGATGTTAAGATTTTGTAGAACGACTGAGCGACTGTCAGCGTTTTAAGGATCTCGCTCCATGAATTTAATTTATTGTGTGTTACAAGTGTTCATGTGCGCATGCGTAATGATCCGACGTCAGACTTCCTGTTTTTGTAGGAATGAAAAAATGTTTTCTCTTACCTGAGGGCGAGGCTGTCCTTGTGGTATCTCTGACAGTGGCGTGTTCATTGGGAACCCGAAAGGGCAGTGTGTCTGTCATTCGTCCAGGATGAACCTGGGTGTCTCATTTAGCAAGGTTACTAGCTCCCGAACTGGACCGTAAGAGTTCGATTCTTGGAAAAGACGCTCCTATTCAAGGGACAGCGGGAAACAAAATTTGTCCGAGGGATAAAGCGGCCGTAGCTTCAAACTAAACACTCATTTGTATATTTCTGCTTACAGTTTTAGAGATCACACATATTCACCTTTAGAGTTTGATTGTTGCTTTCACAGTGCTTGCAGCAGTTCATGTGACTACCCGCTTCGTACGAGAGTCGGAGAAGTTGCCGGGCTATCAGGGGATAATTGGTTCTTTTGTAGGGAATGTGTACTGGGAATTTTTTCCCGCTGGAGCGAGTGGTGTATAAGAGGCATGTGGGTAAATTTGCGCGCAGTACATGTTAGAGATAGGACATGGGAAGATTAAAAATACTGGACTGAAATAATTCCCCGAATATTGTCTGGTCTTAACTCTGTCATGAATGTAATTTTGATTTGTTCCGACATTTCTCAATTTCTTCGAAGTTCGTCGCGTTTATGAAGGATTTGTTTAGCTGATGTCTCTCTTATCGTGAATCTGTTCTGCCAGACTTGCGAAGACCGAGAGGGCGAACACAATGGCGATGCGGATCGCTTATATTTTAACCTTTCCCGATTTAAGTCTCAGGTAAGGGAGCGTTTATTTTTTCGCCAGAGACTTTTCGTGCAAGTTCTTCGATCGAAATATGACATAATCCGTGAAATAGATTGCCGATTGCTTCTCAGTCATCTTTTAGTTCTATTTCCCGATACAAAACCTTGCAGTTGTTACAGTGGTATTACGTAGGAAGGGGAGTTGACAGGTGTTTCGGAAGGCCAGCTAGGTGTCACGGCTCTGTACCTGACAGAGATGATTTAGTGACAACGCACTCCCTGCGAAACTCAAGGAAACCTTCTCACCTTTCACAATAATTTTCTATTTTCTCTTTCCTTCTTATATTCGTTCTTTAGTTATCCCTTTTTCTTCATTATCTTCTCTCCTGCTTTCTATTTGTTTCTCTGGAATGTCCTTATGATCGCACGTAATTGTTTTTGTACGGTAGATTGACCTTAGCGGGTTATGAATGCCGTCCTCCACTTCTAACACCTTGCGCGGGCGTCCTCTGCGGACATGCCTTCGCTATTTTATTCCCGACACAGAGGGAAGGCACCTCCAATGGACACAGCCTGTCCTGATTAAGATTCTCCTCAGTCTCCCCAAACACAGCCTTTGGCAGTAGACTACTGTAGTTAATGAAAAACCTTCTTCAAAGCCAGAACTCGTCGTTACGTTAAATAGACCGAATTAAAATGAGATCTCGTGAGTTCTGGCATGCGCGTTCGTCCCCACTCAGAGCAGACAGACAAATATTTATTTCAGGTACAAAGAGAGAAGTGTGACGCTGATACAGATTCCAAAGATCAAGGACAGAGGCGGCTTTTTTTTTTTGTATAACCGATGGCACGCGTAGGACCGAAAAGGGGAAAATCCCAATGACCTTGAAAACACAAAGAATCGCTCGCGGATGGAATTATAAAATTTCAGGCGGAGAAAACATCGGGAGTGTATCCATTATTGCGTAATCTACCAAATATAATTATATCATCAACTCTCGAAATCAGACAGGAGGAGGGGGGGTGTGTGAAAGAAAAGATAATCACAATTTAAAACCTGCTTCGAAAATGTGAAAAATTCGAAGGAAGGTACAGCACACACCAAAAATTTCGTTTGTGAAGAAATTAAAAGTGTAGATTAAATTAAGAAAATGGTTTGCTGCTATGTACTACAGAACTTTTTCTGTCCTTCCCTCTTATATATATAAAAACGTAAAGTTTAAAATTAACGCAATTATAATTCTACGTGCTGTTATCCATGGTTGGCGTCTTACGTTAAAGGAAAAACAAATATCTTCGATGGTGTCTGAGAACAGGGTTCTGAAGAGAAAATTTGGACTTGAGAAGGAACAAAATGACAAAAGACTGTACGATGGGGGGGGGGGCTTTATTATTCGCACTCTTTAAAAAATATTGCTAGGATGATGAGATGGGCGGGGCATGTAGCGCGAACGGAGGGGTGAGATAAGAAACGCGTCCAAAATTTTAGTTGCGAAGTCTGCAAGAGAAGAGACCACTCTAAAAGACCTGGAAGTAGATGGCTGTTTAAACCGAATCTGATAAAAGGGTGGGATGCTGCAGACTGGACCAATTTGGCTTAGGATACGGACCAGTGGCAAGCTCGCGTGATTGGATAAGCAACTGTCAGATTCTCAAGATTTCTTTTCATGGAGGTAATTCCAGACAGCGTTGGTTGCTGTTTGAATCATACGAAACCACATAAATACAAAATGAAGAGTTACCGATAGTTGAAGAAAGTGGTACATATAGTTACCACTGGGCTTTAAAGGCTAATCTACAACGATGCAGCCAATCATCGTATGATTCTGTGCAGTGGAAGGAAGACCTCAAGTGCGTACCCACGGAGGGTGTGGTCCTGTAAGTGTTCGTCAAGGTCGTCCTGTCTCGTTACGCAAGTGTTTAAGTTCTGCTTCACAACAAAATGTTTACAAAGATGGAAAGAAACCTATGAATACAGTAGCCGTAACTATTACAGTTTCCTCTAGCCTGGTTTTCTTTTCGTTTCGTAGCCTTGAACAGAGGAATCCGACCGATTTTAACAGAAAAAGATTTACAAGGTCGGCTTGAACCAGCCTGTGGCTGCAGTCGAGCAAAGCCGTAGGTTTCAGTGTGGCGAGTGTCATTGGAGGAAACCTTGCTTAACTACGTGTTTCAGTATCGAAAAGCAAAATGCCAGATATGCGAGGACGTGGGTTGCATTCCTGAAGATGAGATGGGTGGGGCATTTAGCACGCACGAGGGAAATGAAAGATGTGTACAAACATTGGGTAGGGAACTCTCGACGAGGCAGCCTAGACATATTTATTTATTTATTTAGTGTTCTGTCTGACGACAGGTCCATATGAACAGGATCCTTCCATCCTTTTCTCGGACTGGGACCTGTTCATATACGTTCTTGGCAGATGATCCAGAAGTGGTTTGCCATTGCCTTCTTCTGTGTGTGAATGGAGTAATTGTTGGGATGCCACGGAGGAAAACTCCGTGTTGCCTAGACCACGGCCTTGCCCAACACAAGTTATAAATTCGAACCCGAGACCCCAGGAGTACAAGGCCAGCGTTCTAACCGCTAGACCACCGTGGCAGTCCCTAGACATATACAGGAAATTAAAACAGATCTTAGGGATTCATATGGCTCAGGATAGTGATGAGCGGCAGGTTCTTGAGGACACAGTGATGGACCATGTGGGGAATTTCTTCTCCTATGCATTATGTTACTGAAAGAGGACTCTGGTTCATGGGCTTAGTCTTCAGATCTTAAAAATGCCTTCCATTATTAATCCAGCGGGTTCTCTGCATTTCATCCATACCTTATTACTGCTTGCGGGAAAAATGAAATATCATTTTAAATATCTGCAAATTTTATCACATAACGAAATGAATAATAACTTTATTCTCTCCTATACATGGAGATGGTAATATTTACATTATGTTGTTATGTGAGTGTAGACTGATACAATACAGAGTCACATGAATGAAGTACCTAAGCTTACGGACTTTCGTCCGTCAATTAATTTATATATGTAATGTCAGGTTAGATAAAGTACCAAAAGTTTCAACACCGGAAATAACTTCATAAATGAACCGCGAAAGATAATGAAACGAGCATAAACTAATAGTCTTCAATTAGAAAAAAATGTTTCGTGGCGAAATTCAGGAAAAAAAAAAAAAGTACCTGACGTGATTCGGAGCGGGAAAAAAAAATCCCAAAGATTTGAACTAAATTTTTAACATCTATTTAATCCTGACATTTTGTAACAGTGACGAAAGTACATCATAGCTGCACAGGCAATGCTACACGCTACCCTACATCATACCCTTTTAAAATTAATCGTAGACTGAATACACATAAAAATAAACCGAGCCGTTAGACAGACAGCCGTCACGGTTCATATCAACAAGTTATGTGAAACAACAAAATATCTAGAGATTACTTTCAGGTGCCAAGTAAAACAGTAGATATCACATTACGTGAAATATTGCTCGTATGCAAGGCTTCGTGTGTTTAAATTTAACTAAGACTAAGATTATTTACGCTGCAAGGCAAATGGACATAAGTCCCCAGACAAATACGTCCACGTTGAGCGAAGACTCCACTTCTACGCCCGATTCTGGAAAGAGCCTCACTCAATCTCTTCCCAACCATCTCTTTTTAGTTCTACTTTTCCCTTACAAGATCTAAAAGTTCAGTAACAGCGTTAAGTTTGTCGATAATCTACAGAAGCCGCGTAATAATTCTGCAATAAGAGTGAATCACAACGCTAAGTGGTTTGGGGGGGGGGGGTGCTAAGAAACCAGACAGTTTCACATACGGGGTTTAATGCCGTTTGCCACAGAACAGGACGATCATCGTCCCGGAATCTGAGAGCAGAACTAAACAAGTACATCCTTAAACACGGGGTCGATTCTGCAAATTCTTCTTCAGACAAATGATGGGTTGAAATTGAAGTTTAATTTGTTGCTCACTCTTGTTGAAGAGTGACAATGAGAAAAGCAGGACAAATGGTCACTCCTATTTAGCACACAACACATACGACATACACGCGCGCACTCGTACGCTCACACAAATAAATACGAGGCTAGAGAAATTTAACGAGCAGCAAGGTCACTGCGCTAATTGGAATGATCCCAACAAAACAATGTTTCGCTTACGTAGCAGAGAGCACATGCGCCATTCACAGTAAACTATAATCTAGCATTAACCATCGTTCAACAAATGAAAACCACGAACTATAAAAAGTATCCCTTGAATATTCAAAGTACGCAGAAAAGAGGCACGGAAATTGTACACATACTACTTCCTTCTGGTCTGTTTTTACCGAGATGAACGCGAGCTCTGATAGTCTGTGCGCCTTCTAATCCATATTAAAAATTTACTTGGTTCAAACAAAACTTCCTACACTGAACTGTGGATCTATAAGACTACTTTATGTCATGAATCATACGAATGAATTTCAAAAAAATAAAAATCCAAGAAAAATTATACGAGTTACGACGGGAAAACAAAAAAACGCATGAGGCGTTAAATGTCTCGTAATTTTCCAGTCTGAGTTCATGCTGACTTTATTTATTTATTGCTTTGTATGTATAATGCCACAGAATGTTCAGTTTAAGAACTAAGGCATTATTTTGTAAATGCTCGATCAAGTCCGAGAGGGGCCCCCCCGTTAGGTCCACGCAGTTTAATACGTGACAGAACACCAGGAACAATTTAATTTCTTTCACTCGTAGAATTTAGTTTTAAGAGTCCCCAGCGGCCCTGAAAGATTCGTCATGTTACCAGTTTACGTGACGTGACATAGCACAGTCAGCGGTCCACTTTGCGGTAGCCATTGCGCGTGCGAGACAAATTTTTCAAGCATGAAATTTGAGTCTCTGAAATAATATAATGCTGTACCGGCGGCAGAAAAGTCGCCCAGATCTCACACCTCGCGTCTTCGATTTTCACCCGGCAACGAATATGTTTAATTTACAGAATAATTTCTAGATTAGCTGAACAGTACCAAACTTAATCACGGCCGCTCTTATTTTTTTCGCAATAAGTAATCCTACCAGGGTCGAGATATGCGATGGCCAAACACCTTAGTGGCGCGCCATCATATGATAAAATTATCTGCTGTCAGACGAATTCATCTGCTTACTACCATGAGGGAAATATAGTGAATGGTGAATATTAAACTGTAACATTAGTCGGGAACACTTCCCGTCTAGTCCGTTCAGTCTGCTTAGTAGGTCA